>VYXD01014183.1:500157-512657 GCA_013397195.1 Hylia prasina
GCTTCTGCTCACATGTCTGAGTGGAGGCTGGTGTGACTGGGGGTCCCCAGCAGAGCAAACACCACGGGGCCTCTGGGCTCGCTGAGCTCCCACATTCAAATTGGCTGCTGACAGCTGAGTACGTGGGCTCAGCAAGCAGCAGCTTTTCCACTGTCCTGATCCCTCTCTGAAGCACCAGCTGTTGTTTCATCTATCTTTGTGGCCAGCAATCTGCTCCATGGATTGATAGATACCATCCTTCTAAAAATAGCAACAGCAGATTTCAACCTGCCCGTGGAAGGAAGATGGTGCAAGAAATAGAAGTGTCCCACCTGGCTGCCAGGCAGGCGGCCAAGCCGCAGCACCCTGAGCACGGCCACTCCGTCACCCCACAGGCAGAGGGGCCTCAGGGATCCCTCATTTGCTGGGAGTTCACTGGAACACGTGTCTGATACACACCTGCCCAGCTCCTGGGCCCTGCCCTGTGGCTGCCCGGAGCTGCCCAGCCCTGCCCCGCTGTCACCTCTGCCGCTGCTGCTGCCGCTGCGGCTGTGGGCATCAGGGCTGCTTCTGCAGCAGAGAGCAGCGGTGGAAGTGGCTCCAGAGGTTGGAGAGCTGCCGCTGTTGGGCTTGTGCATTGTTCCCCGGCATGTGTGCCAGCCTGGCTCCTCACGAGCAGTGGAGCAGAGGGAAAGGTGAGAGGATGCTCCCAGGAGCGGTCTGGGGACCTGCTGTCCCTTGCCTGTTACCCACTCCTGCCCCGGCGGGGATGGGTGTTGGGCAGCCGGCACAGCCCGTGCCAGAGGAGGCCAGGCCTGCCCTGCACAGGCCATGCTGCCACATCCCTGGCACTCAGCACACAGGGAGCCCTCCCACCTGAGCCAGCCCTGTGCCCCTGCCAGCACCCCTGCTCCTGGGACAGGCTCTGCTCAGGTGCCGTGCCCTGCCCCATTGGAATGGTGTCCCTGGCTGATCCGATTCCCCCAGCTCCGCCTGCAGAACACGGGTGGAAACAAAGGGATCCTGCACTTGGAGCCATATGGATCACACGTATATCTGATACACAATAAACAACACATCTTTCAGTCTGGGTCTGTTTGAAACCTTCCGACATATGTTCTGCTAACAGTTTAACAAATTGATTGCTAATGTTATCCTGCTCGGAAATCTGGCAGAATGTGCAGGAGGGGAAAAAACCAAAACAAAAGCATTCCTACCTCAACAGAAATTCACAAGAAAAGCTATTAGAAAAGGCTTCAGGATGCCTGACAGGAGAGAATTTCATGCCAATTTGTGTGCTCGTTGGAAAAATCATTTATTAAAAAGAAGATATACCTTCATGTTAGTGAGATGAGGGTGTAAAACTGAGCTGGGTCTCCCACTGCTTCAGCTCTATAACTCAAGTTATATTCATCAGAGGCATATATTTAAATCATAGCTTACTTTGCTTTGTGTTCTGAAATTTATTAGCCTACTACTTAAATGTTTTATTCATTAGGCCATGTAAATAATGCATGGTTGTTTCCATGGCAATTTAACCCCTTCTCTCCGGGCCGCCTGCAGATCCCTGTCTCGTTTTCTGCTTAATTGCCACCATCAGATTTGCCACTTTCTCCATGTTAGGCCATGGCCATTTTTCTCCTTTTTGTGGCAAATTCATTAGGAGAAAACTTTTCCACTGACAAATAAGATGTGTTCAGGCATGAAGAGGAAGGGGAAGGCACTTGCTTGCAGGTCATTCAGCAGAATTTGGGCATAGCTAATGATGCCAGATTCTGCTCTTAGCAGATGCACGCAAGGAGGAAGAGCTTGAAGTGCCTTGTTCCTGTGTCCTTTGGCTTTCATTGCCCTGTAACCTGTTCATTGCTGTAACCTGTCCTCTGGAACCTCTTACACTAAGCAGGGCATCCTCTTTGGTTTGCAGTGATAAAGCTCCCTGCAGTTGTCTCTGGAGTGGTGCACTTGCAGTTACACAGACCTCTTTATGGGCAGCAGTAACAGGCTGAGATAATTTACACTGGCAATATGCTTGGAGCCCGTTCTTCCCCTTCCCTCTGCCTGTTCCTGCCCAGGCTGTCCCCATGAAGTCCCTCCTACAGCAGGAGCTGCAGCATCCCTTGCATCCCTGCCAGTCCCAGGGCACAGCCGGCTCACACCCTGCAGGCAGTGCCTACACCCACAGGCACGTGCCCAAGGAATAAGTGTCACCTGCCTGGAGGCAGCCTGAGCAGCCCCCAGGAGCAGCCCAGGTGGCTGCACAGGCCTCCAGCCTCTTGTCTGAGCCACATCCTGCAGGTGACCAAGCAAAGGGTTTGTGAGCAATTCAGAAGCAGGAGCAGAATTTAAACTCACCCACACGTCACTGGCCATAGTCTGAAACCAGTGAGGTGCAGTTTGATAAAGAAACACAGAGTAGTTCTAGGTGGGAGAGAAAAAAATCACGCACAATGCAGAGTAGGGATTACTGCTTGAGTAAGCAGAAGCTGGGGAAGATCCAGGGTCTGCAATAACCACAGCACCTGTCAGGACTGTGATGGTTTGATAAAATGCAGGGAAAACATGTCCCACATTTGTAGCCTGAAAGGAAATTCAACTTTGGTCTTTCCAGGGACATCCTCAGCTTTCCCCTCTAAGTGAACAGAAAACGGGAAAGAATTCAGAGGCAACAGAAACTCAGCAGGTTCAAAAAATGCAGTACATGGTATTGGAAGCTGGTGGGGCTGGAATTACTTATTGTTGAGCAGAGGAGCTCTGACCATTAGAGTCTTTGAGGATACACAAGTTTGGGATAAAAAGGATGGTTGTCCTTTTTTTTGAATAATACAGAAATATTGTTCTGTCCTTGCAGGAAGGAAAACCCAGGTGAGATAAGGCAGCTACTCCCAAACCATAAGTTATATGAAATTCAGGCTGTGGAAGGTCACTGAGGGGTTTTACTCATTGGGTAAACATCTAAAAGGAGTCTGTGATCTTGCCTCACTGCAGAGAGACAGATTCAGTGAGGTCTGTCCCATGCCTCCATATCTGTAATTCTTTGCATAAAAATGCTACTGAATGCCCCAGCTCAGGGAGACAGCTCCTTCATGTCCTACAAACATGAGGGCACAGGAAACAGAGATCTTTCAGCCCAGCAGCTCAGCCAGGGATAACCATGGGCAACTCCGGCATCCCTGCTGGAGCTACAGCAGCAAAAGGACTCAGTCCCATTGTTTCAGACCTGATTAGGTTTATTTTCAAAACGTAACACCTCTACAAGAATCTTCTCCGTATGAAATACAGCAGGAACCAGGTAGAGGTTAGGAGAGAGAAATCATTGAGCTCCACAGGTCTGAATAGCTGAGATCAATCACCATGAGCCATGGAGATGAGATTTGGGACAACATATCCGTACAGGCCTTCAGAGGCCTGTAGATCTGCCCAGCCGTGCTCTCGTCCATGATGGATGGTAGAAGAGATCCGCTTTTCCTCAGAATTGGCTTTGACTTAATTCACTCTCGGCATGGAAGGAGGAAAACAAAGGCTGAACAATCAGGTTTCCCATTTAGCACCTGGCTCTTGCATGGCCGAGCCTGTGCCGCCTGCACCAGGCCGGGCTGGCTGTGTGGGCTCTGCCAGCCCAGCCCCTGCCAGCCCAGCTCTGCAGGGCCTCTGAGCCACCGAGCAGAGCCCTTCCTCTTCTCCAGCATCCCAGGGGTTTGCTCTCTCCATAGCTTCAGGAGCAGCTCACACGTGTCACCCCTGGCCATGCTCACGGCGGTTACCAGGCTGGTGGCTCCCCTGCCCCAGAGCTTGCTTTCTTCCTAACACAGTCTGCCCAAAACCTCATCTATCTCTAGCTCTGGTTCCCTCCAAGTGCTGCTAATTTTTGCTGCTCTTCTGCAAGCTTCCTCCCACCACCAGCAAGGTCCTGCAGTGTCTCGGGGCTGGGGAAGCTGGTCCCAGGGGTGTGAGAGTCGGGAGGTGCCCCCGGTGTCCTCTCAGTGGGATGTTGGGCTGTCACTGCACTGAGAGGGAGGCGAGCTGTGTGTCATCACAAAGCCTGGCAAGTTCATTGATCTTCCTGAGAACATCAATCTGTCTTTCTAATACCACAATCAGGTGTCTTGCAGAACAATTTGCTGAGTGACAACAGTCACAAAAAGGTGTTCGCTTCCCTCCGGCTCCAGCCGCCAGCAATGCCCTCAGGGCTCGGGACCTTCCTGCTCAGGGAGCAAAGGTCTAACACTGGGGGAGTTAAACACTGGCTTCTGTTCTGTGTCGAATGGATTGTGACAGGCGGAGAGGAGACATTGTGACAACGGCCAACGTCACCTGCAGGAGTGTGAGGGTCCTGCTGCCCCCCGTGTGCGTGCGGCGTGTCCCGTGCACGTCCCCTGCACCAGCGCCTGCACACGCTGGCCCACTGCCAGCCTTCCACCGAACGTGGTAGGCTAAATACAGCTCAGGAGAAGTGCCAACTGAGTTTATTATATTGCCACGTCTGCTCCTGCAGTCTGTCATTTACATCTTACCTGCTATTCTCCATAGCAGTAAGCATGCATTAAATTTGCAGGACACAACAAACCCAGCAATGCCAGGCTGCCGAGGCTGCTATTAGCCAGGGAACTCCAGCAGCACACAGAGTAATTCATGGCATTCAAATGGATGTATTTTATTAACGAGGCCGTGCTGATTGCCCGTTAAGTAGCTCTATGTTAATAGCCCGGTGCAGATGCCCTTCTCGGGGAGCCACGCTGTACTTCCACAGCTGCTCCGTCAAGCTCGAGCACCCCAAGTCACCATCTCCCTGCTCTCACATGTGCCTTGGGACCCAAGCCACCACCTCTCCTCTCTCACGTGTGCCTTAGGACGCCTGTGGTGCTCCCCAAGCCAAGGACTGAGCCCCTGGCACCCTCGGGTGTGTCGGGGAGCAGAGTGATTTGTTTCCTGCACTGTGAGGGGCTGGGCACCATGGTGCTCCTCAAGGAACTGGAGCCCAGGGATTCCTGGGCTTGCGGTGAAAGGACAAAGGGCTGTGTCACTCCAGCAGTGTCCCCGGCAGTTACCTGTGCTGCCAGGACGGTCCCCAGCTGTGCCATGTCCCCCACTGGGGAGGGTTGGAACAGGATTTCCAGCCTCTCCATCGTGCCCAAGTCAGGCAGAGGCAGGTTTTCATCTACAGGCGAGTACCCTGGGGAGCAACTCACTGCTGAACAGTTCTTAACGGGATATGAAAAACAAGCAGCCACGTGAAGGGTTAACAGTTTATTATATTTTTTTTCTGAGTGATTTTATCACTGTCGTTAGAACATTCATTGAACTAAGTGAGAAATCCATCAAGACGTGACAGCAATGTGCAGACTAATGGCTGTTAGATGGTAATAATTTTTAATATGATTTTTATTTCACTTAATTTCATATGTGCTTGACAAAAGGTCCCGTGTCACTAGGGAGCTGTGTGAAACTGGGAATACGCTGATGTGAAGGTCTATTAAACCAAGTGTTTGAAGTATTTTTAAGTCCCAACTTCAGAATTCCAGAGAAAACTCCAGCATTTTAACCTTTTTTGGCAAGAAGTCAATGAGACAGCAGGAAAAGACTTTGTGCCAGCTCCACAGGGCGGATCAGCCGTATGCATGCGCTGTGTGTTTCTCAGCTCAAGCTCATTTCGTCAGGGCTCCTCTGAAATGCTCAATGCAAAGCCCTGCTGTGCCCTGGGGGCTCCTCTTTCCTGAACATCAATGCGTTTGTTTGGGATTAGGAGGTGTGGGACAGGACCAGCCCGAGGAAGGAGGAGTCTCCAGACCCTGGAGGCAGCTTTGCCCACGATCACCTTGTGCCTTTTCTTGCTGCAGCAGGTTGTAGAGCAAGTTTGTAAAGGAATATGTGATTGACTGCTGACAGGCACCGCTGCAAACTAATAACTAATACATTAATTCCAATAAATCCTGTCAATAGAAATAGAAATAGAAATAGAAGAAATAGAAGTAGAAATAGAAATAGCCATTCCTGAAGTGTTATCCTCTACAGCTGCAGCTGAGATCCAACCCGTCTCTCCCAGGTTTAACCCCAAGAGCAAAACCACGGCTTCTGTCTCATGTCTGCACAGATCCTTACCTGGTCTATCTCAAAGGTCTCTAGATAAAGTGTTTTCTTCTCTAGAGAATATGGAGCTGGACTTTTCCTCTGGGCATTTAATGCTGCTGCATGGTAAAGTCAGAATATCCTTGGGCAGCTGATGGCAAAGCCATGGACACCTCTGGGAGAGGGAAGGTAGGACGCAAAGGTTTCTAATGCACATCAATGAATTTTCCCTTACCTGCAGCTTGGCAAGGCTCTTCTCCTCAGAGAAGGCTCTAGTGCAGAGGGGAAAGAGCAAAATCAAAATTGTTGGGGCACAGATGGTGCCAGTGCCAGAAAACAAATGCAAACACTTTTTTTTTAACATAAATATATTTAAAAATTGATTTGTGAAGGACTGAACCCCTCCTCCAAGCATCTGAGCGTTGAATCCTCAAAGGTTTTACAGTAATTCATTTTGGTATCATGTTTTAACATCTCTTTCAAGGATGAGATCTGCCCTGGTGTCCCACGGATGCCTCAGTGCAGCTGTGGGAGGCCCCTGGAGCCCTGGCAGCCCTGGGGGACAGGGGACACAGCCCCTGGGGCTGGAGGGGAGCTCCATAGGGCTGGCCAGGGGACACACTGGTGGGGAGCCCCACAGAGCCCTGAAAAGGCCAAGCCTGGTGTGTCAGAGCTCCAGAAGACCCCAATTCATCTGCTTTCCTCAACAGAATCTTGTCCTAGTTGCTGCAAATTTAGCAAATCCTCTCATCCGTCACCTTAATCCTGGACACTGGGATTCAAAACAGGGAGCCCAGGCCCAGGAAGGCTTTCCCCCAGAGATGGTGTTATAATTAATGGTGGAAGACCTGTGAGCACCTCACACGACAGCAGAGCCTTTGGGTATTAATTGCAAGGACTCAGAAATGTTGCTGTGCTTTTAACACAGACGAAGGGTGATGTGTGCGTGTGCACGTGTGCTTGAGAATATAATATATAATATTTGTAGTAAGAGTCAGGTATGGAAGCTATACATTCCTCTGATAAATGGGAGGCTTAATAGAAAAGCCTGAGATAGAGAGATTTTACACAATCTGACACTGGTTTAAGGAAGCAATATCAACCATTGTTTAATGTAATAAAAAGCCAGAGGTGTAAGAAATGATGGTAATTCTATTGTAACTGAACTCGAAGATCCCTGTCAAATATGAGTGTGAATGTGGCAGTTATTTTAGGTATGTTTGTAATCTTTGCAGGCGTTTTGTCAAGGAGGCACTGTGATATTAGTAAGAGTGCACAAAGGCTCGGCAATGGTGTCATGCACAATTAATGTCCCCAGGTAGCAACTCCATTAGTCTTATGAAGTGAGCTCACAAATGGGAATACTAATGGGGACGCGCCTTGGGGCATTTGCTGAGCTCACTGCGAGTTTATTTCATACCCTTTATGCTCAACACCAAATTTACCTAGCCTGGATTTAAAACGTGTCTCATTACACAAGCAGCATCCTTTTACTTCAGTGCTTCCCTTTTAACATGCAAGATTTGCAATTCTAATCATATCAAACCCTGACTACTCTTGCTAAAAGGGAAAAAAAGGGATAAATAAATGGAAAAAACAATCTTACAATAAAGACTGTCTGGGGTTTTAATCTTCCCTGACAGTTTTTTCCCCATGTACATTGGGTAGTGCATGTGTTCCCGTCTGGGGACTCGGAGCCGCAGGTGGCACAGCCGGGGGTGCCAGGCTGGGGACCCCACGGCGGGGTTCAGGTGGGCACCAGCCAAGGAGGGCGCAGGGACAGCCCCGGCTCGGTGCTGCTGCAGCCGGGGACGGAACCCGCAGCTCCCGTGAGCGCACCCGCAGGTGGCCGGAGGGACATGGGAGGGGTCTGGGCAGCCCCGCCTGGGGGCGAGGTCACTGTCCCCTCGTGGCACCAGGGAGTCTGCCCTTACCTGGTGAGGGCTGTGGGTTCTGTCTTGCTCGTTCCTCTCCTGAGAGCTTGCGAGGAGTGATGCCCAGGCAGTGAAAATGCTGTCAGTGCCTACCTGCAGAAACAGAACAGCTCATTTATTTTAAAGCAAGCAAAACTCCATAGCAAAGAAGCATTCTGGGAAATAATCTGGAGGGACATCAGAACAGCAAGAGCACCACTTTGTCCCTCTCATGTCTCACTCCCTGCCTCTCTCCTTGGCCTGGTCCCAGCCAGGGGCACCCCAGCTATCACCATCCCTCTGGGCACAGCCATCCTGGGGGCCAGGCTGAGACTGAGACTGGGAAATAACAACCTGTTCCTAAAAAATCCAAAGAATGGGAGTTTAATTCCTGCTCTGACACACCTTGTCCTTCCCCTGCATCCTTCTCCCCATGGGGAAGGGGAGCATCCTGCTCCCTGCCCTGGAGCTCAGCAGCCATCCTGTCTCACAGCACCCCCTGGGAAGGGGCATCTCCTGGCCTGGCAGAAAGGTTCTCATGTCACCAAGGTCATGTCCTGGCCTGGCAGAAAGGTTCTCATGTCACCAAGGTCATGTCCTGGCCTGGCAGAAAGGTTCTCCTGTTGCCAGGAGAACCTGCCCTGTGGAGAAATGAGCCCTGGAAGGGCTGGGAGCAAACTGTGGCAGTGCAGCAGCCTCTGCCCCAACACAGTCACTCTCTGAAGAGCCAGACTCTGCAGCCCCTGCTCGCTCACCTGGAGAAACCCATCCCCAGAACCCAGTCCCTGATCAGTGACCCAGCAGTGCCTGTGACTGTGCCCATGGCCAGTGCTCCCACAGCTGGATGGTCCAGCCCACAGCTGGGCTGCAGGAGCTGTGCCTGATGCTGCTCTCCCAGCACCAAAATGCCAGATGAGCCCTGGACAGATTTATTTTCAAACCCTGACTCAATCACAGCATTGGATTTGTAATCACAGGCTCCAATTTTAGTGGAATAAATATACTAACAAAACTAATAGTTTGTTAGCTGCAAGGTAGGGACAATCAAAGTGTCTGCGGTGAAATACAAGGCTCCTCAGGAGAAACCCCTACATGATAAAGACATTTGGAGTTTTATTTTTTTTTAAATAAATATATAGTGGGGTGTCAAGCTGTTCCCAGTGCACGCCACTCGCTCACACTGCGTGTGTGTGCCCCCACTGGGGAGGAGGGTGTTGGGGAAGTTCACCAGCGTGTGACTGTCTCCAGCCACAGCACGAGCTGCACCGGGAGAGGACATAAACCAAAATGACTCCTCAGGAACCCAGAGGAGAAGCAGGAACTGTTTGGTGGAGAATTATAGCTATGGGTGAAATTAGATGTACTCAGAGCCCCAAGGCTGAGAGAAATAAAAAGCATTTTAAATGGAGTGTAGAATTCATATTCCTCAGTCACTTCCAATAAATAAATCCTTGACAATTTTTTCTGTAAACAGTGGTTACACTTTGCTCTATTGTCTCCACGTTGCATATTCCAGATGGGACTGTGGGCTCTGCACCCCAGCCAGGACGTGCTCACCCACCTCTGCCCCGGGAGTGTGAGTGAGGGCCACATTGAGCCTGGCGGGGTCTGGGGGCTCAGCATGCAGGTTGTGCCATCAGGGGCCCCTCCTGCCACAAGCCACAGTTTGAGTGCCTCCTAAAACCTGAATCCTCATGCCCTCTCCTTTCCCTTCCAGGAACATGGGGCAGGAACCTGTGTGGAGCTCCTGCACACCTTGGAGCGGGTCCCTGATGGGGCATTCCTGCAGGCAGCAGGACACTGCCCACCCCAGGGCTGGCTGTGAGCAGCACACACTGCAGGGGCCTTCTCTGGCCATTCACATTCCCCTTTCGTGAACAAATGAAGCATTTTATACTTTACGGCTTCCCCGCAGTGGCATCATCCCACCCCACCTGTCTGGGACAAGAGATGATGGAAGAAGCACAGGAGTGCTGGGCTGCTGGCAGCTGGTGCTGAGCACACGGGAGGACACGTCCACATCCACTCCAATTCCATCTTTTATTAAGAGCAGTAAAGTAACAACCCTGAGGGCATTAAAACAGGCCTCCCTGTGGGACAGTGGAAATAGAACACAAGCTGGGCACTCTGGTTACAAGGTGAGGAATGCCCCTGTGTGCTTTAGGTGCTGCTGAGCCCCCATGCAAGCCATGCCAGGGGCACTGCCAGAGCACACGTGCAGCCCCTCGTGCTCCTCAGGCAGGAGCTGCTGGCACGGTGTCTGTGCAAGGGGCTGTGACCCTCAGGACACACAGTGAGCTGCCACTGCCCAGGGAGCCTGGCTGTGTGAGGGGGCTCCCAATCCCACCCCAGCAGCTTGAGCAGCTCCTGGACAAAAGGGTCCTTGGCCTCTCCAGAGCCCCTTCAGCAGCGAGGCAGCAGTGTGGGGTCACTCAGGGGAACACCATGTCCTTGGGTCAAGTGCAGGGAATTATGTCTTCAGACTCTTATCCATCAGACAACAAGGCCCTGGAGAGCCCCTGTGTGAGCCAGGGGCTCTGGGCTGTGAGCTCCTTCTCTCTGGCTTCTGGGGAAAGCTGGAGCATGGCAGGTCCAGCAGACCTGCAGCACTGCAAAAATGGATGGAATGCTCTTCTGCTGGAAGAGGCAGCTTTGCCAATCTGAAGTCCTTTGTGAGAGAAGATAAATTCAATTGCGATAGGGATTTAAAGCCAAAATACGTCAGTCTGGTTGGTCGTTGTTTGGAGCAGTTGGGCAGCATTTTTACCAGATTGAGAATAATTGATCTAAAGAGATGAGTAGTTGTCGACATTGTTCAGCATTTCATTCTGCAGAGAACCTTGATTTTTTTTTAATTTGAAATGTTGGGTGGATTCAACTTCGTTTTGAGGGTTTCTTCTTCAAATGGCTCCCAGAAGCATCTGCAGAGCTTTAAATCCCTCAAATAGGTTGGACAGTCTGGAGCAGCCCCTCTGCCTCACCCCTTTCAGGAACTTTTGCCACAAAATTATTCACCATCTCCTGGGATTCAGGAAGCAGGAGAGATATGAAAAGCTTTTGTCTTCTGCTATGGAATCTCCATTTGGGAAACCCAAAGGAGCTCTGCCCGTGCAGCAGGAGGGAATATCCACTTTGTCCATGCAACATCATTCCTTGACACTGAAGCCTTCATTTAGGCTGATGTGGTGCCAACAAATTCACTAAACTTTTTGTAACTAGCAAGTTATTGAGTGTCACTTTAGTACAGTGTGTGTGGAAAACGCGTGGAAGGTGCCAAGAATGCTGCATAGTCTTTAACTATTACATTAAGCATCTGCTGCTGCCATTTATGGATCAGATAGCATTTTACTCTTGAGATATTTGATTTTATTACCTTCTAGGGAGAGAGCCAAACAAGTGTTCTTATTGATTTGCACATTAAATATATTAGTAATAAAACAACATCTCTGTAAACCAATTGTAAAATCAATATTAATTGGTACCAAAATATCACAAGTAGTTGAATTACAATTAAAGAGAGTAGCTTCGAAGTCTCCTCCCAACCCAAAGGTGGTGCATCCAAATGAGAGAGGGACACCAAATCTGAGTGGAACAACAGTATCAGGGCAGTTAACGTCTGTTCCAAGTAAAACATGAAGGGACACTCAGATGTGTTTGAGGATAGCAAGGGCCACTGAGATTAAGTTCATGTAGAGAGGCTCACTTAGGCTCCATGGGCACATATTCAGCTGATTAAATCTTGTGGGAACAGATTCAAACCTCACTTCTGGCTTTGCCTGCAGGACTGTGCTGGGCTCTGTAAGGTCAGGTTGGGCTGAGCTGTGGGGTTGTGAATCTGACCCAAGGTCCCAAAGGCCAAAGGAGAGCTCAAAGAGCAGGAGTGGTGGAAGCAAAGAGCTGCTTGGAGAGAGCAGAGCCTGAGAAATATCCTCTGCAGGCAGTGGTGAAACTCTCACATGGGAGAATCAGGTCCAGGCATTGCCCAGGCCATGTCCATGGAGCCAGTGCCCTCCCTGGGCACGAGAGCTGGCCAGGACTGCACTGCACTGCTGCAGGAGATGAACCCTGGCTGGAAATGTCTGAATATTAATTACCTGAACAAACTGTCAGCAAACAAGTGAGAGTCCGAAAACTCTTCTCAGAAACGATATGGTGAATAATTGTAAATAATTAATGGCATTGAAAAATGTTCATGAGAAATTCTTTAAAAATACATTATTTATTACAATTATTCATCAAGTACTGTTTGACATAGATTTTCCTTTATTTTTTCTTAGTAGTTACTCTATTGTGAAAGTTTAAAATGTTTAATTTAGTGGCATTATATTTTATTAACTTTTTTTGCTTCAGGGCCTGCAGAAATTTTGCATTAATGATTTGTACCTTGATAAATAATTACAACAGACCGTTGTGGTTTAAACAGATTCCAGAAAATGGGTGTTCACAAAGGCTTGGTAGAAGACATCCTTTTCTGGTTTTAAAAGGTGCCATTTTTGGAGCAGGATTGTCCTTTCCCTTCACTTCCTCAGCTGACAGGGACACGAT
>VYXD01014183.1:515157-539906 GCA_013397195.1 Hylia prasina
GGTGCAATATAGAAACATGTGAAAAGCCCATTAGCCAAAGCCCTGATGACCACTTCAGCCAAGCACATATGGACGGGAACAGCTAATAGAAGGGAGCTGGCCAAGGCCATTTTTTTTTTCAACCAGATTGTTTTTCTCATTATGTTTTTATTTCTACCTAAACTGTTAATTAGGCACTTAGAAGATTTTTTATTGAGGGGTAAGTGTAACAAGCTGGTGAGTTTCCCAGCCTCCCTCCCGGGGACGCTGGCGGCTGCCGTGGCCGGGGGGTCTGTCCAGGGCTGGGGTCCCCAGGGTGCCCCTGCACAGAGGGATGTGCCACCCTGCCCGTGAGCGTGGGCATGTGCTGCTGCTGCTGCTGCTGCTGCTGCTGCTGCTGCTGCTGCTGCTGCTGCTGCTGCTCCGTGCCAGGTGCCACCATCAGCCCCCAGCAGAGCCGGGGGCGCAGGCACCACACGCCCACCCTGCTGGGCAGGACCACTGCACCAGAGTTTGGCATGCCAGGATTTACTGAGTGGGTTTCCCCCATTTTTTTCTTCCTGAGCACAAGGAAAGGGACGATAATTGCCTTGAAGTGAGGAGCTTAATGAGGTTCTGACTAACCCACTGGTTTGAACATGGTCACCACTGATGTGTCCCCAGGCTCCCCTGGGACACGGTGTCACTGCCTTCCCAGGCACTGCTCAGGTTCCCTGGGGACAGCAATGTCCTTCTGCCCTTATAATTCCCCTCCAGACAGTTACCCTGTCTTGGCATGAGGAGCCTGCTGTTCTCCCCAGAAAACCACTCGATTTCCTCCAGAATTGGGTTTGAGTGTTGCAGGGAGCACAACACGGGGGCCCGTGCCAGCCTGCTGGCTTGCTGGGAGGGAATTGGTCTGTTTTAAAAGCACTTTCCCAAGGCCAGGCTGAATCAGCTCCCCAAAGGAAGTGATTTATGGATTTGAGAAGAGTTCATCAGCTGGTCTTCATGTGAAGCTGTTCTCCCAGTGCCCTGCCTGGTCCTCATCTGTGGAGAAACATGGGAAAACCCAAGGAAAGACACAGCGATGAAGATCACCGTTCCAAAGTTCTCTCACCGAGGTGGTTTGGGTGGAGACAGGTTCCAGCAGTCTGGAGGGGAATGGGAGACTCCCAGGCCGTGACAGGTGGCAGGGCTGGGTGCAGGGGCTCACTGTGTGTGAAAGCAGCACTGAGGGTCATGCCTGCGCTGGGCACATGAAAGCCTCTTGAAGGGCTTTCTCCTTTGGTTGTTTTGAATCTCTTTTCTCCATTGCTCTTTTTAAACTTGTTTTTAATTTGTTATTCTCTTTGTAGGCCTCCTTTATTTTTATTCTACTTTACCAAAGCGCCTAGATTTTATTCCCATCCCTGCCTTATTAGCATTTTGGTCTTTGATCTCTTTTTAAAAGGATTTACACCACAGTTTTATGATTCAATTTTCCAAAGTGTATTTTCACATAATCTACAGAAATGGCTGAGACACAAAAACTTTACAGAGAAGGGAGCAGCTCCCTGCAAGGCTGCTTAATGGAGATAGGGCAGGGGTTGTCACACACGGCATTGATGGTGCTCTCCAGAGCATCCCACATCCCACTGCCTCTCCCCGCGGCACCCAGGTGTCCCCCTCCACTTCAGCCCTGAGGACCAAATTTGGATGGGGCTGCCTGGTGTCCTCCACCCAAGTAGCACATCTCCTCTCAGCTGCACAACCTTTAGCAGCTCCTTGCTAGGAATCACTTTCTAATGAGCACAACAAAGAGATAACAATTAATGAGGAAGCAAAGCATTTATTTCTGAGCCCTAATTAACATTATCCCAAGCATTCTCTCAATGCTCTTTTGATGTCATAAAGCATGCTGGAACTATAAATGAGCTGTTCTCCCATTAACACTGCCATGCCCCCATCCCCTCCCTCTGTTACCCAGGCATTAACCAACCCACTGCATCCACAGGAAGTTAAAGGCTGCATCTTTATTCACAAGAAAACAAGATAAACAATCTGCAGGTGGATTTTTCTGTGATGTCCCAGAATGGGAAAGGGTGAAAATATAGATACCACAGCACTCGGAGAGGGCACATGTTGTGGACATGCTCCCGGGCTCCTACGCTGGCACTGGGGCCACCCAGTCTCTCCAACTTGCATGCAGAAATGGGTCTCCACCATCTGGAATTCACATCAACCATATTTTGAATGGAAAAATAATTCCAGCAACTTCCCAAGCCAAAGCATGCCTGAGTAAAAGTGTCCCCACTTTCATGGGTCTGCAGCGGTGAAATTGCATCTTCTTCCCAGAATGTGATGAGGTGATGCACAATTTCTTGCTTTGCATAACTCAGATCCAGAGCTCTTGCAGCTCAGCCTGCCTTCACTCTGCAAAAAACAAAGCTGCAGATACCTGCCAGGCTGTTACACAGGGATCGTGTCACTGCCAAGACCGATTGTGTTCACACACAGCATCTCCCCAGTATTTATGTTTTATGTGGCTTATCAGGTGGCAGTGAAACCTCTGTTCCTGACGGGGTAATGCAGGCTGGAAGGCAAGAGGAACCCTCTGGCTTATACCACATCCGTTACTAATCCACCGAGACGCAGCACATCAATAACAAAGCCTGCAAGGAGCGGAGCTGTCTCAGCCCCTTCCCCGCACACACGCTCGAGCTGCTGAGCTCCAGGTGCTCCCAGAGCAGGAATTTGGTGGATGGAACTCCAGTCTGGGTGGGAAGAGGCCCATTCTGCATGCCCTGTGCTTGACAGAGGGAAGCCGATGGAATTGGGATTGGCTCCACTTGGACCCCCCTGCTACAACCCAGCCTCCAGCTGCGCTTTCACGTGAGAGCTGTCACCTCGACTGCTCCCCTGGTGCACCTCAGCCAGAGCTGTGCTGAGCAGCAAAGAGCCTCTTCTTCATTATTCGCCTTAAGACTGGCATTTTATCAGCATTTTAACATTCCTCTTTGTGGGAGGGGGGCACGGGACAAGCTGTAGCTGCCGCTGTGTGACCCCGGCCCAGCGGCCACGCTGGGGTGTCCCGTGGCCGTGCGGGACAGGGCTCAGCCCCGTGGGGCCGGGGACAGCCCAAGACCCCCGGGCCGTGCTGGCATCCCCCGGGCGCTGCCCACAGCCCTCCCTTCCCATGCCGACCGCCGGGCAGCCCTGGCACCGCCGAACCCTTCCTGCCTGGGCACGGAGGTGCTGCAGCACCTGGGCATTTAGGAAAGCGTGTTAATTCTGCAGGGGTTAAGCACGGAGGAGAAAATCGGTGACAATGCCTGTGCGGGGAGAGCAGATGAGAGGAGCTGACCCGTGTCCCTGGACACCTGGAAAGCAGGGGACACCCAAGAGCTCCCTGTGCAAGAGCGACCCCCTGCCCAAACCATTTGTCATTAACTCCCATTTAAGAGGAGAAAGAAGCTGCGCGAACCATTAGGAAGATAATTGGTCTCTTCTCTGTGTTTCAATAAAAGCCAGGGACAAAACACCATGTATGTGAAATAAGTACTTTAGGATAACAGCACCCGTCACCTTGACAACTCGGTCAGAGGTCTCTGCGTGGCGGTGCCTGCTCAGTGAGGTGTGAGGAATAGAGGACGCCGGGGACAGGGGGAAGATACTTGTCTGACCAGCAGAGCTGTGAGGACCACAACAGCCTGTTAGCTGCAGGATTTCCAAACAGCCGGCAGCTTTCACAGGAACGCGTTACAGAAACAACCCCCGCGGAGCCGGGGGAGCCGCGCTGGGCGCAGCCCGGCCGCGCTCCCGGTGCCGGCTCGGCTCTGACACGCTGGCACCGGGGAGCCCGGAGCCCGGCTGGCACGGGGACAGCCTGTGCCCAGGGTGGGTTCCTGCAGCCCAGGGGGGTGTCTGCAGCCCAGGGGGGTTCCTGCAGCCCAGGTGGGTGTCTGCAGCCCAGGTGGGTGTCTGCAGCCCAGGTGGGTGTCTGCAGCCCAGGTGGGTGTCTGCAGCCCAGGTGGGTGTCTGCAGCCCAGGTGGGGTGCTGCTGGTGAGGGACAGCTGGTTCCCGTGGAGAACACGGAGCGCACAAGCGCCTCCTGCGCTGCCCAGCCGGGCCGGCGCAGGGTGTGGTGGCACCCGTGGGGACACAGCTCCACCAAACCCTCCCGAACACACCAACACGTAAAACAACATAATATTGCAAACAAAAGGTGACAAGGTAACATACTAATATGAACAGACACAAAATCAATAGGAATTTCTATTTAGGTAGGAAATCAATAGGAATTTCAAGGTAGGAAAAAAGGAAATTACTTACATTTAATTTGAGCTCTCTTCAAGTCTGGCTCTCCATAAAGGGCGGCGGTGGCAGGGCTGGGGCAGCAGGAATGCCGTGCGGATGATGGCAGGGCCACCCCCCGGCCGCCCCCCGAGGTCCCTCCCTGCCCCAGGGGTGGAGGTGGCGCCGTGGCCCGAACCGAGCGGTGGGTCCTTGTCATCGCTGCCTGGAGCAGGACAGGGCTTTGCCAGCCCGGTGGGCACGGAGGGGGATGCGGCACAGACCCCTCGGCTGCTGGGAAGGGCGCAGCGAGGGGGGCCGGGTGCCCGAGGGGGCAGCCGGGCTCAGAGCTTCGATTTCCAGCGCCCTCATCCAGCAGCGATGGCACTTCCCCGGCGCTGATTGCAGAACAGGCCATCCTGGGGAAGAAAAAGTCAGTGCGAGGTGCCTGGGATGTGGCAGCTCAGCCCTCAGCCCGCAGGACGATCATGCAAATGGGCTCACTGGTCCGTGCAGAGCCCTTCTGATTCCAGCACGCCTTGGCCAAGGCTCCCGGCTCTGGCTGGGAGAGGCTCTCAGAACGATGAGGGCCTCAGCCTGAGCCCCTTTAAATCAAAAGATGTTGTGAAAGTGAGAGATTACTATTTTGTAAAAAGCAGAGCTAGCTGTGCCTCAAACTCTGCCCCTTCACTCGCTTAAAATTAAAAGACATCTAGAAGTATTAGTATTCCACTGAGGATCTCCAAATCACCTCCTGATGTGGTTGAAGGTGGAAACGATTTTAATCCACTGTTTCCAGCTGGATTTGACTGCAGCAGCAAAGTCCAGTGTGCCAGCATTTTGCATTTCGTTCATTCAGGAGTGCTAAAACGGTCTGATGCATTTTAATTTCCACAGAGCGGGAGGGAGGCAGGAGCTTTGGTAAGAGGTGGGCAAGGTGGGCCTTGCCAGGGAGCCCCCAGTGCAGCTGCCCGTGGCTGAGGGGGCAGAGGGCAGCGTGCCAGAGCCCCAGCTCTGTGCCTGGGGCTGCCCAGAGCTCTCCCGTGGCACTCAAAGGTGCATTTCTCCTGCTCCCAGCCGGGGCTGGGCTCCACTGGCCGGGCAGTGCCTCCGTGGCAGCCCACCCCCCTCAGCCAGAGCCCATCTGGCCCCGGATACCAATCCTGGGGTGTGTCTCCACTTTTCTGCCATTGTGGGCTGCTTGAAAAGCACATTAACCCCGGGTCTAACAGCATCAATTGGAATAGTCAGCAAGGGGAGACTTTTCAACAGAATATAAACAAAAAAGGGAAAATAACCAGGTACGATGGATTTTCTTGGCATTTCTCTTGGGGCTTTTTTTTTGTCAGAGGTGCATATGATGCTCTGTCCCACCACAGAGGTGTTGGAGACCTCCTGAGGCCATGGTGTCTGGCAAAGGGAAAGTGGTAGAGTGCAGGTCTGCAGCACAACCTGGCAGTGTCCCAGCTTGGACCTCTGTGAAAACCAGCAACAAATCAGCTCCACTTGCCGAGGACACTAAATTGAGGTGAGTGCTGAATGAGCTTGCAACAGCACAACAAAAATTCAAAGGATTTTATCATCTTTGTAGCAGAAGGGACATATGGTAAATAAAATTTAATGCTGCCAAATGGGGAGAAATGTAAAATGGCCTAAGAACCATAAAGCAAAGAGCATGAATGGAGGCAAACTGGTGCAAGAGGGAGGATACTGAAGATAAAGAAACAACTGAGATAATTACAAAAGCATTGAATGCATCCATGGATATTCAACCTGGTAGCAAAGCAGCCCCAGCCCTGGCAGAGCCACCTGGTCCAGTGCCATGTGGGGACTGGCTCCTGCAGGCACTCACTGTCCCTGTCCCTTTGTCTCTCTCACGTGTTGGGATCTCTGTTCCCTCCTGACCCTCCCTGGGGACTGGAAGAGCTGCTCTGACCTGTCACCTCCTCTGCCAGGGTAGGGCAGGACTGAATGACTCCCCCTGAGACAATTCCCTGTAGGAAGGTCAGGACTTCGCCCACATTTCATGGGTTTGGTCTGGACTTCCCATTCCTCAGTTCTGGCTTCCTAATGAGACCCAGTCCTTGGTTCCCCTCCATTCCTGGGGCAGGAAGGCTCATCCCAAGCCCAGACTGTGCTGGGGTTCAGAGGCAGGCACAAGGATTATCGGCCTCTCTCACCTTTATAGAGTAACACTTTTTTTTCCCACCGTGGAAACTGCAGCCAACTTCACATTTCCCTGCAACACCATGCTTGTGCCTAATTAAGCTCTATTAATACTAATGAACAGACTCACCATAGCCCATCACTTTAGTTCTTAATCTAATGCCATGTTGTGACACTTGTTCAATGATGATTTCAGCCCATGAATCAAATCATTGTGGTTCAGCCCATATGCCCAGCTCCTTTCTCACGTGGGAGCAGAGAGAAATCTAGGCCAGCATATAGGAAAACTGGATAAGGAGCTTCTAATGAAATAAAAAGTCAGACACGAGGCCAGGTTGTGCCAGTGTGGGGCAGCAGCTGTGGGAAGGGGCAGAGGTCCCGTGCATGGTGCTTCAGCCCAAGCAGAGCCCAGCCTCAAAGCTTGTGTGCAGAAGGGAAAGAGACACAGAAAAGGAGCAGAGAGGGACACTGAGGGGAAGGCTTTGCTAATGAGGAAACCCCAAGAGTCCTTCCCTTCTTTTTTCCCCCCTCCACATCCCAGAGAAGAACTGAATTCAGTTATTCTGGGAGGAGAGGCCGCTCCTGCACTGAGTACTGGCTCTTGGAATAAATGGTTTGTGTCAGATTTGCAAATTCTGAAAAAAAATCAACTCCCTTTTAATCCCAAAGGTTTCATAAAATCAAAAATGCTCTTTATTCCTGATATGCTCCTATTGCTTGTCACTTAGCTTTGTAGGGTGATGCAGAATTTAATTCTTTCCATACCTGCAGACAATTCCCAAACTATTTGTGTTCCCCAGGTGCTGTTTCCCATTTGCAATGGGCCACAAAGCACCGTGTCTGAGCTGGGTGCTGGACTGGGGCCTCCATTCCGTGCTCTCTATTTAATGCTGCTGAATTATTCAGGTGGGAGACTCCACTGAATACAAAGGTTCAAATAAGAAACATTAAAGTTAGAAATTCCCAGGTTTTCAGAAGTACTGGAAGTGAAAAAAATATTTCAGCCGGGTTGATTTATGTTTAAAATACTGAAATATACTGCTGCACTGATCGCTTTGAATTGTGCTGTCATGCTAAATGGCAGAAAGAGATGAGATTTTTCAATATGTTAAAGTGTAAATGTTGTTAAAAACACAGAATTAGGAGATTAAGATTCTGACCCTTTACGTTCCAATGATGGTAAAAATCAGCCTTGCAGCCCATTACAGAACAGCTTGCCGAGGCATCACACTGAATCACTCCAGCACCAGGACGCTACAACCCTGCTCCAGCTTATTCATGGGCATCTGCTGATGTGGCATCTACATCAAACTGTGAATGCAAATGTAACCTGGAGGGCTTGGATGTGCTTTAGTAAACCCTGCCAGGTTCCCCCTCCTCATCCCAGAGCCCTGGGGGAGAAAGGGGCTCCAGCAGCCGTGGGACAGGGCAGGCACCGTGGCCACCAGGACACCGAGTCACAGCGCCAGCCCCGCCGCGCCTGCAGCTGCTCCTCTGAGAAAACCAACCTAAGCTCATCCTGAGCCAACCTGGCTGTGCCTGGCTGCAGGGAGCAGTGCAAACCTGCAGCACCCCATGGAGAAAGCCCCAGCCATCACAGCTAACCAGGCCTCACCTTCAGAGAGCAGAACCCACCGAGCTGCGTGTCCCCCGGGCACTTGGCCTGGGCACCGCTGCTCCCTCGGGCACCCGGGCCAGGAAATTACCATTTCATCTCAATCTTCACATCAGAAGGCCGCCAGGTGGGGAAGAGATATCCACCCCAGACCCTCCCAAGGACCTGCCCTGCCCCTTCAGGCAGGGGCTGGTCCCCAGTGGGACAGCTGGGCTCATCCCCTACCAGGAGAGGCAGGGACAGGCAGCGCCGCCAGCTGTGGGTGCAGCCTGTGATCCTTCCAGCAGCGGCAATTATTTCATGTAATGAGGAGGATCCAAGCACTGGAACTTTTCAGAAAGATTTAATGTTTTATGACAGACCAAAATTGTGTAATGAAAAAGCCTGATTTGGTGTGTGGGAAGATACTTAGAAATAAAATGTGTGCTGGTGCCTGGGAGGCTGAGGCAGATGAGTTCAAGTTCTGGAGCCCCCTCTCAGCCCAACCTTCCTCCTGGCCACCCCCCTCCAATGGGACAGCACTTCTCACCCATCCCACATCCCTGTGGGCAGGACACGGCCCTGGCAGTGGCACCACAGGGACACAGGGACTGTGGGACAGCTCACCAGCCAGGCTGAGCCTCCAGAGCCCTCCTTACGGACAGCTGGGGTTCCACGCAGAAACATGCAGATTCTGGCTTTTATTTGGAGCAGGTTTGAAAGAGCAGTGAAGGTTATTGAAAACATAACGAAAGCTCCTCCTTATTTCATTAAATACAAATGTGAGTGGGGTCATCAGTTTTTATAGGGGCTCGTAAAGCATCCCTCTTGTTCAAATAGGCTATCAAATCACCCAGGGCTCCTCTCTGTGAGGAGCGCAATAAACCCAGAGTTTCTTCTTTAAGAAACTCATCTCAACATCATAATAAAATAACCTTAAATAATACAGTGTGGAACAGGTTTTCAATAACATAATTATAGGCTTCCATTTTTTTCCTGGCAGGTCATTTCTTGGTATCTATTTTGGATGCCATATTGCAGAGGAAGGGGGTAGGGATGGAAGCATGGGCGGATTTTGAAGCATGTCCTCAGGTCACAGCAGATCACCTTGCCTTTCCTCTGTGTGATGTGGGCACCGAGAGGCTCTCCCTTCTTCCTCTCTTCTGGGTGATGTGAAGCCTGGGGTCTGCCCACAAGACAGAGCATTCCCCTTCTTCCATCACCTCAGGACAGTGCAGTCCCTGCAGGAGCGTGCACATTTCACACAGACCAAAACCTTTAGCAGTGTATCTGTTTCCCTTTTTTGTGTACTTAGTGGCTGACCCACCTGTGCCATGGAGTGTCATTAGTCTCCAGGAAATGGCTTGCTGGACAATTCCAGACTTGTCATGACTGTAACCCTCTGCTTACTCACCTGAGTTGTGTCTCCCCTTTATTTGGAGCAGCAGTCTGATTTTTAATGTGTGGGTGTCCACAGGGTGTCAGTGATTCCACTTGGGCATTGTCACTTGCTTTAGAGAAGGTGCGTTATTTTTTTCCATGCTTATATTTGAAGTTTATTTACGAATAACAATTAGCAGATGTTTTCATTGGGCTTTAAGTCTGAGCTACTTCAGGGCAAGACACATAAAAATCCCAAACCAGAGTGATGAAACTGCAGAGCCAACTCCAGTGCACAAGTTGCACACACACCCCGTCCCACACACTCATGTAAAAAATCGATCTGTACATCATCTGCACGTGTTTGCAGATAATACAAAGTTGTGTTTAAAAAAAAGGGAAGAAGGAAAAGCCTCAAGTGGCAGAGCAGTTAAGGAACTCCTAGGTGTTTTTAATAACATTGATCAGCCCAAATGAAAAAAGCCAGAGCAGTGGGAGACAGGAGCAGGCAGCAGATGCTGACATTCTATCACAGCAGACACATATTGACTAGCGGTCTGAACAAGTCACTCACTCATCAGCGGCCGGCCTGATTGAGTTGCCTGCAGCCAGTAAATGAGCCTTCCATCCACTGTGGGTCGAAATGAACTGCAATCTTTTCAGACCTCGTTGTTGGCCAAATGAGAGATTTAAAACCCCGGAGGACTCCAAATGAATTTACCAAGGAGCCACAGTGACTAACAAAGCTACAATACATCAGCGCCGGGGCACTGGATATTACACACACTGCTGGGTGATCAGCACTGGGTATTAGCTGGCCGTGCTGATCAGCTGTGCCGAGCCATGCAGAGGTAACCAGATTAACCAACACGGAGTGTGTAAACCTTTTATGGGTTCTTTAAGGATTTAAAGATTTTGATGAGAAAACACTACAAGTTTCCCGGGGGAAATTCGCTGTTATTGATTTAATGTTTGCTTGCATGCTACCTGTCAATTTTCCAAGAGCTTCAGCAACAAAATTCGTATTTGATATTTGACAGATCTCTTCCTAGTTTGCATGAGCTGAGCAGCAGAGTGCTTTCAGAAAAAGCTCCTTTTGAAAACAAAAGAAGGGTGACTTGCACACCCTTTTAACCAAGATGTATTCTCAGGCTAAAACAAATTCCAGGACCAACTACAAGCTCCATATGCTTCAGAGAATGGCAAGGGATGGGTCAGACTGGCTGGATTTGTCAGTCAAATGGGAAAATTCCAATCTTGTTGAGGGACTGGTTGACTAAACATTCACCCACGCACGTGCATGTGCGTGTGAACACATTGCACATGGTCATGATGATGGAGGGATTTTATTGACTCTTCCTCCTGACCTGGACCACGATGAGGAAGTTCAGGTGTCTCAGGTCCATTCAGGCACGCTGGAAGTGTGTTTGGTGTGCTGAGACCAGGGGTGTGAGGGGAGCACACAGCAGCATGGGTCTCAACCAAAGCTCTCAGAGAACCTCCAAAGAGTCAGATGTTGAGCTCACATGAATCCAGTGCAAAGACCACAGGAAGCAAGAAAGGAGCACTCCCTCCAAGGTCCCTGTGGGTATGAGGAGAGATTTCTCAGAGTTTCTCCAGTTTGAGGCACCCAAATGCCTGGGAGAGAGGCAGAGCCCTCTCCTTCCAGCACCTGCCCCCTGCAGCCCAGCGCTGCTCCCCCCAGGCTGTTCTAGCATTTCCATGATAACAAATTGTTCACTACCAGGGGAGACAAATGCAGTGCTCCTTCCCTCTCACGGCTAATTCCTCCCTCTGTGCAGGGGCCGACCTGCTCCCTCTCTTGCTCGAGCAGAGCACTGTGCAATGATTCAGGCCAGGCTTCCCTCCCCGGGTGCTCTCCCCCATCAGTGCACCCCCAGCACCACACAGCTCTGTCTGTGGGTTACTTCATTCCAGCTGAACGCAGTAAAATGGTTTGTCATCTCCATTTTTTTTGCTGTAGTGTCCTAGAGGAATATGCTCTGGAATGCCTTCAGCAAGAGCCTCTAATCTGGAAGAGTCATTTCTCCCTCTGCCTCTTGCAGTAGAGGAGGAACGCAGTGGCTGCTGGCTGGAAAATTAGCCCAGGGAACTCTCTCCTCTGTCTGTCTCTCACCTCATTAGACTAGTGAGAAAATGTAATTGTAAGTCTCTCAGGCTTCCTCCTCACCGGCTGGTGGGGGACTGTGCTTCACCAGGGCTGGGAGAGGCAAAGCTGCAGCCGTGAGCAGAGAGCAGCTGGGCCCCGTGCCCACCGTGCTGCCCCTTCCCAGGGCACCTGTCCCCGTGCCCACCGTGCTGCCCCTTCCCAGGGCACCTGTCCCNCACCTGTCCCTGTGCCACCTCCCTGCCCTCCCCAGGGCACCTGTCCCTGTGCCACCTCCCATCCCACCAAGGTGGGTGCGGGCAGTGCTGAGCCCACGGGCTGGGCACACGGGCTGGGCACCAGGAGCTGGGCACACGGGCTGGACTGACCAGCAGGCAGAGGCCACTGCTTGGCCGCACACCCATGAGCAAAGCTGGGCTAGGACAGGAGGGGATGGCCACATTCTGCAGCCTTGGGGCCAGTCCTCTGCCCCCTGGGCACAGCATGTCCTGTGCAGGGCTGTGCTGGGGCAGTGTGGAACACGATGTGCTGCCCTCGTTGGTCGTGGCTGGCTTCTGCACAGGCACAGGCTGCTGGTGCCACCACGGTCCCCCCGACACTGCCAGCACAGGCTCGTGGGGACACCACTCTCCAGAACTTCAATCCCACTCGGCAGCACCACACCTCCTCTGGCTGTTACAACTGTGTCTTCTCTTCTAAACTGTTCCACTCTGGGTTAATTCCGTGCCTGCTTTACCAGCCCTGGGATTGCTAATCCAAGCCCAAACATTTGGTGGGAGGTGAAGCCAGAGGTCCAAAGGAAATGCAGTCTCTGCCCCTGAGATCCAAAATAAAGAGGGATGTTATTCATACCACCCCTGATGCACGCAGGTGTGTTTGGTAAGGTTAACAAAGATTCATATGCAGGGGCTGGTTTTGGTGTAGGATGGGAAATGCTGAGGCTGAGTCCAACCAGCTCAGCAATAACGTGTCCACCGTGTGTTTTAAGGCAGGAAGCAACGCCTCAGCTGAAATCACTTAAACAAAAAGATTGCAGTGAGGGGCATAATGCAAGAAAGTAATAAGGTTTAAAACAGGTCAGAGCCCTTTCCCTGCTCCACTGCTCCTGAGTGAGATGCATTATTTAATGGTCTTTGGTCACCGCTGATATACTGTTGATGAAATAGATGATTTTGTTCAAAAGAGCATTAGAGAAGAAATATACAATACTGCATTACACTCCAGCACAGTTCCCTCTCTGGTAAAAGCCGATAGATTGAAGGTTTTTCCTCTTGACAGGAAAGCAAAGCAGTTGAAATGAAAAGTCTTATGAAATGGCAAATACAAATGGTAATAATGCCACCATATTCAAAATTAAATAGTTGTAATTTTAGTTTCTGAGCATGGCAAAGTAATACAATATGCAGCACAGGCTTGGGGAGCAAAACCTTTTGGCAATAACAACGGTGCCTCATGAGCTAACCAAACCATCTTTTATAAAAATGTGGGGTCTGATAGGGCTCTCCATCAGCCACAGGATGTGCTGTGTTGTGGTACCCCAGACGTGGAGCGCACGGCTGCAGTGCTGCGCTCAGCCTAGGGAGGTCTCTTCTGAAAGGAAAAGGTGTTTTAGCTGCCCAGATGCGTTGGATTGGAGATCGGATTGATGAGTCTGCGGCCAGACCTCGGTGGTACCAAGACAGAAGAGCTGTCCCACCCTTTGTGCTCCACCTGGTTATTTCCAGGCGTGGCTGAAGAGTTTGGTGTGGTGCTGGCGCCAAGCGGCGCGGCCAGCCCCCCTGTGGCAAAGGGCAGTGCCGGTGAGATCCAGGGGTGAGCAGGGCTGGAAAGGGGCCGGTCCCGCCTGCTGTCTGCTCCTGAGTTTGCTGCACAAGGAACCTTCCCGTTCCCGTAGCAAGCGGGCGAGCGTGTGCCTCTCCCACTCCTGCTGCCTCTCCCAGCCCTGCAAATGGCTTTTGGTATTGAATCTGCGGATTGCAACTGCTCCGTGTTTGAATAGCCTGCTGACCTTTCCCCGTAATGCCTCTTTTATAACCTTCATCTTCTGCGGGGGTTCACGCCATCCCTGTACTTACAGACCAGGAATCCAATGTGTAATGATAACGTGGAGCCGGGCGCCCCAGCCATGCAATTATTCTCCCTGCGTCCCTGTTTGTGCTGTGACTTTCAGCGCGGTTAAACGCTGCTATTTTCTTTTGCCGGGCCCTGGGAGAGACTCGAGTTTGCCCTCGACAGGTTCAGGTCTCTTCTGCCAACAGGAAGATATTACCCTGCCCATCAACGTGCCGGGCCTGGCGGGACGGGCAGGGGGTCCCCGGGGCTGGGGGCAGCCCGGCCCCTCCGACACGGGCCGGGTTTGCGGCCCCCCTTGCCAGGGATGAGCCGGGCTCTGCAGAGCCCCGTCCCTCGGGGAGCGGCTGGCACTGCCCAGCGGCGCCTGGGAGTTTGCCAGGGAAATTCTGGAGTGAGCCCAGGGGCAGGGAGGGCAGCCCGGAGCAGGGTGAGGCCGGCCCGTGCCCCGTGTCCCGGGTGGGGCTCGCTGACCCGCGCCGTGCCGGGGCCGGGGGCTCCGCGGCCGCCGTGCCGCACATCCATTACCCGGTAATGGGGGGAGCGCAGCAAAAGCGGCACCGAGAGAAAGGAATACATCACTGGTAATTATCTCTAACCAGAAATCTCCTCCACTGCTCCAAGCCCCATCATTCCAGCCCTATTCTAATAAAGTGACACCTTTTTAATTATGGTAAGGACAAATCTGAAATTCCGGTAAGTAATTAGCAGGCATAATTTGCCATCTCTGACACAATGTGACTTTATCACAGGTTACCTCAGTACAAGGCAGGAGTGCAAGGCTGCTGTATATCCTCTTTTAATTTTAGAGAAACCCAAACTGTCCATTTATTTTTATTACAATGTATTTCTCGAGTAGTTGAGTGGACAGCGCTGAGAGTGCTCTGAGAGTACAAATAAACAGCAGCAGCCTTGGAATGTTAAATTTAAGGGTTGTTTTCAAGAACAGAACACTTAATTTAACAATAAACTATGTTTTTATGTACCTCCATGATACCCACTGTTACCAAGAGCACAAGCTAGCTGGGCCCATTCAGAGGTGTGCAGGACCCACTGAGCCATTCAGCCTGGTTTATTTTCAGTGAAAGGAAGTGCCCATCAAACCAGAAAACACTTCCTCGTTGCAATCCAATTATTTATTTGCGCTTCCAAAGGCTGCTTCCCATTTTATTGTCTTCCTCCATTCTCCCCTGCTATTTGCATGTGTGCTTCAAGGGTGGTGCTTCCTTCTGCTAATGGGCATAATATTAAACCCTGCAAACCGTGGCTAGGAGAGATTTTTCTTAAAGAATCACAATCTTTTGCAGAGTGGATGCACAGTGTGACAAGGTTCCTGATGTCCCTGTGATTCTAGTATTCTTACATCTAATATATTTTTGGGAAATGTGTACTGTGGGCTAAATCATGAATATTTCAGGTTTGAGCTCTGCTGTCCAGTTGGGATTAGTCAGTTTAGCAGCATGGGTTTGTTTCTCCTTGACAAGGGGGCAAGTGCTCCAAACCTGAGTGCTTCTCTAAGAATAAAGGAATGAGATCTGAGGTACAGAACACCCAAAATGGACTGAGAGCCCTGTTGGGGCTTCTTTCTGTGCCTGGCCCAGGAGAATTCCCCACCTTCCTTTGGGAGCTGCAGCAACTGGGACAGCAGCAACAGTTCAGGAAGAAGGAAACAAATCTGGTACCTCTGCTCCAGGGGGTGAGTGTGGGGAGGATCCCAGAGAGACAAACACAGCTCTGTCCTGGGACTGCTGTCATCTGTGCCCACACAGGGCTCTCCCCTGCTGTCACAAGGACTTCAGGCTCAGCAACTTAATCAGCCCTTTAAGACAGATTGGATGTTTCTGGTGGATAGTCTTTCATTCTGCTAATAAAGACTTCAGAGGTATTCCCAAGACCCCCAAATCCCAGGCTGTTAACCTCTTAGGAGGTGGGACCACCAGGAGGTTTGCAGGGCAGAGGAGCCTGAGCCAGTCCCGTGTGTGATGAGCGGCCGGGCCGGGTTGAACTGCAGTGTTGGGTTCCTGTACCCTGGTGCCAGGGGCACAGCAGGATCTGAACCTCTATTCTGCACTGCACAGCCCCCCAAGCACCCCACAGTCCTACTGTGCACGCAGGGCTCCAGATTTGTCTTTTCTTGCCTGCATTAGTGAGAGGGAGGTGCATTAATAAGGCGGGGAAGCAGGGTCGGTGGCAGCCCTCGCTCTGCTTGAGGAGGAGTGATTGCTGCGCAGAGGGCTGGGAGGCAGGAGGATATAACCCTAATGTCTGCACCTCAGGACACGCCATTAAAAAGGCATCTGCAGTGACACAGATCTGTTGTTTGTCAATACCCTGACAAGCGTTTCCCCTGCAGCCTGGAAACACCTCGGTGACGCGGTGGTGACCGATGGGCGCCCCGTGCCAGCGCTGCCGGGACGGGCAGCAAAGCCCCCTGCACCTGGGAGCAGGTGAGCTGGCAGCACGTGGCAGGTGAACAGGGTGGGAGGGATGTAAAAAGTGCCACTGTTTGATCATGACAATTTGCCAGCTCGGTGCTCCCGCTGGAGAATTTTCTGGCATTTTATGTCAAAGAGAACTTTTACATGTAAAAACTGACCTGAACCAAAAGTGAAAGGTAGTGAATGTATCAAACCAAACATTTTCAGACTGACAAAAGCATGATTTTCTGTCTGGTTTTTTCATTCATTGCCATAATCAATTTTTTGTCTTTTTCAGCTTTCCAGTTTTTTCCAAACTGCACTATCATCCACACCACCCCACCTCCTCCCATTTTTGTCTCATAATTCCTATGGCACAGAAGTGCGCAGGGTGACAATGACATCTACTTCACAGAGCCCAAAACCATGACCACATCCCTTCCCACTCCAACCTCCATTGCAGCACAGCACAAAAAAAGATGTACAATTTCTCAGCCTCACTTTGTGGGGTTGCTCTGTCCCCTCCTTCCCACTGCAGGTGCTCCCAGCCCATCTTCTGCGCCTGCCAGGGCCGGGGGCTCACACACCACTGCCTTTTGTCCAGTGCACAAATGAATCAGCACTGCCTTAGAACTTCACATTACATGTAGCTTTAGTTAATTAAATGTAAAATCATTGGAATAAAATTATCCTTTCATTAGAAATTAACTCAGTGCTTAAGACTTCAATAATTACTTTTTTCTCCTCAAACCACATACAAAACGGTCAGTTAAACAGTATGTAAAAAAAAAGTTTAATGACCACAGAGCAATCAAGATTACTATTATTTAAGCACAAGCTATTAACATGTGCAATGAGGTATTAGCTAATAAATTATCTTTATAAAATTAAATTGTAATTTTATCACAAATTTTACAGAGGTTATGGGTTTTAATGGCTGTATTTAGCTGTGGCACTGAGCATGCCGCTTTCCTTCATTACTTCATTAACACTTTGCATTTAGACTCTTTCTTATTATTATTTTAATTTAGGAACGGGATTAATTGATTTATTTCTCCCCTCTTTGGGAGCCATTATGTCTCTGCTGTTGCCCAAGGGCTGGGTGCCCCCACGGCTCAGCTCTTGCTTGGCTTTCGTGCCGAGATGAGCACTGGGACACTGCCGGGGATCCATCCTCGGGCTGGGCACAGGGAGTTCAGGACGAAGAAGAATTCCCTCTGGGATATCCTTGAGCTGCAGAAGAACCCCGTGCTGCTCCTCCAGGTGCTGCTCACCTGGGTGCTGCAGCCTCCAAGCACAGGGAGCTGCGGGTCCTCACCCGTGCATCCCCCATGGCACTCCATTCTGACGGAGGAAAAAGCCGTGAGGAGACACTTCCCACCTTCTGCCAGCACTGCAAGGTTTTGCAGGGCTCCCACGCTCTGTCCCACTATCCCTGCCTGCACTCGGTGGCCAGGGCCCGGGTCTGCTGGGGTGTGGCAGCGCTGGGAGCCGTGGAGCAGCTCCGGGAGCGGCGCTGGCTGCAGCCAGTTGGAAACTCCCTCTGCGAGTCCCCTGCAGACAGATATCCTTGAGACTCACCTCCATCTCCCGCTCGGGTCACAGGGAGATTTAGAGATGGGGAGCTGTAGTTAAGGTCCAGATCTGCTATCTGAACTTGAGTGATGGAGGACACATTCCCGGGACATGTTTATTGTCACCCGGCGGCCCGCAATCCCGCTCTCGCAGAGCCACCTCCATTCCCGTATAATTCATGGGCTGACTCCATGGTGGAGTGACTGATAAGGCCTTCATGCCGGGCTTGCCGGCCACATGTCTCAAGGAGACTCCAGAGGAGCTTCAGCACAATATAAATGTGGCTCCGTGTCAGCCTCAAACCCCTGGAAAATTCCCCGTCTCGAGAGTGCAGCATTTTAAGTAATAAAACCATAGAGAGATTACAACAAAATGTGACAGGAATTTATAGCCCTCTGCATGAACCTTTTACCTTAAGATGGAACAAAGTTGAGGGAAAAAAATTGCGTGGTTCACTTAGGTAACCTTTCCAACCACCCCCGCTCAGCTCCTGGCCCCACATTCCTCTTTGCTGATTTAATAGCAGGAAAAAAACAGCCAGGCAGGGAACTGGGGAGCAGACAGGCACCGTGCTTTAACCCTCGCTGCCTCCTCCCTGCCTGAAGCACCAGGATTCCAGAGCAAAGAGAGCCCCAGGTCGTGCTGAAGGTTGGTTTTGGCCCCTGCTCCTTGCTGCTGAGCACTGGGACACCGGGACAGGCTGGGACATCAGGACAGGCTGGCTTGCAGGCAGGGCTTTCTCTATCCTCTCATTTTATTGTCCCTTGAGAGATGCCAAAATTCCTACAGCATCTATAATTCCTAATGAAAAGAAGGGCTGAGCACAGGCTCCTGTACATGCCCATACCCTAATGACATGGGGTCTGCCTCCAACTGCTGCGTCCCTCCATGCAGGGAGGTGTTTTTATTGCCCATGAAAGGGTCATGCAGCACAGCTAAGCAGATTCCTGGCTCTCCCTGATGCTGAATTTACTGCCACTTTCAGCAATAAACAGTGGAATTAATTCTGAGTTTACTAATCCAAAGAGTAAACAATATCCAGTGGAGACGCTCAGGCAAGATAAATGCAAGGGATTAAAAGCAAACGGGGTGAAATCATTCTGCTCCCTGCTAAGGAGTCATTGGAGGACATTTGATAATACATACAGTATTAGCAAACTGTTAATAAACATTTCTAAAGTCTGTAACATGAAGCTCTTCTTCAGTTCATCACAGCTGGGGGTTTCATACATGAAGCACACTTGGTGCTGAGCAGTGACTTCCCTCTGGACAGGCTGACAGTCAAGGAAGGACTGGGCAGAGGTGCTGGTTTGAGAGCACACAGTCAGGACAGAGCTGCTCCCCTGAAACAAGGTGAGAACTTTTGTCTCCAGTGCAACAAACACACCTGCAACTGTGCTGCATTTCCATACAGTATTTTGGTACATATTTTACATCATCCTGGGTTACTGCTGTGCTTGTTAAATAATTAAAGGTGGAGAATGTGTTATTTACTGTTCATTTAGTGCAGCAGGCCCAGAGCTTTGCTTTGATTTTCAGTCCAGAAGGAGCAGGGACATGGCCCTGGGGAATTCTCCCACAGTGCTTAATTAGCGTGGCACGGTGCAAACCTGCATCACAGGCTTTATTTGTGAGTCAGAAATAATATTTGATTGTTAATTTTATTGGTCAATAAATTTTTTAAATATTCATTTATTTTTTTGCAGACAGTATTTTACAGCCAGCAGACATGCAGAGTCAAATCCAACGGTTTTGGGGACCATTCTAGCAGCAGCACCGACTTTTCTGTGTGTGAATTGGCTGGAGAAATACAACAACACCCCAAACCAGGCTGGGAAGGCTTCAGGGTGCAGCTGGTCAGTAGCTGGGGTGGACACTCCAGCCAGTCTTGTCCCCGACATCCTGCTGATGGACCCCAGGCTCTGCTGCTGCAGGCTCTGGGCCCCCAGACTGGGAATCTTTTGTTGCCTGACCTACATCTGCACCCCATTTTCATTATCAGGCCTGTAACCAACTTCTTTTTGAACTTGAACAGCGCAGGAAGTGGAAAGAGTGTGGGGGAAAATCCTGATAAATGAAAATTTCTTCCTATAGAAGGGTGTTTGAATTTGTCATCCTCAGACAAGAATAAGTTGGTTCAGTGAAGAAAAGAGTACAAATTATCAGCCCTTCAAAGCTTTCCCATTTAACCACTTTATTGCAATACAACTGCCCATAACATTTGCTTTTAGAGCCCATGATGCTGAGTGTAGTTATTACATTGCATACATAAAAGATGTTTACAATTTTATATATATATATGTAAAATGTTGATCCCCTGGGCCACATCGATTTGTGCCAGCTTCACGGCTGGGTTGGTGCAGGAATTCCCCTAAGAGATGTGATTAGGCTGCAGGGAACTTTCATTCTTCTTTCCTTTTTTAATCTCCTGCTTACCCATTTAACAGACCTGTCTTGGATTCCATTCGTGTCTGCGTTTTGGGGCAGTACTGGGGTATTCTGCCCTTGGGGGTACACAGCACACACAGGCTCTGACACCTCATTTTCACAGCGTGCTCTGGCTGTAGGGCTGGTTCTTGTGCTGGGCTGGATCGTGGTTGTTTGTACAGCTGAACACAGAACTGGGACAGGTGCAGTAATTGGCACCTTGTGGTGCAGGGGGCAGGCAGTGCTGGGAGGGCACACTGGAGCTGCTCTTTGGGATTGTCCCAGAATTAGCCCAGAGGTTCCCTGGGAATGCCTCAGCTTCTCCCTTTGCCTGGGGCAGGAGCAGCATCACCTCCAGACGATGCCCACAGCCTGTCCCAGGGGAGGCACAGGTGTCCCACCTGGAAGGACAGGCCACCAGTGCTTGTCCCTGTCCTGGGAAGGGCCAAGCCTGCAGGGAGCTGTGTGAGAAGTTCCTGGGTTTGTAAAGCAGAGACATAAGCAACAGAAAGGACAAATAATTTCTCAGTAATTTGTTTTCTAATGAGCAGTGGGTTGCAATTAAGAGGGTATTCATTCTAAAGAAATTAGCTGTTCTCCAACAGAGAAGAAAAAACTGGTTTGTAGTTTCAATCTTCAAATTTTGACAAGCTAATCTGTAGAGTGAAATAATAATAGGGGGAATGCTAGAGATTTCTTCTAAAAGCTCTTGGAAAAATGAACGAGCTCCAAGGAACTGGAAAGTACCAAAGTTGAAAGGGTGGCTCTGCAGAGAGGACCTGAGTGAAGCAGTCTGGTGGGAAGGAGGATGGGATGCTCTCTGCTTCCAGCTCAGGGCAGGGGTGGGACCCACCTGGGACTGCAGCCCGTGTGGATAGAGGAGAAAACAAATGTACAGCTTATTCACATACCCATCGTGTCTCATCCTAGAGCTGGTCTGAGAGGAAATAAAAAGGCCACATATTGAGATACTCACAGCATTTAACAAAACACACCAACACAGCAGCAATATTTGCACTGTTTTCCCTGACTGGAAGAAAAGCAGAGGGGTTTTATCTGTATATTATACATTTTTAAAAGACTCTAAGTGTGATCCAGGATATTAGACACTATTCAGCTTCGCACAGGTATCTGGCAAAATGGTTTAAACATTTATTAAATATAGAATGATAAAATACCTTGAAGATCACATCCAATCAACACAGTTTCTGCTGTGGAAAATCATGTCTCATTAATCTGTTAGAATACTTTGAACCTACCAATGTATAAATGGATAAAAGAGAATATCTTGACATATTTTTAGACTTTCAAAAGGCTTTTAATGAGGTCTTCCCACAGAATTTCTTAGGAAACAAGATAAAAATGGGGGTGAGAGATACAGTAGCATTATGAATCAATAAGTTGGACTAAGAGGAAGGAAACAAAAGTGGGAGATAGTCAGTGTAAAGGGTCACTAGCAGTGTGCTACATGGTTACACAATCAAATGGCATCAATATATTAAATAATGGCCTGGGAAAGGAAGAAGGGGTATAGATTAGTTAAATTCAGAAAGGATGAAAGAAACTCTGAGAAATTTGGCCAAGGATGAGCGATAGTTAATGAAGGCTGATGGTGATAAATACTAATGCCCTAAACCCCAGAACTTCCCAGCAGGTAACTGAGCAATTGGGAAAGGTGGTCACTGCAGAGACCTTGCACAGCCCCTGTCCAGAGCCAAATGGCAAGTGAGATGTCAGAGGATGGGAGTGAGAAGAGAAAATATTAAACTAGCTGGTGGAGGTCCTGAGGATGCCGTGGGGGCAAAGGGTGCTGGTGTGCAGCGGGTGGTCCTGAGGGTGCTGTGGGAGGGACTGAGCTGGGAGCAAAGAGGGAAATGACCCAGGGTTTTGGGAGTGTGACATGATGGGGCGTGTGATCAGGACAGGCAAAACCAGGAGCCGCCCTCACTGCCCTCCCCAGGAGCAGGGGACACCAATGGGAGTTCAAAGAGGAAAATTCCATATATAAGGACAAGGTTTTCACATGAAATGGAGGGGTTCTCCTCACAGAGAGCCCACCAGAGCCCTCAGCTGGACACTGGAGGCCCAGTGAGGGGAGGGACCTCTGTTTGCCTGGCAGTCAGAGATCCACTCCCTGTGCCCCAGGGGGGTTGCTCTGGGGAAGGGGAGGCTGTGGCAGTGATGCTTGAACACCGTGGCTCCAGGTGTGCAAACACAAGCCTCAACTGCACAGCACCAGCATGGGCAATTTTATCCACATGTTTTAGGATTTGTAAAGCTTAATGTTTACTTTTTTAGATAGTTTCTCATTGCTGTTGTGGAAATCCATTCCAATTAGACACCAATACTCAGGTTTCCAATCCAGGCAGTGGGATGCAGTGTGGAGAGGTGACACTGAGTGGTCCCTGCAGTCTTATAAGCATGGCTCACCTCCACAGGCAGTTTATAATAATCATACTTCTCATGAAGCTCGAGTTCCACTGCCTCCAAATTAGATCTCAGCACTTAAAAAAAAAAGGTAAAAGGAGGAAAATCAATGCAAACCCCGTTCCTCCCTCTCCTCATCCCTCGTGCCTTGCTCCACCTGCCGTGGGGCAGGTCTGGCTGTGGGGTGGGGGCTGTGGGGGTTCAGGGGCCCCAGGACTCGGCAGCAGCTGCCCAGCACAGGCCCAGTTTGCCCAGTCCCACCCTGCAGACCACTGCTGCACTTGGAGAGCTCGGGCAGCTTAATTGTCTTGTTAAATATAAATGGGCTGGTGATTTCTTAAAACTGGAAGAGTGTGGAAAGCCATTAGGAAGAGGATAATACCAGTGGTATTTAAAAATTAAAATCAGCCGTAGCCAATCCCAGCAGCAGCAGCAGCTTTGTCCTTTGGAGCCTGACTTTGACAGTCGCTCATGGATGCCATAAACACAGGGCTGTGCTCGCAGCCAGGCAATAAAGTGACTGGTGCATTTCTTTTTGCTTTATACACCACTGTATTGATTTTGTAGTTTATTTTTTCTTGGAGGAGAAACTAAGGTATTGCGATTTCATTTAGGTACTGCATTATAATTTCCCTGATGATTTTGTCAAATGTTCCTGGAGGAGAACACCTTCTCCCGGCGAGCAGGATTCAAAGACACCAAGCCGACTAATCCATACCTAATTGGATGAAATCGTTATGCACTTTCCCTCCTTTTGGAGGTTTTTTCAGAGTTCCCAGTTCCTTAGGGATCCTAAAAGCCACTGAAGAGGTTATTATAGTATGTCCTCGGGGATGTTTAATACCCTAGCCCTGTTCAGACATGCAAATAATCTAATTCAAAAGCCTCCTAATTAGCAAGCCAGCTACAGTTCTGGATAAGGGGAGAGAGAGAGGGAGAGAGAGATCTAAAAGGACGGTGCTTTTTCCTTTTATAGGCTGCTATTGTGCAAAAGGCAGCATAATGGATAAAAAGCAATTGTTCTGATTTTAATTGCGATCCACTATTTATAGTTTTGTTCTGTCATCTGAATAATGAGGGGATTTTGTTCCTGCAGCTCACGCTAAACACGCTGCAACTGCCTCGACACAGGATGCAGCAAGCGCCTGGCGTCTCCTCTTGGAAGCACAATCTCCCCGAGCAGAGATGGGCCAAGTAAAGGATGTTAAGCTCGTTAATGAATTAGCCATTTAATTGACATAATTAGGGATAATTATTTTCTTTTAATCTATTGCCAATTTTAGGACAATTAGACTAAACAACGGTGAAGCAGATCACAGAGGGTCCTGGGCAATCCCAATGAACGCTCTTGCCCTAAATGAAATGGTTTAAGGACTAAGGGTGTGAAGGTGCAGGGAGCTGAGGGCGGCCCCTGGCTCAGCTCGCTGGTCCCGATGAGGAGACAGGACAACCCGGGGAGGTCACTGCAAGCAGCTCCTCATGGGGATGTGTGGCACTGGGACGGGCCCAGCAGAGCCAGCAGACCTTATTCTTGGTGCTGCGAGCTCTGCATCCAGGCTGGGGCTGCACTGCACCACGCTGCCAAGTCCAGACAGAGATTAAATTTATAAAGACCTGCTCAGTCAGCTGGTGCGAAAGCACGGCGGCACCTGGATCCACGAGGAACAAAATACAGAGAAAACCAAAAGCAGGGCTGAGTCTCTGCACTGTGTCTGTGCAGAGCAGAAGCACCACAAAAGCTGCCAGGCCCGAGGGGGCCCGGGGCAGGGGCAGGAGGGGGCACAGCAGGACCCCCACCCCTGCGCCTTCCGCTGCTGCTGGAGGACAGGGCTGAGATGTGAGGAGTACCTGGGGCAGCGTGAGAGGGCCCTTGTGGCAGGAGCAGCACGAGGGGGGAGCTGGCCTGGCTTTACATCACCCAGAGCCACCGCTGGGTGCCGGTGCCAGGGCCCCGTGCACAGCGGCAGCCGCTGCGTCCCTGCTGGCCAGCCTGGGCCCACCTGCCCACCTGCCCGTCCTGCTCGCAGCCCCTGCGGCCCAGATCCCACCGGCCCCCTGCGCTGGCACCGAGGGCAGGGCTTGCCAAGCCCGGCTCCCGCGGTGATGCTCCCTCCGCTGCTCGTGGCACCGCTCGTCACTTCATTATCCTATTAGAGACCCACACAGCACCTGCTCAATTGGAGCCTCGTGTGCTGGCAATTAATATGTTATGCCCTGATTAATTAGCAGGGTTAATTATGATTGCTGTTGCTTAAGCCTATGTAGGGAGAGACGGCACCGCGTTGCTGCGGCTTTCGGGGGCGGGGGCGCGGCCCCGGGGGGCGGGGGCGG
>VYXD01014183.1:539913-552623 GCA_013397195.1 Hylia prasina
GGAGCAGCGGGTGTGAGCAGCGGCCGCCCCGGCGGGACGCCCCCGCCGCCTCCTGCTGCGCTCTGGGCTGGGCAGCCGCGCCTCTGCTGCCCCGGTCAGGGGCTCCTTCGAGGGGGACACCTCACCCTTCCTTCGGGAGCCGGAGCCCAGCAGCTGATCCTGCGGGCGCTGAAGGGACCCTGGGCTCCTCTGGGTTTGGTCACATTTTGCCCAGGGTGCCTCCAAAGTGAGTTCCTTACCTGTATGAGAGCCATGGCTCTACAAATACTCCGGGCTTGGCCCGTGCTCAGGAGTTTCTGGCTGGTTTTCCCGGGCAGGGGTCGGTGCCCAGAGCCACAGGCAGCTCCGGCTCAGTCGCAGAGTGCTGGGCAAGGGCAGCACAGCCACGGGGCCAGGGGCTGCTCGGGAGGGATTCCTGGGCTTCACAGCCACAAAAGCTGGCTGAGATCCACGGGGCAGGCTCCAATCTGGCACACAGCTGAGCATCTCCCATTTCCCATTAAGGTTTTGATTTGTCTGTGCATGAAATAGTGAGACTTGGGGTCTTTTTGGCAGTTGTGAGTGAGAGATGACCACCCTTCTCATTGACTTATCCCTTTGAAGCTATCATCACTCATTTCTCTTGGGAAGAGAATGTGAGGCACTGGTAAATAATATAGGGTTGTGTATTTCTTTATCTCCCATAGTGTGTTGTCTCCTACATGCTGTTCTGCTCTAACAACATCCATCAAGACAAATGCATACCTGAGAACAGCCTCCCTCAAACCTCAGAAATCTGTTTCTGAGGTCACCAACTATACAGAAAAGACAAAGAAGAAACAAGAAGGAAATTGCACAAACAATTAAACATTTTTTTTCCAGAGACAGGGAGGACTCCCCTTGTCTGCACAAGGCAAGCACCAAAATAAGAATGCCACATCTCAAACACAAGGCAATCTATTATTCTCAGAGCAGTAACATGATACATTATCAGCCACCTTATCCTAGCAAAATGTATCATTACCTGCACTTTCTGCACTTTCCAGATCAATCCACTTTAAAAATGTAGTAATATAGAAGGGTATTAGGTACTAGAAAACTCATTATGAAAATGGCGCACTCAAATTCTTTAAAGGTGATATTTCATAAAATATACTATGCCTAGCTCTTGGCTCAATCATTCTTTTTAATAGCTCCATAGCAGCCAGAAAATAAAGTATTCATGAAGATTGAAGAAGATGATCCCATGAACTTCAATTTAATTGGTGCAAATTAAAACGATCCATCTTTTCACGCTGCCCGTCTATCTCCAATCATCAGTGCACCGCACGTCCAGCACCCTGATTACAATTATCTTTTAATAGGAAAACTTGTCACTTTTTGTGTGATTTACATAAGCTTACACAAACTTACTGGTATCATTTAGGGTTGGAATGTATGATTTTTTTTTTCCATTCAAGTCCCCTGGTGTAGTTGTGGGAGGGGGGGCCCTGAGGTGAGGTGAGCTCCTGGCGGGGGGCTCATTTACTGCACTTAAAAGCCTGGACTTGTACAAGAAGAATGCCAGAACGAAGCCTTCAATACATCTTCATCCAGCAGACCTCCCCCCAAAGAAGTGCTAATGCAGTCAGATTTCATGGTGTCTTTGCAATGACCATTGCAATTACAATACAAAAACCTAGATGACATTTTGACTTTTAATTAGGAGGGAAATGATGCTGGTCCCTGCTGATGGCTCTCTCTCTGCCTCCGACTGCTCCTAGCACTCCCATCCTGAGAAGGTACCCTGCAGGGTTTAATAAGCCATCAAATCATAGTGGTGTGGGACATATTCTCAAGAGTTCAAATAAAATTACCATAAATGGATGTTTACTGTTCCTGGCTTAGTGTCTGGGATCTGGCTGAGGGCCCTCCAGCCGGCAGCATCACAAAGCACCCACAGTATTAATTATTGTTACTATCATTATTACTATTTTCTTTGTGATGACCACAATCCGGCGGCGAGGACGCTGCGGAATGATTCATTGCCTGAAGCCATTTATGTATAATATGTTTCAATTTTTTTTCCTTATCTATGAAAGGCAACCCTCCTTATCACAGATGGCTTCTATCCCTTAAGATGTTGGGAGATTTAGCTCTGTCTTCTGAGGCTGGGATTTCCTATGCATGGAAATAATGAGCATTGTTTAGCTGCTGTCCGTGTGTTCCCTGATAGCGTCCACCTGAAAGGAGAGCATGGGAGCCTGCAGAGCAGCCTGTGCCTTCCCCACGATCCCACTGAGCCCGCTCACACCTCTGCTGGAGCGCATGGGGGGACAGTTTTTAATAAGTTCTAATTTCCAGCTCCCTCTCCTCCCCAGCCGGGAGCAGCGTGGCCGCCTCCCCGAGGCCCCCGCGGAGGCCATCAGCCTGCGAGTATTAAACTTTTTAGCACATCCACTGCAGAGCAATTTTTAGGACTCCTTTGCTGGCAGAGTTCAAATGAAACTCATGGCTGATCTCATTAAGCACTTGTCTCATTTTGGTGCATGAATATTAAACAGGAACATGTGTGAGCAGGACGCTGCAGAAAGAACATTTTTCCTCTCAGCAGCGCTGGAGGCAGCTGCGGGCGCGGCCGGGCTGATGTCCCGGGGGCTCAGCCCTGCCTCCCTCAGCGCTGGGCCTGAGGCAGATGGTCACTGTGCCCCGAGCTGCTGGCCGAGGAGGAGGGTGCACAGCGAGGGCTGCGCCCCTGGGATGAAGGGTCCTGGGGAGAGCGTGCCGTGGCAGAGGAGCCCCCCCACCTGCCCCGCACCAGGTGCCCCAGGAGGGTCAGTGAGGGACCATGGGGCAGTGGCAATGCAGGCAGCCCAGCTCCCCTTCCTCCCGCACCGCAGGTGTCCAGGCAGCTCCCCAGAGCTCTCCCCATCAGTCTTTTGTCACGGCAAACACCACCGGTCACTGTGACCCAAATAAACTCCAATCCACTTGATCTATCAGGGAAACGTGCGGCGCTGACCTGCCATAAATCCCGGGGGTGGGGGCAGCGCCCACACCCAGGCCCTCCTGCCCCGGCCAGCCGCCCACCTGCCGCGCTCCCCGGTAAGCAGGTAATCATGAGCTGCCACAGAAAGGTGACCCATTACCGTGATGGATTTGGTGTGAAAAACAAATGGACTGAGACCTGCGGATTGCTGTCCTTACCGCTCCTTGGCCTTTTGTCCCGCGGTATCGATATCCGCGCGGGGCCTCGTTACACTGCCGGGACAGCAGGGCCAGCCCCAGCGGGCACGGCCCTGCAGCAGCAGCAACAGCAGCAGCAGCAGCAGCAGCAGCAGCAGCACACTGCCTGCTCTCCCCTCTCCTGGCAAGGCTGGGCCCTCTCCATGCTGCCCGGGCTTGGTCCCACCAGCTGCAGCGTGCCCAGAATGCAGCACATCCCAACCACCCCAGCCCTGCTCCCTGCTCTTCCCTCTCCTGGCAAGGCTGGGCCCTCTCCATGCTGCCCGGGCTTGGTCCCACCAGCTGCAGCGTGCCCAGAATGCAGCACATCCCAACCACCCCAGCCCTGCTCCCTGCTCTTCCCTCTCCTGGCAAGGCTGGGCCCTCTCCATGCTGCCCGGGCTTGGTCCCACCAGCTGCAGCGTGCCCAGAATGCAGCACATCCCAACCACCCCAGCCCTGCTCCCTGCAGCACCCCGGGAACTGCCGAGCCGGGAGCCAGAGATGTGGGGACGTCTGCCATCACCATGCCATCACCACAGGGAGGAGGAGGAGGAGCAGGGAGAGCCGGCAGAGCTGACCTTGAGGCTGCCTGAGACTGACCCTGAAGCAGAGAGATTCTCCATTCTGTTCACAGGCACTGTCATCTCTCACCTTGCAGCGAGTGCTCTCCTTGCCCATTTATCATCACAAATGTTTCTATTTAGGCTTATTTGTTTGTACAGTTAAGCCCTGTTACATTTACACCAAGAAGAAGGACAAATTGTGATTTTATCCAATGTTAGATCATATCACTCCTTGCTACAACTTTCACAGCATTAATAAGGATAAAGGGAGACTTTGGAGAAATTCAATAATACAGCACATGTGATAACAACCCAGCCAAGTGCTCTGGGGAGGGAGTGAATTCCACAGCAGAGCCACGGCTGTGGCTGCTCCTTTGTGCCCATATCGTGTTGTCTCCCCAGGAAGGGATTTCTGCACTGGCTGAAAGTGGCAAACACAACTCCAGCAAAGAGGTCTTGCTCATTATGGAGCATTAGCCTGCCCACTGGAGACCTTCATTCCCTGAACAGTATCCTCCTCTTACACAAAACTCCAGATGCCTGTAGAGTTCCCAGCTCTTCCCATCAGCATTCACCATGTACAGAAATGTTTTTTGTTTTATTTTTGAAAGACTAAAGTGGTGACAGAAAAGTGCCAAAACAATAGCAAGTCTGGGAAAGCAGAGCACACAATGGTGGAGAGCAAAACCCAGAAATCAGAAGTGCCAGGATGCACTGGAGTGCTCAGCAGAGGCACCCCGAGGTGTGGGCATCCCCAGGAGCTCCCAGCGCCCACCACTGCCAGGCAGAGCTCTGCAGCTGCGTGTGCCTTGGCCCACTGTCCTCGGTCCTGACACGGGAGGGACCAGGGACAGTGTCACTTGCTGTGGTGGGGGCACCTTCACCAGTGCCTCCGTGCTTCACAGCATCCTTCTGAAGCTGCTGCTGGCCCAGGAGAGCTCGTGTCCCTCCCATGCCAGTGCCAGGAGCAGCAGTGTCACACACCAGCACCCACAGCACATCAGCCCAAACCCCATCTCATGGAAAATCTCCCTGGGGACTGGCCCCTTTTCCCAGTGGGAGCTCCAGCAGGTGCAGATCTGCGTGAAAAACCTGCCGTGCTGGGACAGGTGTTGGCTCAGGGGATCAGCCAGGCTGTGCCACAGGCGTCCCCTGCTCCCCTCAGCAGAGTGCCTGACAGCAGCGCTGGGTGGGCGCCCACCCGGGGGTGCCCCGGCTGGAGGGGGGCACTCTGGGGTCCGTCCTGCAGGCGCCCCCCCGGGGTCCCCTCGGTGGGCGGCTGTGCCGGGGCTCGCTGCCAGCTGCTCCCAGGCCTGGGAGCTCCTGCCTCAAACCAATCATCATTTGTGTTATCCTTACAGCCGAGGGCACGGACCTTCAATCATTCTTCCTAGTTAGACACAATCATCAGCCAGATTTGTCTTGTTTAGCGGAAATGCATACACAGTAAGTACACAGCCCCGCGGATCCTCCGTGGATGGTTCGCTAATCCCGCACCCGAGCACTCCCCGCCCCTGCTGGGGTTGGGAAGTGCCGGCTTTGGCCGGAGGGCAGCTCTGCTCCAGGCCAGCTCCCTTTCTAAGAGCACGGCCGCAGCTTCCCAGCAGATCAGGACATTTTCAGGAGCAGGGGGCAGCGCCAGCCCCGGGCGGGGTCCGCAGCAGCCCCTCGGGGACAGCGGCCCCTGCTCGCCCTGGCTCTCGCTCGTCCTGCTCCGCTCCCGACCCCGCCGGGCTGGCTCAGAGCCCACCCCAGGGGGCACCGGGCGGGGCTGCAGCCCCTGCTCTCACACCGCGGCCCCTTCCACACTCACATCTATTTTCCATTTTTTTTTTTTTTTTATGATCAGCTGAAGATTTCTTTTTGCATCTGCCAAGGAACTATTTTCACAAATAAGTATGTAAATCCTCTGTAAATGTATGCTAATTACTTATTTTAATTACAATGTAAATAAGTAATTACTGAATAATTTTAAAGTATTTACATGGGGTTGTGTGATTTAAAAGCTAACTTGTTGGAAGTATAAAAACTATAAATTTTACGGTAATTATGCCACAATTTATACACTGTGGCCAAATACAATTTCCCCGTGCTTCGTAAGAGATAAATAAATACGTAATTCCCCAGTAGTTACTGCAGAATAACAAAACTACTGCATGGTGATTTTTTCTCTTTGATGTGAAAAATGCCCATGCACCAAACCCATTTGAAGTCAAGACTTTTCACAAGGATACTGAACATTCATCCGTGCGATGCTGAGGAAGTTCTGAAGGAGAAGAAGGGAGGGTTCTGAAGGAGGTTGCTAAAACGGGCGGAAAGATAAAAGGAGGAAAAACGGCATGAGGGCCCCTGGCTCTCTGAAACCTTTCTGCCAGGTCGTGGGGGTCTGTGCCGTGCCCAGGCCGTGGGTGCAGGGCTCCAGGGACCCCCCAGCCCTGGCCCCCAGCTGTTGTGGCTGCAGTTTCCTGCAAAGGCTGATGCAGGAGCAGAGCTCGGCAGGAAATTGGCAATCAAAAGGTAAGTTTATAAACAGTTAAATTATATTTCCTGTGGGGTATTTTTTTATTAATTTCATTGCAATAATACATTAAACACCAGCACTGTGAAAATTAGTGTTAATGAACATTAAATGTGTCGGACAATTTAAATGGTGTGTATATATCACCTCTCTTATTATTGGGATTGGCCCAGTGGTAATATCCTTTTATCGATCCTCTGCCTTTCTCCTTGCCTCCGTCCCTGTGGAAGTGGCCATGAAGGACACTGTAAGCACAGAGCTATCAGAGACATAATCTTTTAGCACTTTAATAACGCTGCAAGCAGCCATCACCCACCAGCCCTTAATAACTGTCTCCGTCAGCTCTTTAGAATTTGCAGATTACAAAGTCCTTCTAAATCTTCCCTGAGAAGGCCGGGCGCGTTAGGGAGATCCCCGGCGTGCTCCCGCTCCTCCCCGGCCGGGCAGGCTCCCCGCACGCCGCCTCCCCCCAGAGGCTGCCGGCAGGACACGGGGATGGATGGATGGATCCATTTATGGATTTTGTGCTGCGGGAGCTGCGGGTGATGAGCTCTGCTCAGGAGAGCAGCGCTGCGGGAGCGGGGCCGGCTGGGGCTGGACACACGGACACACGGACCTGCATGGACACACACGCACACGCACGGACACACGGACACGCACGGACACACGGACACGCACGGACACACGGACACGCACGGACACACGGACACGCACGGACACACGGACACGCACGGACACACGGACACGCACGGACACACGGACACGCACGGACACACGGACACGCACGGACACACGGACACGCACGGACACACGGACACGCACGGACACACGGACACGCACGGACACACGGACACGCACGGACACACGGACACGCACGGACACACGGACACGCACGGACACACGGACACGCACGGACACACGGACACGCACGGACACACGGACACGCACGGACACACGGACACGCACGGACACACGGACACGCACGGACACACGGACACGCACGGACACACGGACACGCACGGACACACGGACACGCACGGACACACGGACACGCACGGACACACGGACACGCACGGACACACGGACACGCACGGACACACGGACACATGGACACACACGGACACACAGTGTTCCCAGTGTTGGGCATTCCCTGTTCCCCCTGCCACAGAGGCACCCGAGCTGGCGCTGGGGCATCGCCGCCCTCTCCATCCCTCCGGCTGTGATCCCAGCACTTCCCGGACAAGCTGCACATCTTCCATGTCACATCAGTCCCTAAATTAAGAGGCCTTTAAAATCCTGCAAGCCCTGAGCCCCCATCAGCACCGGGCACTGCCGTGGCCAGGGGTGCACAGAACCTGTGGGGTTTTGGAGCGATACTGGGGAGGCCCTGGCTGCCCCTAGATCCTGGGAATTGTTCAAGGCCACAGCTGTTGGACAGGGTTTGGAGCAACCTGGGACGGTGGAAGGTGTCCCTGCCCACGGCAGGGGTGTGGGTTGAGATCAGATTTAAGATCCTTCCAGTGCAAACCAGTCTGTGATTTGATGATTCGGTGATTCGACACAAACCCAGAGCCTGGCCCGGGGCTCTGAGGGCTCAGCCTCAGGGCTCTGTATCTGCTCAAAGATTTCCCTTCCAGCCAGCAGGCACTGGTGACCCTGGATCAGGCACATCCAGCACTGGGAACAGAATTATGGATTTCCTCAGTGAGGTAACAGCAGAGCTGCACAAATGCAGGTTAAACCACCTGCGTGCTCCTGCTGCAGGGACGTGCTAATATCCCCATTGGGGAGCTGGGGTATTTTTATGCCTCTGCACTCATCTAACATCTGAGTTTTGCTAATAACGGGATTTATGCAGTGGCACAGCTTTAAAAGAACGGGTTAAGGGGAAAATTGATCTGTATTCAGGAATGCCAAGTACCTGGATTAAGATGCTTTTTCCCACCCAGAGCACTCAGCATTTCCACAGCTTTGCACGTGCTCCAAGCACGGGCCCCACTCCATTGCTTTCCTGGTGGATTATGGAGCTATTCCAAAGGATTTTAAAACATGAATGATCAAATGGCTGCGAGATCTGTGGGATGTGGGATGCCTCCATCCACCAACACCTCTCCACAGTGGGAGTTAGTTTCACTGCAAATGCACTGGGGTACGAGCAGAGACAGCCTGAAAGTGGTTCCCACTGAACTCTGGCAGGTTTGCAGAGACTTTGTGAAATGTCCTTTCTGAGGACTGGGCGAGACACTTTCAAGCCTTTTGTCTGGAATACGAAGGAGCACAGTAGGTGCTTTGAGTAGGTTGTTATAAAAATTGCTGACATAACAGTGCGCGTCTGCTCCAAACCTGTCTGCAGATATGGAATTCCTAAAATTATCTCTCTGCCTCTCGGTGCATTATCTGCTTGTTCAGGGCTCTGTAAAGGGCTTAGGGAGGGAAGCTCCAGCAAACCCTGCCCAGGAATGGCTGCAGGGCTGAGGGTTGCAGCCACTGCCTGACAGAACATGCAGCATTTTAATTGCATTTTTTCTAAATTTCTGCTCTGTAAAGAATTCAATTTGGTTTATTGTTTGCAATTCATATCCAACATTGCAGGGTAAATTTAATACACAGTGGTTACACTCGAAAGTGGTCTAATTAATAAAACGCATAAAAATAAATAGGAAAATCAATGCTTTTGTTAATATTCTGTCATTTTTACACATTTTAAAATTCATAGCAGCTCTAAGAGCACAGCACGAGTATAGTGGGCTCTGGTTTGGTAAAAAGCTGAAGATGCTGAGCAGACAAAAATATTCTTCCAAATGAGATTAGAGAGTCGGGACACTGTCTTGGGCAAAAAATGGAATTTTTGATGGCATTAGCCTGGCTGTGGCTTTGCAGTTTGCATTTCTTCTGTCCACAGAGAGGAGAAAATATTCTGTCAGAATAATATAGTGAAAATTAAAAGTAAATAAACCAAAAAATTTCAGACTCGGCTGTTGGAAATCTACCCTACACACAGTTAAGGTTCCCCCTCTAGAATTCATGCAATTAGAGAGGTAACTCTCCTCCCGTGTCTGCAAACATGGAGATCCACAATAAGACAGAAGCTGGAGGAGGAAATCCCATTTTCTTTGTGACTTTTTAAACCACACAGTGTTAACAGCCACATGGAAAATCTTTCTCATTAACACCTAGGGCTCAGGGGAAATGTTGTCGACGAACGCCTTATTGCATATAACCCCAAACCCTTTAGGACCTTGAGACGCTCAGACGAACTGGAGTAATGACCTGGAAATAGTCCTCTGGGCCTGCTGCAATAATGATGTGGCTGGCTGTATTTTTTTAATATGAGGAAAGAGATTAAAGAAAATAACAGCCCTGCTTGACTCGTTCATTATTACTGAGGTGAAGTGACCACTAAGAAATGATGACAGAAACCTTGCTCACCAGTCACCAGGCCCAAATGGGGCTGGGGAGGTTTCTGACACAGCCTGCCTGAAGGCAGCATAATAAATTCAGACATTATCTGATATGGATGTATCATAATGAAAAATAAATTTGCAAAACAGTCTGATATGAGTTAATCCATAAAGTATTTTATTACTTCATTTTCTTACATTGAATCCATCATGCGTTTTTCTGGCAGCACATTTTTAATTACTTTTAATTTAAATATATGCGTCCGCTGCTCAGATTGGTTTTGACACCGGTTAAAAAAAATAAATAATAATAATTATAATAAAAGAAAGCAATTATTGTCCCTCTGCACCATGATCCCTCCCCTGCAGATGGTGTGGTGCCCAGCCAGGGCTCGGCACGGGGACTGTCACCAGCGAGGACCTGTCCCCAAGCCCTGGTGAGGATGACTCCGGGTGCCCACAGCTCCCTCCTCTTGATTCCCCTCTGGAGACGGGGCTACCCCAACCCCTGGTGCTCCAGGGCTGCTGCAGCCCCGGGGCTGTGCCCGCCGTGGGCAGTGCCAGCACCGCGGCGAGGGCGGGGGGCCGCCGCAGCCCCCGTGGCACATCCATTACTGCTGATGCAAAAATGACCATTAAGGAATGGTGACAGGGCCCTGCTCATTTGCGGCTGGGACAAAGCGCCGCTGCCCGGGGCTGCCTAATGAAATCTGAAACCATCACATTTATTTGTCATATGGGTGTAACACATTTGCTGAGCGGTCTAATAAATGTAATAATCCAAATATTCCTCCAGTTCTTTTAGAAGAAATACATTTATTGCCTGCGAAGCCTTCTAATAACATTTCTTAACCGGTTCCCTGCCTGTCTGTCCCCTCACCATGCTGGGAGAGGACAGTGGCCACCAGGAGTGCAAGCCCAAACTCTCCTCTGGAGTCTGCAGAGCTGCGAGGGGCTCCCTCAGCAGCACTCCAGCTGGCACAGAGCCCTGGATTTATGCTCACACATTGCTCTGAAATAAACCCTGAGCTGTTCCATCTCTTGCAAATCCATTGGGATTCCGATTTAGTGCCAGCAGGGAATGGGGAGCAGAGGTGCTGTGTGCTGGGGGGAGCCCCTGACAGCCTCAGGAAGGGAGGAACCCGTCACAGCCCCAAAGTCTCACCTGCTGTGGGCACCTGCCATGGGCACCTGCCAGGGGTGGAAGGCCCACGGGGTCTGTGCCACCCTGTCCTGCTGCCCAGGGCTGCAGTGGTGCTGTGCTGCATCACACAATCATGGAATGGTTTGGGGTGGAAGGGACCTTAAATCCCACCCAGTGCCACCCCTGCCATGGCAGGGACACCTCCCACTGTCCCAGGCTGCTCCAAGCCCAATGTCCAGCCTGGCCTTGGGCACTGCCAGGGGCAACCACAGCTGCTCTGGGCACCCTGTGCCAGGGCCTGCCCTCCCTCCCACCCTGGAACTTCTTCACAACTGTGATCTAAACCTCCCCTTTCAGTCTGAGTCACACCACGCTGTGCCATTCCATGCCGTGCCACGCCAGGCTGTGCTGCACCAGCTGCTCGCCCTGCCCATGCTGAGGGCTGTGCCAGGATCTGCCTCCTGCCTGTCCCTGTCCCTCTCCCTGTCCCTGTCCCTGTCCCTCCCCAGGCTGATGACCCCGTGCAGGGGGCACACACCACATCTGGCCCAGGGCCTGTAAACAATTCCATCGTGTCTCATGCCAGCTGTTCTGGGCAGAGCTGTGCCCAGGAGCTCTCGGGAGGGCCCCGTGTGAGCCCACCAGGTCCCTGCCAGCCTCTGCCAGGAGCTGAGGGCACAGGGCTGAGGCTGTCCCTGTGTCCAGCCATGGCACCAGGACACTTCAGCCACCTGGGCCACTCAGGCCAGGGCTCCATGGAACTAAAGAAAGGTTTGTTGTATATGAAACCCCATGGGGCTTCCAAGGGAGCAGATGGGCAGCAAATGCTTTCCCTGACACAGGGGAACCTGGGGCCCAGGGCCACGCAGTGCCCTGAGTGCCACCAGGCTGCTCTGGCACAACAGAGATGGTTGAGCATCAGCTGCCAGCACACCCAGGGGTCTGTGAGCCAGGGAGGAGGAGCCTTTGGTACCTCTGGTGAGGACTCACCTGCAAAATATGCCCAAATTCAGATTTCCCGTAGTCCCTTCCCAAAACCAGAGGATTTCACATGCCTGAGATGCTGGGGCTGGTGGAAGTGGGAGGCAGACCCCTGTGTTAGCAGAGTGTGAGCCAACATTTCACACCACGCCAAACAGAACTTTGATATGCTGAGCAAATATTGAATTCTATTGGTTTAATTTAATTAAAATTTATTAACCTTTTATTAAACATATACCCTCATTAAAATTCTCATTCCTGTCTTCTGCAACAGCCCAGCCATATTCTCATTTCCAAGCTCATTAAATATCATCCAAAGAGAACCTATTTCTTAAGCACTGATTGTTGATAAACTATAATATTAACCCAGGCATGTCCCAGAGACTTTGGAAAGGAGACAAAATGAAATCCAAACAGGAGCCCTGGTGCTGCCGTTTGGAAAGGAATCCGGAGAGGGACAGAGGTGCAGGCTCAGCTCTGCCGTGGCACAGGGACATGTGCTGGTGCAGCCAGGCTCTGGGCACCATCCAGAGCAGCACCCGGCTGTGCAGAGCTCAGGGGCTCGGTGCCTGCATGGCCAGGGCACATCCAGCTCCTCTGGTGATGCCAGCCCGGTGCCACGGCTGCTCATGGCTGTGCCCGTGCTGGGCTCATTGTCCAGGAGCCCCTGGAGAATCCCCCCAGGGTGCCCATGGCCCCCGTGTCCAGTCACACCTGGGGGCACAGCCAGCCCCTCTGCTCTCACTCTGGAGCAGCTCAGAGCAGAGACACCTCTGCACCCCAGGAAATGAACAGTGCCAGGAGCTCCCTCTGCACCCCAGGAAACGAACAGTGCCAGGAGCTCCCTCTGCCCCCCAGGAAATGAACAGTGCCAGGAGCTCCCTCTGCACCCCAGGAAATGAACAGTGCCCAGGAGC
>VYXD01014183.1:556073-571949 GCA_013397195.1 Hylia prasina
CTCCTCCTCCTCCTCCTCCTCCCGGCCGTGTCGCTCTCACCATTGGGGGTCACTGTTCCAACAAAAGCGGCGGCTCCGCTGCTTTCTCCGATTATTAAAAACAATATTTCTGCTACAGCTGTTTCCTGGTTTGGCTGATATGTTAAGCTAGAATGAAAGGGTTTGTTGGGAATTTTTTTTCTCATTTACAGCAACTTCCTTAACTTCACTTTGAATTTCCTTTAAACTCGGATGAAATACAGTTCATCTGCCACCAAAACCTGAACCAAAATGATGTGAAAAAGAACCCACAAAAGGGTTTTTATGAGATCTCATTCTCCCTGCACAGGCAGCCCTGATCAGGGACTGTAGGCAAGGAAATAATTTCTTTTAAATGAGTGTCTGGTTCCCTTTATATTTTTTTCTTTCTCTTCAGATTGCAAGGGAAAAAACCCAAGGTGTCAATCAGCTTTAAAACAGTTGAGCTGATCTTATTTCTTCTCCTACTGTATTCAAGCCAAACATTCCCTGAATAGAAAAAGCATAGAAAACTCATAATAGCTAAATTGGTGCTTTTAAAACCCAAATTTAACATGCTTCCTTGGGGACATTTTCCCAGCACAGAGGAAAACAAATATATGTGCTTTAGTGTCTGTTGTAGAGGTTAAGATCTGCACCTATTCTTTCTAACACCCATGAGAGGTGGATTGGGGTGGGAGAGGAGGCAGGCACAGGGAGAGGCAGGAGAGGGAATTTCTCTGGAACGCAGCGCCCGGCACAGGTGATTCATTTCAGAAGTGACACCATTTCTGTGAGAAACAGGGAAGATCTACAGCATTTTCCTTTTGAACTCAATAGATAGTGGAAAGGAAGCTGTTTCTCTTTCCTTTGTATTTAATTTTTAACTGCAGGTGTTTGCTGGCTGGTGGTGCAGCTCCAGGCAGGAGCCTGAGCGTGTGGTGGATGCTCGGCTGGGAGGGGTGAGGATGAGGCTGCAGGGCTGGCCCGGGGAGGGCCTTGTGCTGCTCTGGGGAGCAGCTTTCAACACTTGTAGTCCTTGTGGACCTCGGCATTGGAAGACTCAGACCTGGGTTGGAACAAGCCCACAGGTTGTGCTCTCATCTCATTTGATATTTTGGTTGTATCTGGGCTAGACTTCAGCAGCCACTGCCATCTCCTCCTCTGCCACCACCTCTTCTTCCTCTTCTTCTTTTTCCTCCTCTTCTTCATCTTCTTCCTCTTCCTTCTCTTTCTCCTCCCCTTGTCCTGCACCTTCACCTGACTCTGGTCAGCAGTCTGGGACAGGGGGAGTTGTTAAAAGTCCATCAGTCAAGGAGGCTGCCTGTGCTCCTCTTGCAGCTGAGGAAGAGATGGAGGGAGGAAGAACAGCACCTCTGGTGGTGTTTTTCCTTTGTCCCTTTCAGCTGTCCCTTCATCAGCCTCCAAGACTTGTCTACAGCCCAGTTTGGGAAACTTCCTTCTCATTTCACCTGCTAATATCTCCCCTCTCTCCCTGCAAGGCAATCTCTCCCGTACAGTGAATTGGAGAGGTACAAGAGCTGTTGTGAATTACTCCTTGCAGTCAACTCCTGCACTCCATATTTATTCCTGGATTTATTTTATCTGCAGTGATGTGCTGCTGCAGTTCCCTGCGTGCCCGAGCTCCGGGGGCTCCTGGCATGGGGGGCTCCCCTGGGCACAGCCCAGCCCTGGCCAGGAGCCTGAGCCTGGCCTGACCCCAGGAGGATCTGTTTTGTGCCAGTTCGATGGCAAAACTGCTGTGGAAGATAGGTAGGTTTTTTTAATTTTAAAAAATGCAGTAGAGGTTAACTTTCCTTGTTGTAGTGCCCTGGAGCTTGGCAAGGAAGCAAAGAACCTGCAGCACCCCTGCTTGCAGCAATCAGTTAATCCATTCTGGGTTTTCTCCTGCTCACAGAGAAGCTGAATCTGGCAGGAGAAAGAGTTTAAAATCACTGTTAGCAGTTGTGCAGAACCTAAAATTTAAAGTGAGTGGGAGAAGAAGTGGTGACTGCCTGATATTGGTACTATAACATTTATTTGGGGCAATAAATTGTTTCCTCTCCCTCATCAGTGGTGTTACAGGATCTCTGCTGCGACCTGCCAAACCAGTCTCTCCTCATTTGTGCCACTCCAGGCGGGGAAAGGAGCTGCTGGAGCAGGGAGGAGCAGCCGGAGCAGGGCTCTGGCAGCAGCTGGAACCACGGCTGGGGAAGGGGAGCGTGGTGGGAGCACCCAGCCAGCCACTCCACCCCAACCTCCACCCTCACTTCAGCTGCATTTCTTTGGATCAAAAGCATTAATGTCCTTAACTCAGTGCTCCCCACTGCCTGAGCTGTGCCTGTTCCAGGTGTGTGCATTTCCATGGAAGCCTTTCCAGCCCAAAGGACCGTGGTGCCAGAGTTTGCTGGGTCAGCTGAGGAGGTTTTTGTGTCCACAAAAACATCCCCAGATGAACTCCTGAACTGCATTGAGACAAGTGCATCCTGCCTACAAAGAAGCTATAGCTGGAGTGCTTCAAATTGTATTCCTTCCTTTCCAGCTTTGTTTTGATTCCCTTTATCTTAATTTGATTTAAAATATTATGAGATGATGGGGAAGGGGGCTCCTTGAGCACCGGGCAGCTTAGAACTGAAACCAGGCACAAGTCACTTATTTGCAGCAGGTTTAAACAGCTGTTCCTGGCACTACAACGTGGTGTTTAAATTCTTTACAAATATTAGTATAAATCTTTACAGTTTAAAATAGGACCTAAATCTTTCAAAGCTGGAAGAGAAGACAGGGCCCTCTAGTCAAATGCAGTCACTGTTCAGGTAATCCCAGGAGGTATCTGGCTACTGGGGTTTCCTTGGTGCATCTCAGTCTAAGAAGGATTTAACCAATTAATCATCAGTTACAAAAAAATGATTTTTGTTCATATTTTTTTCTGGATCAATAGATTTTATACAAGAATCTTTCTGCTCGTTAGTTGGAGGGCAGCTCCTTGAAACAAATTCTGCCTGTGATTCTACCTTAAATTCATCAGTAGATATTAAATAGGTCATTGGTGTAATAAGGGCCAAATTTGCTTCTCATAGATCACAGTGGCCAGTGCTCCTAGGGTCTAATTATCCCATATTTGGTCAATAAGCCATTAACATACAGCCATGGATGTTAATAACCATTTCATGAAAAAGTCTTGGTAATTTATGAGATCAACATTGGTTAGGAAAATTAATAAATATTTCATTCGGTAAGATTTATCCGAGGACGTTTCGGTCTGAGGGAGGAAGCACTGGGCTGCAAAAAGGGGGCCCAAGCTCAAATAAAGGAAGAAAGATGGGGTAAAGAAAGCCCAAAAGCCAAGCCCATGGTAGCTGGGTTTAACTTGGGCTAATAAAAATTTACTTCAAATCCTATAGCTAATAAATCCAAAGGGTGTATGAGGGAGTCCAGTAAAACCTGACTTAACATTATGTTAGTGCTATTAACAATATTTATATAGATGTCATTTCAGAGGAGGGTTAAAGCTGGTGAGTTATGGGCTGGGTGCAGGGAGTTGTGTCATGGAGCTGCATCTCTGTGGGCGTTCAGGTGCCATCACCTGCCCCTTCTGGGGTGGCAGAAGTTTAAAATTTCATGGAAGACAAAGGTGGAAGGCTCAGAATTCCCACTCACTTCAGCCTTCTGTCTCCCAGACTGCCTTGAAGCTTAATAAACTTCATGGGGGAATGTGATTTACCATGTTTGCCAATCTATTCTTCACTTGATAGTAAATCTATTGTATTTGATTTGGTATACAGCAGTTATAAACATGTGGCATTTTTTCAGCTGTGGTCTTTAGCAGCAATCACGTTGTGCACACTTGTGTAGTCAAAACCCTTTCCGATGGCTATAAACCTAGCAGAAGCCTGAATTGTACCTTGCAGTCACTTCCAAAATGTCAACTATTTTTAACTTCAGACTGCTCTTAAAAATCCAGTTGTAGCCTGTTAGGCTTAAAAGCCAGTTTGTGTCAGGAGCAGAGAGGGGTGAGCTGGCAGGACGGGCGGAGGAGCCGCGTGCCAGGGACTGGTGCTGTGCTGGGAGCTCACCTCGTGCTGTGCACAGGGCTGTGCCAGCCCTGTGGGACAGGGTGACACCTGGGCCAGGTCCTGATTCAGGGCAGTGCTTACACAAGCGCTTAAAAAATAAAAAACAAGGCAGGTTTTTCACGCTTTGCTTAATTGTGGCCTTAATTACTTTTGCAGTGGGTTGAAATCACCCCCTCGTTTGGGTGGGATGTTCTCACTGACAGGGATTTGCACACTCAGATGGTGATGCCCCTTCTTACCAATATAACTAACTTCATTTTTTATTTCCTGCAGAGAACTGGCCTTGGAGAATAAACCCTGGGCTGCAGTTGTAGAGCTGTGAAGAGCATTCCTGAGGGTGTACTGGGGCAGGAGCACCCCAGGAGCCACCAGGGCTGTGCCTGCTCTGGAGGCACTAGGGTATCCAGACGTGGTGGACCTGGGCTGGTGGCACCCAGGAGAGCTGGCCCGGGGTCACAGTGGTGGCAGCACTTAAACTTGTTTGAAAGCAGATGAAGCGAGAGGCTTCCCTTGCCTCTGCTGAGAACTTCCTGGCAGGGGAGCTCCTGGGGGGGAGTTGGAAGGCAGGTACGCTCACCTGGGCTCACCACACCTTTGTATGCCCAGCTCCTTGCTGCTTTTCCCTCCCGGAGTCCCTCCTGGCTGGAGGAGCTGGCGCTGGGGGATGCTGCAAACACTTGTAGGCCATCGAGGCAATTGTTAATCTACGTTGAATGATTGCGCTATTCCATCCTGCTGCCTCTCTCTGATTAGACTTGTAAATGAAAAACCATAAAAGTCAAAAATGAGAAAATAGAGGGCAGAATGAGAGAAGGCACTTATCCCCCCCGACGAGTGCCTGAGCACTGCAAGCAGCCCCAAAGCTGGAGCTGGGTGCTCCCTGCGTGGACGTGGCTCCGGGGCTCTCACTGTCCTGACTGCCAGTGGCACCCTCTGCTCTCTGCCCGTCATCTCCGGGTGACAGGGAGGAAGAGGGGAGGGAAAGCAACCACTGCTGTTTGCACAAGGTGTCCGTGGGGTCCCTCTGATCAAATACAGTCTGGCTTCAGGTCTTTACTTGCTGATTAAGCTCCACCACCAGGTTTTTCCATCCACTCCTTGGCCTTTATGCCCTCGGTGACACGGTGTCTATTGCCCCTGCCAAGACTCTCTTCAATGCATTAGCTTAGCTAGGGGTAAACTCTGACATCAGGGAAAAAAACCCCACTGACAGTTAATGGAGCCCTGTAGGTCCCTGACCCCTGGGGATATGCACACAGTACCTGGCAAAAAGCACATTCTAATGTCTTGGGGAAAAGGTCAGAGTAGCAAGAGAAAATAGGCTGTTCATATTTTGCGGAATATTTATCAGGGCTGCAGGCTCTGGAGCTGCACAGGAGGGTCAGGGTCCCTAAGCAGGGTGAGGGTCTCTGGCGGGGGCTCAGCCAGGGCTCCCGGGCACTGCAGCACAGAGGGCTGCGCTGCAAACTGCCAGCAGTCAGAGGCCTGCACATCATTTGCATAATCTGCGAGATCTAATTGTGTCTTTGGGCTTTTAATAAAATGGGGTTGGTTTTATTTCAGCGGTTGGCTCATAATAAAGGACTCAGCGCTCTCCAAACCGGAATGGATGGCGTGTGCTGCTGCAGCCTCCCCGTCCCCAGCTGAGACAGCGGCTCCTGCGAGCCCCGAGCCCGTGTCCATGGGGATCGCGGCTCCGTGGCGCTGGGAGGGGCCGGGAGCCTTTGTCCAGCTGCCAGGCGGGATGTGCCGCGCCATCAGCTTGTCCCTTTGTCAGCCTAGAAAAGGACAGGGTGTGCTTTTGCTTTTTAGGTTGTTTCCTCCAAGGCAAGTGGACAGTAGGAAAAAAAGGGAGGAAAGTAGGTGAGTAAAAAGATTGAGAGATGGAAGAAGGAAGAAAGAAAGGTGTAAGCAACATGTTCTGGGGAAAGAAGGAGCAACCACCCTCCAGCTTCCATTTGCTTGAAGTTTTCCTGAGGCTCCTCAAGAGCCAAAGTGCAGTTTGGATCTGAGGCACACCCGTGAGCCCCAGCAGCACCACAGGGAGCCATGTCCACACCTGCTCACTTCCCACCTCAGCCCCTCTCAGAGCTCTCCCTGCTGGGACAGCAGCCTGGAACTGCTGTACAAGCAGCTTGGCTGAAAAAAATCAATAATCTTTTCAATAAAGCATTTTATCCCTTATATATATTGTCTCTCATAAAGATTTTACACAGACAAAAAGTTCAGAAGTTGGTGTAAAAAATGTTGGGAAAAAGGTGAAGATACGTAAGTAAATTACAAACTTGAGGCTGTTTGCAGTACCTTGGGAAAGTGGGAGTTATATTGATGAGTTTTTATTGATTTACCATCATTCCCAGTGTGGACATTTTCTGGTCTATTATACCACAGTCGCAGCATATTCCCATCGCAGCACTAAAGAGGAAATATGGGCAGCCTGACCTTGGCAATATGGAGATAATGAAATACCCTTAATGATCCTTCCAAAAGATTTTACAAGCCAACTTCAGATTCTATCTGCTCTGTGCTATGCTAATTTTTTAGGATGCCTTGGAAGGAGAAGCAGGGGCTTACAGCCTGACTCCTGACCGTGGGCTTTGGGAGTTAAAGGTAACAGGGGCAGGTGACCTCGCTCCCCCATGGACAAAGGCTGCTGAGGAAGCACCTGGTGCTCCCGGAGGTCCTGGGCCCTCTGTCCCCTCGCAGGGGATGGAGGTTGGTGGGGCTGCCCCCAGCTCTTGTGCACGTTGGCAGCTTGGCTGCCCAGGTGCCGTGGTGCCCCTGTCACCCCGTGCCACCGTGGGACCCTCTGTGCCACCTGGTCCTGCCACGTCCCTGCAGCCCTGGGGGAGGGTGCTGAACACCAGGAAGAGCTGCAGCACTTCAGGGTGACTTTGGGGACAGCTCAAGGAGATTTACCATACTTACACCTGCCTGGAATTGTACCTAGCAGGGACATAAATAGTAGGTTTCAGTGCTCTGCTTTCCTCCTCTCCCCTCCCCGGCCCAGCTGGCAACACAATTACCAGCCCCAAAGTATTATTTTCTTAATAAAAATGTTATGTGTAAAGCAAAGCCACAAATGAGTCCCAAGCCCATGCAGATCTCAATCACTCCCTTCTTTATTCCCTGGCGAGATTGCTAATGACCTTCACGCAAACCTTCACCAAATCTTTTTGAAAGGCAAATATTAATTTCCTAGCATGAAAAAAGGAAATAAAAAAGCCTATTTTTCATGGGAACCACTCAGAAAGAAAGATATATTTTCCTTCAAAATGCAGGGAGGATTTTTACATTTTGTCACTTGCTTTGCATAGACTTGGTACCACCATTTGTTCACCTCTGAATGTAATCTCTCCCCATAAAGCTTCGCTCTAAATTCCTCCACTCCCTGCTCAGCTCTGATAGCTCCTCAGCTCTGGCACAGCAGTGCCAGCTCTGTGCTCCTGCAGCACCTTCCCAACTCTCTGGGAGGAGACTGGGAACAATGCCTTAAATTTTAACAGCTGAACCATTCATTTTTAAAAAGGATGCACCAAAGCCATGTAACATTTTATAGCAAAATCTGCAGAAGTCATTTATAATACAAGAATCCTTTGCAGGAAGCTGCATTGTGCTGTGCCACAGCATCCCTGGCATGTGTGTTTCCTGTGCCAGCGAGCACTGAAGATTCCACGTGAGAGGAACACACCCGGGAGCAGAGCCAGCCCAGGACATGGATCCTCTGCACACCCACATCGTGTGCTGGGAGCACAGGAAGAGCTGATCCGAAATGAGACACGTGTCCTCGGTGTTTGTTAGGCTCTGCTGGACAGTGAGGGTGGATGTTTTATTGGTTTGTGAGGCGCCAGACCAGGTGTGCTCAGGAGGGGTTTGGACCTGGCCCTTCAGCTGCCACTTGCTCCCAGCAGACCTTCCAGCACCCCAGGGCTTTGGGCTGTGCCCTGGAGGTGGAGCTGACACATGTGGCAGAAACACAAAGCCACCCCAGAGCACAAAGCTGCCCTTCACCAAGGAGTGCATCCAAACCAGTCTGTGCTAAATTACGTCTGCTTGATTCCACAGCCAGAGCAGTGGCACAGAGGCAGCTCCTTCCCTTGGTTTACACCTTACCTTCTTCTTCAGTGATATTTTTTTAGCATTAACTTTATTAATCAGCTAAAGGAGTGGCTCAAAGGGTATTTTCTGGAGGTCATTTGCTGAGGTTTTATTCCGTAAGTCTTGTAAACTTTTCTCCGACCGGTCTGTCTAAAATGAGCGAGAAAATTCTGTAAGGACCAGGATGAGCCAACCCCCTGTGCTGTGAGCCATGCGTGTGTGTTGGCTCCAGCATTTGCTCTCCCTGTGTTCCCTGGGGGTCCTGGGCAGCAGGGAGGAGGGGACTTGGGGTGCACAGACCGAGCCACCTCCTCCTCTGCTTCAGTGGGTCCTCAGCCCACCGCCACACAAAGTGAGCAACAGTTCGTCTGCACAGGTCTGGGGAAAACCAGTTAATGTAACAATAGCACTAAATCAGGCACAGAACTTCAAGCACAATTCACAGCAAGAAGTTGTTAATACCTTTATTATGGGATAAAATGTATTCATGATATTAAAGACATCACATTTCTGCCCTGGTGTCACATTTTAGATGTAGCGTAGATAAATGATATATCACTGTAAGAGATCTACAAAAACCATTAGTAACCATGACATTTTGACGTCAGATTTTAAAAAATTCCTAAGTAATCTTTTTGATTTATGAAATGGTGTCCAGGTTCATCGAGACTGATCTCAGATTTATCACAGCCTGGTTAGAATTATTAATGATTTTCAATTTGTAAATCCAATGCCAGCATGTCCAAGTGCTCTCAGCAAAATCACAGAGAGCTGACAGGGAGATTTTGCTCAATCCATAGTTTTCAGCTCTTGCAGGATTTCGCGGTTAACCCCTTGCGGGCCGGCGCGGCGCAAAGCCATTGTTCGGCGCGGCACAAAGGAGCCGCGTCCCGGCCCCGCGCATGAATCACGGCCCGAGTGGCCATGAAACACACGGCAGTGAGCAGCAGCAGTGAGCGAGCTGGCTTTTACAGGCTCCTGCCCAAGACCCTTAAAGACTTAAATTATAATGAGAAGAAAAGCTGATCTAAGCCAAAACAGGCAGGCTCGGGTAGTTCTCCCCTACAATTCATCACGGGAGCAGATGAAAGGGAGGCAGGGGCAAAGAAAAAAGCACCGGCACGTCTGCATCCCTCAGCAGCCAGCGGGAATATCTCTGGAGAAGAAAGCACACCTCGGGTAAACAGACTCCAGAGCCCCAGCAGAACATTTATTTCATAATTTATGGGATAATTGTCCCACCACTACAGGGAGGGGTTGGAGGGAGATTTGGATGCTGAAATGTTCTCAGCAGTGGGAAGCTGGCTGTTCCTCCTGGGAGGGGTGAGCAGCTCTGTGGCACCACACCTGCCCTTTTACGGTGACAGGTGCCACCACAGACACCACAGGTGTCACCCATCAGCTCTCTGGGACCAGCTCTGCCTTTGTTTTTTCAGATGGTTAAAGGAAACCCACCACGATTCATCCTTAGGCTGCAGACAACCAAATCATTGTTTACTTCACAAATTCTCTGTCTCGTTGGCCTGGATTTCCAAGACTTTGGGGCGACTCGGGGTTGGCACTGGAGCCCCAAAGCCCCCCTGGGTGCCTTGCTGAGGGCTCCAGCCCACCCTGGGCACAAGGGATGGGCAGTGGGGCCGAGGGGGCTCAGGGTATTAAACACTGGCAAAGGACACTGGACTGTGGGCATGGTGGCACTGGGCAGAGTCCTGCCCTGGAATCCACATCCAGGCAGCACAGAATGGCCACACAGCCCAGAGCCTGTGGATCAGCAACATTTACAGGTGCTGCTCAGCCTCTGGGCGGATTTTAGCTCTGTATGGACATCAGGAAGGCAACATTTCAAGAAGGATAAAATTCCAGTAATCCTCCGGTCCAGCACTGTCATACCTGCTCAGGCCTCTCCAGGTGCCTGGAGAGAGTTGGTGTCTAGTTTTCTCTCAAGTACTCCACCTTAATTGGGCAGGTAAAACTCTATAATTAGGGACCTTAGCTGGGGAATTTTTCTAATCCATCATATCTGCTCCATTATTCAACTCTATCAAATCCACACATGCAGGGAGAAGCAGGACATTCTTCACAACACTGTCAATATTAACGTCTTCCCAATTACAGAGCATTATAATGGCAACCTGATGAGGAACTGTGACACGCTGCCTGCAACTTCTAACTTTTGATTAACGCCTCCTTCAAGATGCTCCCCTTTAATTTATGGCGCAGGGCTGGCCAGGCACAGGTGGGGAAATGCTGGGAGGGAGCAGCACCGGGGATGCTCTTGCACCCAGAACAGCTCCCCTGCCTGTGCCAGGGGAACTGCAGCTGCGTCCCCACCCCTTCCACACGGAACCACAGAACCACAGAGGTTGGAAGAGACCTCCAAGGCCATGGGGTCCAGCCCTTGCCCCACCACCCACCCTGCTCCAGCCCCCTCCCAGGGAACTGTGGAATGTAGTCACAGGCTGCAGGAGGGTGCCCTGGCAGAGCCCCCAGGGCTCAGAGACCCTGAGCTGGAACCTCCAGATCTCAAGGGACAGGGACAGAGGTCCAGCTCCTCCAGGACCCCCGGCAGCAGCGCTCTGGCTCTGCTCCCTGATGCTGCCTGGGCTGGCTGCAGCTGGCAGAGGAGGGGTGTGAGCTGCTGAGACCACTGCTGAAAAGGGGTTTATTAAAATATTCTTCTGACAGGTTCATCTTCTGAATTCCTCTGGATTATTTCCAGCATTCCAGTTCCATCAGAAAAACCTCTTTTCAGGGGTTGGGGAGAGGCTGTGAGGCGTTTCTTCCCTTTTCTTCTTATTTAGATGGTGAAAGTTAATCCTTTGAAAGTCTGAAACAACCAGAGCTAACTGCAGTGCATCATTTCACAGTGCAAGAGAAGTGCTGGGACAGAGCACTATCCTGAGAGCCTGGAACCCTGCAGGAGAGCCGTGCCAGCACAGGGAGCAGGGCTGTGTGAGCTGCAGCTCTGTGTGAGCTGCAAAGGAACCCCTCCTGCTGCAGGACACTCGCTTCAGCCAGGTGGGTGACAACCTCTCATGGACCCGAGTCCCTCCAAAGCACCTGGAATGTCAGCCTGAGCCCAGGAATGCTGGTCACTTCTGAAAATTATGGTGCCTTTCCAGAGCAAACATGATTCCGATGGAAAGTTAACATGACAAGAGGCACACACAGTAATAACCCAGTGAGGAGACATGGCTCTCAAGACATCCACAGACCCCAGATTAAATGAAATTTTGACAGGGAAAAATATGTATTGGCAACATTTCTTGATCCACAATTCAAAGAGAAAATTGAAACCATATTTCCGTAAGAATCAGACACTGGAAAGAAGTTCTTAATAAACAAAAAGAGATGGGCCATGTAATTCACTCCCTTTTCCTCTTTTCCATTTGTTGGCCAGGAACAATTAAGAGTCAAGGAAAGAAGGTTTTTAACCAAAAATTTGTACTTGAAGCTGATAAAATCGACTTGGAAAGAAGTTTCCCAGCTGCAAGGCTGAATATTTATGTCTGGAGATGTAAGGAACATTCCAAAACACTAAATAATTTGCAAAACCAAAGCTGCTGGGTTTGGGTTGCAATCCTCTGGTCTGCAGGCTCCTTTCCACCTCTCTTTTAAAAACACCATCTGAAGAATCCAGAGGTGGAAAGGACTGTTCAGTCAGGGCCATGAAACGTTGTCTCCTGAAGGGGTGAGTGGCTGCTGGAGCCCTGTTCCCATGCTCAGTTACCTGCACAGGGGTGACTCAGGTGTGGAGTGTTAGGAGATCTCCCTTCATTCCAGAGCCACTGCCCCAAGCTCAGAATTTTTTCCCCTGGATTTTCTGCTCTAATTGTTCCCAGGACACAGGGCTTTGGCATTGCATTCTTTTGTCTATTTGAAAATTCTCATCCTTTCTCCTAAGTGAAAACTGAAGGTAAATAATAGGGGAAGAAAATTGTGGAAATCCTTCGGATCCCCCCACCCCACAGAAGATAACCTGGAGATGCACTGGCACATGGGGAAGCACTTTGCTTCTGCAAAGGTTGATGTCCAGACCCAGAGGAGCAGAGCAGCACCCTGGGGTGTGACCCTCAGCCCCGGTGAGAAGCCTGAGCCCCTTGGACCCCCCCAGCCCGGGTACAGGTCCAGGAGGGACAGGGGAGCTGTGCTGGTGACACGCAGGGGGGCAGGCACTGGCCCTCCTGCACAGCAGAGTGACACGAATTAGTGTGTGACAGTGACAGAAAATGGAAAAGAATGGCCCTGCAAATGCAGTTACAAGAGAAAAGCAAATTGATTTAGTGGACATATGAGTATTTTTGAGAGAGAAAGCAAGAGAGCTGCCTGACATATTCCAAGATACCCCACGATTGCCTCTCTTAAGGAGATGTCATTCAGATTTCCCAGAACTAGCCTTTAAATTAGTTCTATAAATAGATCGGGCACTGGCAGTATTTACAGTGTGAGCATCAGGTGAAAAACTACAGCGGCTGCGGCGGCTGCTCCTCTCACCTTGCGCCTGCCCCGCTGGAGGTTAACTCTGATTTCCATGTTAATGCCGCCTCGATCCCAATGGCTGCCATTTGTCAAATTAACATTCATTTCAACAACCCAAAAGTGAGAGCTTTTAAACATTAATTCACAACTATGAGCTCTTCTCAGCACATTATTATGTTACTGTGATGAAACAAACTGCCTATGGAAAGATATAGATCCTGCTGGAAACGTTGGCGCTGCAGATGGGAGAGGAGGCCCGTCCTGGGGGCAGCGCTGCCGGCGGGCAGTGCCCACGCCCTGGCACGGGCAGGTGGAGCCAGGAGCCCCCAGACCTGCCGCCCGTGGGCAGCTCGGGGCTTTGGGGCGCCCACCCGGCTCTCTGCGGGGCTTTGGGGCGCCCACCCGGCTCTCTGCGGGGCTTTGGGGTGCCCACCCGGCCGGGAATGCCTGCTTGCCCCACCCGCCTGCCCTCTGCTCCTGCATGGCATTCCCGGGGGGAGCTTTGCCATGCAGGAACCCTCTCCCGCTGCTAAACCACCACGAGCATTTCCGAGGCAAGAGATTATCATCTGAAAGATTTAAGTCGGTGCTATTTTGAGTCTGCAATTATTCCAGCTCTCACCATGACTGATCAGTGTGCTGTCTCTGATTAACAAGACGAATTAGGGGAAGGCCCTCGCTGCCGCTGCCCGCGGGTGCGGACAAAGGCAGGATGCGGCCCGTGGGACATCCCTGGGCACGTGTTCCTCCCTCCCTCCCTCCCGGCCGTCGCCACTTCCAAAGAGCTGCCAGGGCCCCGAAGGCGGTGTCCCGGCGGGGTCTGTGGGCAATGCCAGAGGCGAGGCAGCCCCCCTGCCCCAGCCGTGAGCACCGAGAGCCCTCTGGGCGCTGCAGCGACGCTCGGCACAGCCCTGTCCCCTCCCGGGCACCGCCGTCAGAGCTGTCCCCAGGGGCCGGCGCTGCCCGGCACACCCCGGACCCTCCCGACGCCTCATCCCTCCCATCCTGTTTTCCAGAGTCCGGCTGGAGTTTCAGGTCAGGGATGAGCTGACCTGGTGTGTCTCTTTTCTCAGCCTCCATCTCTGGCAACGTGTGCCAAGGGTGCTGCGGGACGGGACCTCCTCTCGCTGCTCAGGACGAGGAGGAGCAGAGGGTACACCTGTGCCCGAGGTGTGGGCACTGTGAGGGCAGCGGGCAGGAGCCCAGAGCTGCCGGAGACTGGGCAGGCGTGCCAGGGCTCCGTGCCGCGCTGGGGCCGGCAGCGCCGTCCCACATCTGGTCTCCTGATCTTCCTGAGGGTCTGTCTCCCCAAATAAGCACAGACAGACACCTACAACTCCGCTACATCTGGAATAACCCCTGGCTCCTAACCGAATCCAGAGCTGTAATTCAATCAAGATGTTCTGCTGACACCATAAACCGGGAGAGCGGCGTGGAGCAGCGAGTGTAAATGCCAGCAGAACCCGAGACTGAATTACAGCTGCACTGCTGCACCAGACACGTCGTGCTCAGACACAGGGGAACAGAGTCCTCTTTGTTAAACTAATTATTTTAATACATAGAAGGAGAGGACAGAAAGGACCTGTTAAATATTTACCGTTTCGGGCCTTTTCTTGCCGGACATTTTTTCACTGTTGATATAAGCCGCAGTTAAACCTGCCCATAAAAATGGAAAGGTTTGAAGTGTGCATGACATATTTCAGGGGGACAGGGTGACTCCAGGGACTGGTAATGAAGCCCAGAGCCTTTCACCTCTGTGGCACTGGTTTGAATCCAAACACCATTTCCATCTGCAGGTGGTTTAGCTGCATCCCTGTTACGAGCTGGGCTGTTCCCTGTCCTCATGACCAAGTGCTCCTCTGGGGGAAAGGTGCCCCCACTGGCACAGGGCCTGGTGGTCACACCGGAGGGGTCAGGAGGGCAGAGGAAGGGGCTCGAGCTCTCCCTTCCACTTTTGGGAGCCCCAGGACAAGCACAGCCCACACCGCCGTGTCCTGCAGGGACAGGAGGGCTCAAAACAGCCTGAGAATCAGCAAATCCTCCTGCCACTGGAGCGCCCATCCGGGAACAGGCGGTGGCAGGGTGGCAGCCCCAGTGGTGCTCCCGTCCTGGGGAGCCCATCCGTGCGGGCCTGGGGGAGTGTTTTGGGAAGCCCCTGCCACGGGGACAGCTCTGAGTGCCGTGGGGAGGGCCCGGGGCTCGGGCAGCGCTGGCCGGAGGGAGGGCCGGGCGGGAAGAGGGTCGTGCCAGCCCACAGGGGCAGCTCCCGGCGCCTCCTCTCAGGCAGAGGCTCCAGCGGGTCGGGATCGCAGACCTGCAGGAGCACCGGGGAGGGGTCGTCAGCTGCCTGGCAGCGGAAAACAGGGACCCCCGACCCGTGTGGAGGTCACCTGCCTCGGAACCTGTGGCTACCCGGCCGCCACCCCCCGCAGGCGGGCAGTGCCCCCCGGGAGCGCGTCCCGCTGGCAGCGGTGCCACCACAGCCCCTCGGTGACACGTGCTGGCCGCCCACCCTCTGCACGGAGACCGATGGAAAGGTCTGCCTCGGTGGTGTCTGTCTGTCCGTCCGTCCGTCCGTCTGCTGGTAGAACGAGCCCTCTGAGCCTCGGCAGGGGAAGGCTCCGTCCTCACCCCGCCGGGGCGGGGGCTCGGCTGCCCCTGCCCGGGGCAGGCTCCTCTGAGGAGCTCAAATTCTGCACATCTCAGCAAAAACTGGGGGAAGAACTCAAATGTGCAGCAAGCGCTGATTTTCCGTGTGCGTGCATTGCCATTAGGCTTACCCATTAATTAGAATAATAGTAATTGTTATGATAATGATGATTATAGAGACTACTTCATATTTACTGAGGTTGGAAATATCTAAACCAAATCCTTGCACAAGCCGCGTGCTTTTATCAAAGCCATTAATGTCTGAGATAACATTTTTAAATGCCAAATTTTCTATGAAAACGTATATTTATATCAAGAAAATTAAATTTCAGTTTAAGGTTCTTATTATAAATAAAAGAAAATAAGTCAATAAAACAATAAATATTTAACTGAATGAAGCAGAAATTATATCCAATTATATTTTCTTTAAAACCCAATTTATCTGCCAATATTTTCTTTAAATGCTCATGTTACTTTTTCACTTACTAACAATAAATGCCTGGATGCATTTCAAAGTGGTGCCTTTTCTATTATTTCATTTCCTGGAGTCCTCGGCTTGAAAGGACATTAATAGCACACT
>VYXD01014183.1:581677-586677 GCA_013397195.1 Hylia prasina
GGGCCGGGGGACACCGGCGGGACGCGCAGGGGGAGCGCCGGCGTGGAGGGGGACCCCCGGCCGCCGCCCCTCGAACCCCACAGCCGGCCTGGCCCCGCGCTCATCCATCACGGCAAGAGAGCGCGGAGCGGCCGCACCAGGGGACGGCAGCCTCGGCAATTATCTCTGCAGATGAAACAGCAAACAGAGCAGCTTCATCCCGACAAACCCAGCGGTTTGGGTTTTCCCTTCGGTGAAATGAGCGGCAGCACCAAGCAGCCCAAGGCTGAACCCCCGCCGACACCCGCCCGCTGCTCAGACAGACCGAGCGGGCACAGACCCCGCTCGAATGCAGAAGCACCGCGAGTTTTTATTTTGTAAAGATACGAGAATCTACTTAGAGAAAGAAAAACTCTTGTGCAGATATGAGTCTAAAGATATTCCATCTGAAGTAAACATCATTCCTCTTTTATCCAAATTTATAAACAACAAATGTACAATATTTTTACTCAGCTTGGCAGCTGGAAGAGAGGTTGTCAGCAAGCATTCTTTTTTTCAAATAAATTAATCCTTACTCTGGTGGTTTGAGATTATGCACTGTATTATACAACAGCGCCTTATCAGGCCTCATCAGTGAAGATGGAATTCATGTCTGTAAAATGCTGCAGGCAATCACAGTTTCATATTTTATCATGTTGATAAGGATATCGCAAATTCTCTGAAGCATTTCAAAACACTTAAATGAAAAAGGAGAAATGCAACTAAAAGGCTTTTTATATGGTTTGTTGTGGGTTATTATGAGTTATTTATAAATCCAAAAAGAAAGATTTGACATTTCAAATGTAAAAGATTTGAGTATTTAATGGCACTTTTTTCCCCTTACAATTGAACATCTTCAATCACATTTTAAATCATTAATATTTACTCTCATGGCAAGTGGCAACTCAAAACAGGGGGAAAACCTCCCCTTCCCTGTGGCTGCAGCAGCTCACCCTGGGTCTCCCCGTTCCCCTTCTCCGTGGCTTTCTGGGGCTGCTCAGCACCCGCACCCCAATCCACATCGTTTGGGAACCACCGGGGTAAACCCTGTGAGGGGGGAGAGGGTCACTAGACTGGGAATTCTCTACAGTAATTTTAGAGTCCATGAGTATGAAGGGAAACAAAGAAAAATCACCTCTCAAGCAAATACGAAACATTAAAAAAAAAAAAAAAAAGCACTAATTGTTGCAGCTGAAAGTGGGAGAAACAAGCTGGGGCTGAGGGATGAGCCTGGGCGCTGCCGGGGGTGTTCCATCCCCGCTCCCAGCCGAGGGAAGAGCACATCTCCACACTGATTTATCCCGCGGCCGCGGGCACAGCCTGCCCAGCCCGGGCACTGTCACATCCCATCGCTTACGGCCAGCGGGAGGACATTTAGCACCTATCACCATCAAGCCCATAATCCCTCAATTTACTGGCATCTGTTAGCCATGCTGACTGTTCGCTGCCGTTTGGAGTAAGGCCAAAGGTGCCTCTCACACACAGGAAAAATGGGCACCCTCAAAATGGCCAAAGGTGCGTCAAAGTCCGTCAGAGCTGGCGCCTGGCACAGGCAGCACAGCCCAGCAGAGCTCCCTGCCTGGCTGTTGAGCCGCAGGAGCCTCTTGGAGGCTGTTACCTTTTAACTCATGAGGCTGAAACAAATGAAAATTCAAACCATTTATAGTCACAGATCTGGAATCTCTCTCTTCTTACACTAACAAGCCTTACAGCTGCACCAAGGGCTGTTCTGTGGTTCATCCCCAAAGATGTGATATTAAACAACACTTTGCCAAGAGCAATTAATACAGGTATTAATGACTGCATTTACCTGCCACTGTGCTTATGGCTCTCCAAACCACTGTTCCCCTGGGTACTCACATTTAAATTATGTGGACTGTACAGTGAATTTCCTCCCAAGCCATCATTGTATCCTCCCGTCTGATTGATAACATGACGCAGGGTATCCACCTTAAAGTGAGGGGAGACAGGATTCATCATTCCAAATCTATTAAAACATCATCACTTACAATAGGCAACATTTTGAATTATGTGAGCCAAAAGGGTTTAGCATCTTCTATGAAAGGCAAATTTATCAATCAAGACTGACTGGCAGAATTTCAACCAATCCGTGCCCGTTAGAGCCCATACATCTCTGCTGCTCTCACCACCAAACACAACTTCCTCCCAGCACCGCGGCCCGCAGCTCCTTCCCACGTGTCTGCAGCAAAGTGCTGGGAATATTCACCCGCCTGCGTGTGCTGGCATGTGTGGAGGGGATGAAGGTGTGAACACAGCACATAAACCATGGAGTCAGCCCTTCTGAGAGGGCTGGAGCAGTGACTGGCAATGGGGTGTATTGTAATAGCTCAGTCAGACGCGTTCTGACATTTAAGTAAATAAATAAATAGATGAATGAATTAATAAACAAAAGTTTGTCCAATAAATGAAAGAGAGATGGGAGAGTGGTTTTTAAAGGGCAGGGGGAGGAGGGAAGAAAGGAAAAAAAGAAAGAAAATTTCACTGCATTTACAGTGTCCATGGAAGTCAGATGCACCCAGTCCCATTCCATGAGCTCAAGCCAGAGCCGAATGCATTCACAAAGCTTAAAATTTCAATCAGAAAAAAATCATTCTTTCCTTTATATTTGTGAAATTCAATGCCGGGGTAAGAATAGGCCACATCCAGAAATATGCAGCCTCCACTCTGCAGAGAGGCCCAGACCAGTTAATAGAGCCAGAGTAAGGTGGAATTTTTAGCCCAAACCCTACCCTGCCAGAAAGGCCCTGCTGGGGGCATTTCTCCTACCTGTGACTGCACATTGGCTCCGACTTGGGACCCCTGGTAAGAATCCCCATTCAGACTCTGCATGTTCATGAACATGTCCCCAGAATTTGGGAGGTTAAAAGAACCAGAAGAACCTGGAAAGGAAAGAGTTAGGTAGCTGAATAACAGAGAGCTGCAAAAACATAACCCCGAGACCTGAGGGCAGGGGAAGGAGAAGCAGCAGGAGAGGAGAGGACAGGCAGGGCTCAGTGGAGGGGAAGCTGCTGCCCTGGCGTGGGGTGAGCGTGGCCACCGGCCCCCCACAGTGGCCACCACATCCCGGCTCTCGCCCCCACACCAGAGCACCGTGCTGGGCAAGCCTGCAGGCTCCCTGCAACCCAGGGCAGCTCTTCCCTCTGGAAGAGCAGCCTGTACAACAACGTTTCCATGTCACAGCTGTCCCCCTGTGGATCACTCCATCATGAGGTGCCATCACCAAACACTCATTTTGAGCCTGTGCTTCGCGTGTCCTTCCAAAGGAAATGGTCGGCAGTTCCCAATTACGTGGTTTATTACTGTCAAAGAAGGAACCTTTTTCTTACTTTCTTTTAGTTAAAGTCTTCTTTTCCCCATGGTTCTCTATCCTCTTTAAAAGTTGTCCACAGCTAAGTCACAGCAAAACTTGACTGCGAATAGTGTCTGCTTGTGGCAACCTTTGCCCCCAGACTCCAAAAGAGCAACAGCCCCCTCACACTCCCTGACTAATGCAGTGCTCAGACTTGCAAAATGTCATCAGCACACCAGTGAGACCTGTAGCAGAACATGTCGCAGAGTAACTCCAAATTAAAGTTCCATTCCTAGATTTCTGTTTATAACATCAACTCCATTTGAAGCCATCCAGAGTTTAAACTCTAATTAGAGCAAGCTAAAATATTTCCTCTATTTTGTTGTTATCTTGACAATAAATTTAACAGTTCTACAAAACCAGACTTGGACCTCTGCCCCATTTTACATTCTTTTCAGTGAATGAGAAAAAGCTTAAAGCAACTACAGAAACAAAGGAGGTGCCAGAAGGCAGAGCCAGGCAGCCGTCAGCACTGCGGGGATTGCAGTGTGGGCCCCGCTCCGCTGTCCCGTGCGGCTGGGGGAGCCTGGCTGCAGAGCTGCTGGGACCACCCAGGGCAGCGCTCGGCCCTCGTGGTCCTCCCTGCACGTCCCTGGCCTCAGGACTACTGGCTGTGCCAGGACTGGGCCTGCTAAGGAGCTGCATCCTCCTCATCCCGACCGAGCTGGCTAGGGCGCCGTGGGGGCCCTCGGTGACGCCCTGCCGGACGCTGGAGCGCAGCAGCCGGGTACGTACCAGAATTTGGGGTGGTGGGGGAGTTGGTCTGGTTGTTCTGGACAGCCGCGGCCACGGCGTGCGCTGCAGTCACGGCCGTCTTTGCCGCATAGAGATTGGCTTCCTCCTGGAACTTCCCGATGTTCTTCTTGTACCTGATTCTCTTATTGCCAAACCAGTTGGACACCTGCAGTGGAGAGAGGTGGGAAGGGTGAAGGACATGAAGTGCTTGGCTGGGCAAGGCAGGATCCCTTTGAGATGTCATTTTGAGATGCCAGAAACACAACCCGTACCTGCTCCAGGTAACTGAGCACTAACCCGGATCAGTTAAACGTTACTATGGAGCCGAGCAAGACCTGGCTCTGCTGCTCTCCTGGCAAACTGAGGCACAACAAGTGACTGACTGCACGTATCCCAGAGCTTGCTGCACTACAGCGTTGTCCCCTACCACCATGGGCCATTTGTCAACAAAACTGGTGCAAGACCCAGAAAGCTGCTCAGGGGGGACCAAGGTCCGCTTGACTGAGGGCGAGCAGGCAGTCAGAGCAATTGTTCTTTATTTTTGGGCTGGAACAACCTTGGCAGCCCACTCACAGAATCGTGTTTGGTTGGCTGAAAATGAAAGGAATCATATAAATCAATAATGGTTGAAAAGTCACTTTGTCATGTCCCTTTGAAGATGCTGTACTGAAGCCAAGGTGGCTCCCAGGGCACTGGCTATTAACCCGCACAGGGGTCACGCCTGGAGCCGCTCAGGGAAGTTTGTACAATCTTGCTTAGGGGCTTTGTTTAACTTCAGCTGCTGTAATAGAGCTCCTAAATAACAAACCCTGTCCAGGAACATGGACAATGGCCAACACAGCAGACACAATGAAAACTGCTCCAGCAGTAGAGGGGA
>VYXD01014183.1:589177-601677 GCA_013397195.1 Hylia prasina
ATGGTACAAACCAGAAAACATTAAACATTAAGGTTGCACAGTTACAGTCTATGATCTACACTCAAGAATTTTACCTCCAGAACTATTTTATTACGCTGCAGCTCTTTTCCTTGCTTCCCACATAAAGTCCTGGGGTAAGAGCCCCTCCATCCACAGTTTTCCCTGTTCACCTGCTCACAGAAACACACAGAAGCAGCAGGGGCCAGAGGTGCTGGAAACCAGCTCCTGCATCCTTTCTTTAAAACAATGTTAAATATATTTCCTTGTCAAGCACATCCTTCTTTTGTTTGAAGCAGTGAAAAATGTTATTGCTGTACTCCATTGCCCCGCTCTCAGCACTGGCTGTGCCCTCCCTCCAGCCTGTGTGATGGACTGATGGTTGTTTGTGACACCCTGAAAGAGGCTCATCTGCAAAAGTATAAAACATCAGCCTTGCAGCCATGGTAGGGCAGAGCAGACAATACAGTTTATCTCCCTCCAATGTGTGCTGATGGGGTAGCTCTAAATTACAGCCGACAATGTTCTCTGCTAAGGACATTTTTTTTCCCCAGAATTACCTTTTCCGCACTCTTAAAAATGAAATTGTGTGAGGTGTTCATCTTAATAAATAGTTTGCCTTTATGTTTTTCTTGAAAAACCTTCTCTACATATTATTTTAAACACCGATATCAAAACTGAAACCATCGATCTCCCACCTGCAATGAAACGATTCTGGGAGACAATTTTCTTTGCAGCTCAGTAAAGTGCCATGGCAGCAGGATTTCCAGTCAGCAGCTTAATCTGGGGGGAGGATGACCCAAAACACTCACTAATTAAGTGTTTGAGGGAGAAAATGTTCTGCCATGAATCTGCCCCCAGCATGTACAAGGCACTGACAGTACAAGAGAGAAACACTTGGGATCATCGTTAGGAGAGGCTACAGAGGAGCCTGGCTCAGCCAGGGAAAAGACAAAGCCTCTTCATCAAAGAGGAGCCAACAGCTCCAGAGTTTGGAAAGCCATCCCTTAATATCATTTATTCCTTCTTCCAGCTCTTTGGTCCTCCAGGGTATTTGCAGCACAGGAGGTAAATGGGGCATGGTGACAGGCACGGCAAGGTCCAAGGGACACTTGGTCAAGGCTGAAAATACACACAGTTAGAGACCTTCCATGAAAGCCCTGAGCGAGGTGCAGGTCAGTCACTTCCTCGGATGCCACTGCCTGTCCCCTGCGATGCTGCTCCTGCCAGGGTTTCAGTGACTGCTCCATTCACTCCGAGTTCTGGATTGCATCCTCTGAGTTCTGCTGTCAGTCACCAGAGCAGTGTGTGGGGGCTGCTCTGTAGTGCCTGCTCAGAGCTCTTCTACTACATGGCCTTGAAAATATACACCCTTTTCAGTATAAAGACACCTCCAGCCCAGTTTGACCTACAAAATCCCAGCTAACCCTGCAGTACTGCCATGCAGCCTTTGGAAGTGCCTTTGCAAATCAAAGATTAGAATATCCATGGTATTCGTGCTCTCTAGCTGTGACAGCAAATCCATCAGGAACTCAAGCAACCAGCTGACCACAGGCACTCCCTCTCCCTCATACATGCTCCTCTCCCATTACATGATACATGGCCCCATTTCCAGGCTTTATCATGCCAACCCGAGTTTTTCCAGGTCATTTATAACATCTTGCCAGAGCAAAGTTCCAGCCGTGGCCAAGGTGCCAGGCTGGGTGGGCAGCGCTGCCCTTGTACCAGGCTGGCAATGTCACCCAGCAAGGCTGAGGTGGCTGGATGCAGTGCTATGGGGGACACCATGCAGCTACTCCCATCACTCACTCAGACTTCCTAATGGATTCCAGAAACAACTAATTCATGTCTGTATCAAATATTAAAAAGACAAACCTATATTCCTGTCACAGGCTCTCTGCCACTGCTGGGTTGTTGGACCATCTGCGTGCCTTTTATTTCATTCTACATCATATACATTAAATCTTATCAAACAACCAATTAAGAAAGAAATCAGATCTATTAGCACTTGAAGCAATCAGTTATGGCTTCTCAAATGTTCTAGCTCATTTCCTACAGTCACTTCAGCCTTATCTTGATCTTTTTATCTGTCCACACCAAGGGATCATGAGCCCCTCCCTGCCAAGCACAACCCACCACTGGGTGCAGAGGGAACAGCTATTCAGCAGGTCTGGTGGGCTTTTTCCCATGTCATCTCCCCCAATTACTTTAACCAAAACTGAAGAACTTCTGGTTTCTTTAAGCTGGTGTTGATGGCATGGCCTCTCCTAACTATACAGCAGGCTGCCTCGGGCTGCCCTCAATCACATTGGAGATTTCTGGACACCACTTACTGAAGGAACTGCCACAAACCATCTCGTGCCAAGGACTGAAACCAGCAGCAGACCAAGGCTGCAGACCACAGTGCCCTGGCACTGGTGTGCCCTCAGGCTGTTTGGCTGGTTCCAGGCACCCACAGCAGCCGCAGGGATGCCTGAGGGCACGGGAGAGCAGCCCTGCAGCCACCACGGCTGCCCTGCTCCAGCGGGGCTGCAGTCACTGGTGTGGTGCTAAGAGAGAGGGAGGAGCAAGGTGAGAGGGAACAAGCTGTGTGCTGGATTTCCCTCAAAAACTCCCTGCCCATCACCACAGCTACCTGTAAATGGACTGGGATAAACTGCCTCCATGCCCATCCCGTACCTTCCCCTGGCACCCAGCACGGGTGCTTCCCACCCCAGTTGCAGTGGGGTATGTGCTGCGTGCCAAGGAACAGGCAAGGAGACAGCAAGGCACACACATGTGTCCTGGGGCAGTTCTGCCAGGGCTGGTGCTGTGGGGGCAGCCACAGTAATTCCAAATTTGGAGGAGCTGGGCAGCCTTTCATTTGAAAGTCTTCAATAAAGTGCCTGAATTTTTCATGCATTCAATGGAGGCCTATAAAGTAAATCTCAACCCAGGTCTTAATTATAAAGCTAAAGGTTGCGTTGCTAATAATGCCAATACTGCAGCCTGCAGTCATTAATAGTTAACACATGCGCCGCAGGCACCGCTCCTCTCAAGGACCTGAAATATTGATAAGGGAGCAGAGGGAGCAGGGAGGAGCCAGCCCTGCCACAGGAGCAGTGTGGCTGGACAACCTGGAAACCACAGGGCACTTCCCTGTCACACAAGTTCAAGTTCCTCCCCAAGCTGTAAAAGCCAGATTCGTGTGGGAATCATTGGGGTTTCTAGCAAAGGTGCAGGCCACGTGGAATGCCAAGTGGTGTTTCGCTTTTCGAGCTGCCTGGTGAAGGGAAACTCGCTGGTGCCACCAGCCTGAGCACTGAGACACCAGTCTGAGCTGTGCAGGCACACACAGAAAGCAGCTGCAGCCAGCGACAGCACTCCTGACTGGAGAGGTGCTGGTTTCTTGCATTAACTTCACAGTAACAGCTGTTATGCGTGGTAAAAGGAGCAAATCTGCCTAATGCAGTTTTGCCACAGAGAAGCCACTTGTGTCGCTTCAGTGTAGTTAGAGGCTGAATTTCCGACTTAGAAAAACAACTTTGAGATGGCAGCACTGCAAGGGGAGCCAGGAGACTGACACACCGTGGGTGCAGGGTCAGGACTGACTCCCTGCTGCTTACCTGCGATACCGTGATGCTGCATTTCTTTGCCAGCTCTTCTTTGGCTTCTTCACTGGGGTAGGGGTTACTGAGGTGGGAGTAAAAATACTCGTTCAAGATTTCCGTGGCTTGTTTACTGAAGTTACGCCTTTTCCGTCTGAAATGAGAAAAGGAAAACACCACTGTTCCTCCTGATTCCAGCAGGTCCCTGGCAGGGTTGGGTGGGGAGGAGCAGCCTACGTTTCACAGCCTGCGCTGCAGCACAGAGCAACACAGCAGAGCTGTCCTGACACCCTGATCCCTTTGGCCTCCCCGACACCATGGGAGGGAGCAGCAGGCAGCAACACCACGTCCTGCACCCAGCCCCACAGGGCTCTGCACTCTGCCTCTGGTTTCACACCCCCACCTCCCCACAGGGCTCATCTCATGGCAGCACTGGCCATGTTCACGTGCTGTGGCAGAAAAGGTAAAGCAGGTGCTGAGCCAGCAGCCTCCCTTGCAGCTCCTCCGCAGCCAGGTACACAGCCCAGCCCAAAGCTCCTGGCCATGGAGCCCCTCTGTGCCAGCAGCAGCCTGACAGACCTCCTTCCCTCCTTCCCTTCAGCACAGGTCAGCTGGGCCCTGCACAGCTCCCCAGGGTGAGCACAGTACAACGGGATGGGGCAGCCACGCTGGTGTCCTCACATGGCCCTCCCTGAGCTAATTGGCTTCCAACAGCAAGTGGATTTCAGGGCTTTGTGAGCGAGACCCATCTGTGCCCCCTCCTGCCCTGGGCTGCAGGCTGTGCCCTGCATGGGGCAGGCCCCAAGGTGTGTCACCTGGCTGAGCCTTGCAGAGAGCACCCGCACGTGCTCCGGCCAGCAGGAGCCACCCGCCCTCGCCCTGTGGCAGCCGAGGGGGCCACGGTGGCAGCACCTGCACGGCTGCAGTGCCATCCCCCCGTGCCAACGGCGGCTCTCCTTTTGCAGAACATCTCTGGAAGGCTCCAGTTAAACATTTCCTTGCAGCTCCTTCCCCCAGGGCTGTTGCAATCACCGCCGGCGCCCCAGGCCAGCCGGCAGCCGAGCGCAATCCCCAGCGCCCTCGCCGAGTATCACGGTGCTGCTAACTGTGCTGTATCCTGGAGCAGGCAGGCTCCCTCCCTAGAGCTGTGTTTATCTCATTACTATGCTTCCGCTCATTTTGCCTTATTTACCTTCCTCCTTTTTAAAGAAATCACTTTAAAATGTACATCTGCAGGCTCTACCTTTGCGTTCCTGGAGCTCTCCATAGACATCTCCTCCAACTGCCTGCAATTACCCTGATTTCCCACACCTGCCAGTGACCTCCTTGTTAATAACATTATTTTGGTCTTGTTTAGCTCCTCGCAGCTTTCAGGTGTGAAGCGTGAGCTGCTGGAGGAGGGAGGCTCCGTGTGGCGCCTGCTGCTCCTCCCTGTTCCGCCAGGCCCTGCCAGCTGCCAGGGCCCTGCCCTGCAGACAGGAGCCCTGTGAAGGGGATGGGGCTGGGGATCACTATCCCACCTCATCAGGCTTCAAAACACTTCTGGCTGTGCCAAAACCCCCTCCTAATCCATGTCTGCCTGCCTCCTGGCAGCTTGTGGAGCAAGCAGCCCACTCTGGTGGCTGTGGGTCCTGGGGACAGGCAGCGAGCTCCAGCAGTGGTGCTGGTGTCGTGTCCAAGGTGGGGAAAACAAGCCCAGTCTTTGTGCTAAAATTTGTAGAAAACAGAGCAACCTCTCCCACCCATCCCTGCTGACATGGGACGCCACTCCCAGTATGGCCAGGCTCTCCTGGGCTGCCCAGAAATTACTTCTTCCCCCCCAGAAGAGACAGGGGCACTTGCCTCTGCCTTACCTGGCATCAAGAAACCTTGATCTTAAAATCATTACTGCTTCACAAGTGCTTTGTTTGAGCTGCATCTGGATGGAGCTGAATTTTCGATGAATGATGCCCACCATCCTTTCAATCTCCTTGGGAGAAATGGGACGTGTCCGGCTCTGTTCTCTGAGGAGGTTCATTACATGAGTGGTAAATTCATTACATGCCTGTGGAGGAAGAAGAGGCTCAGACGTTTGTGCTGCCCCACAAGGACACAAGCTCTGACCTGGCTGTTGGGGGAAGGCAGCACTGGGGGCTGGGGGACCCTCACATCGCCCTGTCCCTTCCACCTGCCTGTGGCCACAGGATCCCACACGCCCTGCCCAGGAGACCTGCAGCTGTCCCGGGGCAGCCAGGGGAGCCGAGTGACCATGGCACTGCTCCCACCATGCTCATCCTTTTCCCCATCCCCATGTCCCCAGCCAGAGCCCCGGGGAGAGGAGCAGTGGGATCAGCCCCTGTACCAGCTGCAGGGTGTGAGAAGGGACCCCCACACCCACAGCCAGGTGTGCCTGGGTACCCCCCTGCAGCACCGAGGAACCCGAGACCTTTCTGAGGCACCTGTGTCCCAGCCTGGCCCGTGGCACTGAGGGGAGCCACAGGGAGCCCTCGATTATCACTCCCAGACTGTGACACGTTGATATGAACTTCAGACTGAGCCAGGCTGGAACCTGCCAAAAACTCTGCTAGCTCCCCTCTTCCCCCTAAAGCCAGGCTGCAAAATATGTACGTAATATATCTGACAGCCCTGTTTTCAAGGATTCTCCAACATTTTAATAGATTATGTGAGGGAAGGAGTTAAAAGTGAAAAGTTTATGCATCTAAAAACTCATAATTTCCTATAACATTTGCTGAACGTCTCACAACTTATTAAGTGAAGCCATCTATGAATGCAAATGCTGATTAGCAATTTGGCAATAGCCCAACATTCGCAGAATTCACATAGCTTTTCTTTAAACCAGTAGTTCATACATGATTAATTAGAACATCTCATTTATGTAGTGTGCACTTTAGCTCATTACTCTAAGTAAAATTCGTTAAGTATTTACATTTAGATAATTAAAATCTGGGTACACCCTTAAGAAAGATGCATACACTTCAGGCAAAGTGATTTTTTTTCTTTACACTACTGAAAGTAAATTACAGGCTAATTTACATCCTTGCAGCACCCGTTGGAGGCGGCGCTCGGCGAGCCCCGGTGCAGAGCCCTTCCCGCTGCTCCTCCCGGCTTTGCCCAGACTCTCCGAGCTCCAGGTGAGGGAGTTCCACACGTCTCACTCTCACTTCCCACTGGCACATTCCTTCATTCACCAGGGGACAACCCCAGCGTGCAGAAGGTCAGGTCCAGCCCTCCCAGCATCAGCCCTGTCTCACCCGGGAAATGTTGCACAGAAAGGAAGGGGACGCAGGCACCAAAATGCAGCAGCTCTCCCCCTCAGATCAGGCAGCAGCTCTGAGCGTTCCAAAATACAGCTGAACCAAGAGTTTGGCACTGGATGGATGTTCCAGGCTCACAGTTGGCCACAAGCCCCCTTCTCTCCCGATCCCAGGAATTCAATTTTAAATACAATAAAATTGGCAACTGTTGCAGTAGAAATATTTTCAGGTATGTCTTTTCTATAAGAGATTTAGTATCAAAAACCGGACTTTCAAAAGCAAAAATTTGCTTCTTGCTTTCAAGAAACAAAAACCTTTCCTTGACTTTGCTTAACTTGCCTGATGAGACTTGGTTTGGCTACAAGTGCTTGGAGAGCCTGGGTTTAATTCATCTTCACCAGCACCTCCCCTCTGCAGAGCTGCCTCACACAGCACAGTGGGAGGAAGCTCAGAAGACTCTGATGCTTTGTCTTGTTTCTCTTGTTTATTTATAGTGTCCAAGCTACTTGATCCCTTTTCCAGGACTATTTTTCAGGCCTCTGCTTGGTGCCCAAGATATTATTAATAATGTCAGGTTATAAGTGATGGCCTTGTTAACCTGCTCAGAAACCTTGTAGGAGCAGGGATGCTCCTGCTGCCTCAGTGCTTCATCTCGACTGCACAGGAAAAAGAGAGGAAATGGCCCAAAACAGTGTTGAGGGGCAGGGTGGCAGCCAGTGCTCTGCGAGGCTGGTGGTGCTTCTGAGCTGCCACATTTCACCCCAATTCAGGGTGACTTCAGGAGACATCTGTGAACTTGGGAAGTGGGTTCCCAGCTGCTCCGGGAGGCCTGGGACCCTTACAGTACTTTTGCCTACAGCAAAAAATGTATTTCAGTGTAATTACAGCAGATAGCTTTCAATATGTCATCTCCGTTATAGGAGCTGTAAATTATGGAAGGCGCTGCCTGTGCGTGGCCATTTCTCCCGGCGCCCGGCGAGGGAGCGCTGGGTGATGGCGTGACACACTTTCCATTTCTCTTTCCCTTTTTTCTTTTTTTTTTTCCTGAGTGCATTCCCCTGACTGGCAACAAATATCAGGATCAAACTCTGCCTGGAGAGCGTCTCCAGGAAGGCGCTCTGGTTCCTGCTGCCCTGGGACGGCGGGAGCGGCTCTGCCGTGCGGGCAGGTGCCCGGCACGGGCTCCCCGCTGCAGGAGGGCTCCTGCCTCCCACAACCTGCAACGCCAGAGGCTGAGATGCCAAGCCCTGGCTGCCTCTTGGGCACTGCAGTGAGACAAACCAGCAGGAGACAGTTTGCTGCCAGGCTGGGGAAATCATCATATGTCTGTTGAGCAGACGTGGCTGGGTGTCAGGATCCGTGGGGAAGCACGCATGTCTCATCCTCAGCTCTACCTCTCTCTCCTGCTCCAGCAGCATTTGAGCATCCTCCAAAATTTCCTGTGGTGTGGACGGATGGCTGTGACATTTCAACCAAAACCTTTGTAAATGGAGCTACAGGGCAAAAAATGCTCCTGCTTCCCCCACGTCATTAAACTTATTAGAGTCCAAGGATGTTTGCCAGCAAGCACAGAGCTGCTGCCTCTCTGGCCCAGATCTGCCTGCAGCCTGTGTCACTGTGCCTGCATGAGACACGCTGCTGGTGCTGCTGCTGCTGCTGCTGCTGCTGCTGCTGCTGCANGCTGCTGCTGCTGCTGCTGCTGCTGCTGCTGCATGGGGCTCATTAATCCCACAGCCCCCCTGTCCCAATGCTACGGCTGCACCCAGCAGGGCAGTGAGAGCCACACAGGAGTGCTGGGGCCTTGGGGACTCAGGGGAGAACAGCAGATTTGCACAAAGACCCTGACAGGTGTTTGCTCAGTTATTTGTTCTCCACTTGAACAACACAGTGAAAGAGACAGCGCAGACAAGGCAGTGCCACTGGCACCTGAGACACACGGTGCTGCTGGCACCTGGCAGCATGTGACAAATGTTCTCAGTGCCACCAGCATGGCAAGTGTGTTGGGTCACCAGGTCCCAGTGGTGAACACAAACACACAGGTCTCTGCAGCACGCTCTTCACTCCAAACAGACACTGTGCTGGCATCTGCCTGAACCAGGATTTCCCTAGTTCCTGTCCCAAAGCCTGGGCCAGGTGCTCTGCTGGTGCCTCACTGCCCACTCTCTTCCAGCCTGCTCCAGCTGACCTGCCGTGGCCAAGTCTCGTGCCAGAGTCTGGTGTCACCTGCTCCAGCAGCCTGTGGGCTGAGACAGCCAATGCAGCCCTTGTCTGCCTGTGCTCCCCAGCTTGCCAGACCCAGCTGTGTGAGACCTCATCAGGGCAGAGGGTGGCACTGAGACATCTCTCCTTCTCCCTGCCTCTGTGGGCTGGGCAAAGGGGAGAAACACGGGCTTGGATGTTACTCTTGTGCAGTTACAGACAACAGAAGACACAGGCATGCAAGACATGCGTCCTGGCTCCAGCCAGCAGCTCCTTGGAGCCTGACAAGACTCCCATCGTGGCTCTCTATGGGCAGAGGGGTGGGGAAGGGGAGGAAGGGCTGTTGTTCAGAGTGAGCAGTGGTGGGCACTGGCAAGCAGAGGAGAGCAGTGTCAGGTACACGAACAACTGAGAGGCTGATGTCTGACCTGTTCATATTTCTCCAGCTCTGTGTGATAGATTTGTCTGATCTGGGTCAATTTGGCTCTGTAATCTGAGTGTTCAATAGAGTTATCTGAAGACCCTCCAGAGGCTGCTGCGGCTGCGGCTGCTGCCGCCGATCCCCCACCTTTCTCCGGACCTGAGACTCCTTCTGCCAGAAGCATATTGTCTAGTCTCATTAGCTGAGGGTCCGGAGGGTCTTCCTCCTGGGCTCCTCGGATGCTCAAACCTTGGGCAGAAAAGAGAGAACAAGAGAAAACACAGTCAGTACTTCTGCATCTGCCCTCACTGCCACGAGCCCTCTGTGACACCTCCCTGCCCAAACCCTGGCTCCAGCCCTGCCCCAGGACCCCATGGACACAGCCCTGCCCCAGCACCCCATGGACACAGCCCTGCCCCAGCACCCCATGGACACAGCCCTGCCCCAGCCCTGGCCCAGCACGACCTCCGCACCAGCCCCATAAGATGCAGTCCTGCAGTGCCACGGGACCCTCTCTGCTCCCATACACAGCAGGAACAGAACCTGCCTGGGCTATGCCAGATGTGCCAGCAATACACAGCTGCCAGGCATGGACCTGGACCCCAGCAATGTGCTCTGTGCACTCTGGGGACAGCACAGGATTCCACACTGACTGTCCCCAAGGAGGACACGCAGTGGGAGATGACCCCCCCACTAGCCCACCTTCCAACTCAAGAAAACACAAGGCATTAATTTTGCTCTAAAATACACATTTTAAACCTGTCACCCTCATTTAAAACTACAATTTGATATAATTTCATGGGAATAATAAAAATGTCTCATCATCTTTTTAAATTATTTCTGTTGCCTCTTCAGAGATCCACAGGCACAAGCTGATGATACCACACATTGTCCTGGCGTGTCCCTGGGCTGGCACACGTGTGCTGGGGACAGCCCTGGCATGGCTCAGGCCACCCTGGGGACAGCCCTGGCACGTCTCAGGCCACCCATGCTGCAGGCAGGGGTGGTGGTGCTGCAGCTGGGAGTCCCTGCAGCAGCAGGAGTGGTGGTGTCTGGCCAAGGGAGCGCTGCACCCGTCCCTCATTCCCTCCTCTGCCAGGCCCCGCTGCCTTGGCACAGGTCCTGGCTCGCGGTGCCACAACACAGGGGGGATTTCCTTGGTGAGTTGTTCCCCTGTTTGTCACACTCCTCCTCTGCTCTCTTGTCAGCATGATCAATAGCAACCTGGTTTTAATCCACTCAGGGTCTCCTTCCCTTCTCATCAATGATTTCTACTGTTGTTTTTCCTTTTAGCTTTTGGACCCTTTCTCAGTCCATGTTTACTGTGCTCTAGTCCAGCTGTTTTTCCCCAGCTGCATTTCTGCTTTAGCACTATCCCATCACAGTCCCATGCTGCTCCCAAATGCAGATGCCCAGCCAAAACCTGCAGCAGAATAATTTGGTACAATTGCAGTGATTTCTGCATCATGTGCTTCCATCAACAGGCCAGAGTGAGAGGGCTTCGTCCAAAGTGACGCCATCCGCCCAGAGTCAAATTAATATTCCAAATCCCCTTCTCCATAAACCTGACACGTAAGTGAGCGGCCCCCAAGGTTTAACAGCAGGAGCTGACGCTGCACTGAGACTGTGGGAGGCAGTGAGGGGCCTGGAGCACAACGGGAAGAAACTCAGCCGAGGAGGACAGTGAGGAAGCCACTCAGGTGTTTCGCACGCAGCCCGGAGTGTCTCGGGGCTGGTGGCACAGGGGTGGCACGTTGTGTTCACCTTCATCCCACACAGTGCTCCCATGCCACAGCAGCCCATCAGGAACACAGGAGCCTGTGGAGCCCCACAGGCAGCGGGATGACAGAGTGTGTGGGGGGACACAACATTTATCCTGCCCCTGAGTGAGATGCATCATTCATTTGAATGGCAAAGCCACGAGCTGATTAACTAATTCTAACAAGAATTAAGCTGTGTGTTAATTCAGAGCTTTCCTTATGAACTATATGAAGCAGATCAGCACAACTAATAGTGTCTGGTATCCCTGGGGGCAGGGGCCTGCAAAACTGATGAACTCTGTCAGCAGCGAGACACGCGGCTCGTCAGCAGCAGCCCCTTGGCTGCAGGTCGAACACTCCCAACATTGCCTGGGAAGGAGCCAGAGCACCTCGCAGGCCCCTCAGCACAGAGGAGCATTCTGCTACAGGCCAGCAATAAAGCTGCTCCTACTAGCACCTGCCTTTATAAATTACTCTTGATTTGAATACAGTGGTAATATATGTATTTTTTGACATATAAGCTCACACTCGGTGGCCATTGTTTCCCTCTTTTATCCCTCACTCTATCACCCTGTGAGTTTATTACTGTTTAGCTCACTGACCTTTCAATGCATCGAGGAATTAAGGTGCAGCACGGACGGGAAAGAACACAACAATACATCACTCCCAGCAGAGCCACCGGCGCCAGCGGCGCTGCAAGGGAGCGGCTCGGGCAGCGCCCACCCCCGCCCGGGCCCCCACGGGCCCCTCACCCAGCGACCCCCGGGGGGCCCAGCCCGGCCACCGCCACTCACCCCTGGGCACCTGGGGCTGCGGGACTCCAACCCAGCGCCTCGGGGGTTAACAAAAAGCGAGTGTGCCACTGCTGGGGATCTGCTTGTAGCTACACCGTGCATTTCAGCATCTCTGTGATTTAGACAAACCACATAAACAGACACTAAAACATTGTTTAACAATGAACTTGGCTTTGTTCTAAGACCACAGTTTTAGCATATCTTTCAGCAAATCGTAATTAGCTGTCTTTCAACATGCTGTGCACCTGCCCCCACACATAATAGACGAGAGCATCTGCATAGACTACTGCATTCAGAGGCCAATAAATAAATTGCAGGTCAAAATTATTACAAAGCTTCCTTCGAATAAACCCATCTCCTTCACAATACAAAGCTGCAGATATGAAAAGTACCTAAAGCCCACTCAAATGGTATGATTACAGGGGCTGTTGGAGTTTAATAATCTGACTGTAATTCAGGCATTTTCAACAGCTCATTAAGGGTTCATT
>VYXD01014183.1:604177-636801 GCA_013397195.1 Hylia prasina
AAATGCTCACAACAGAAACAAATCCTTCCTGTGATTACAACTTTTATCAGATTTATGGCCCAGTGCTCTACTTTTCATAGAAAATATGAAATAACTTTTTATAGAAAATACGAAATAACTGGTATTTTTATAAATTGAGTTCTTGGTACCAATTTTATGTTGGCTCCATTTATTTCCCGTTGTAAATTATGTCCAAGTTTGTGCAGTTTTACTGCATTGTCTCTCTTCTTTACTTTTTACAGATCTCTACATTTCCGATTCCATTTTCTTCTTTTGGATCGTTCTATTTTTCTTGCTTACCTCTGACTTGCACTTAGTGCTGAGATGTCAGTCTTATTTGTGCTCAGCCTGAGGCCGCCAAGCACTCGATAGCTCCTCATCACTGCCCGCGGGCTGCGGGCGGGAGGGGCTGATCGCGGCCCGGCTCGGGCTCCCTGCCCGATCCACTTCCATCCCCAGCCCCAGCACAGGCTGTTAGGAGCCCTCAGCGGTTTCTGAGCACGGATTTCCACACACACGGCTCAGAAGCTCTGCACAAGGAGGTGCCCCAGGAGCCCTCCCCTTGTGCCGCCGTGCAATGGCACCGCGCCGTGTCCACAGCGTGCTGATTTTAGTAATGCTGATTCTGTTCTCAGCAAACACTCACCCCCAGGGACTCTCCTGCACTCTGCTTGGGCAAGGACTTCCCAGCTTTACATTCTCCAAGGCTGTAGCTGTATGTACATACGTGTGGAAACACGTTGAGCTTGAAGAGCCTGGCCAGACTGAAGCTGCTGCTGGAGATTCTGCTCCCTCAACTGCAGCCACCACAGACTGCAAGCAGGCATCTCCCAGGAGGGGAAAACACTGCACCCCTCTTCCAGCTAGAAACACCAGGTTTGCTCAGCCACGGATTTCATGGATCTCCACAAGCTTCCCCCAGAAATCCCTCATGGCAGTGAGGATCCTTCATGACTGGATAATTCAACTGATTTCCCTTTCCATGTCTTTCCTCCCTGGGCCTGGAGCCATCTTGCTTCTCCATCTTGCAGAATGTTCCCAACACAAAAGGTGGAGTACACGTGGTTGTGCTCACACAGAGGCACTGGTGGCACTGGCACAGTGTCCCCCGTGCCCGCAGTCAGTGGCTGTGCCCCCACACCAGCATGTCACCAGGGCCACCAGCACAGCAGGACAGGGACAGCTGGCAGCGGGACATCAAGTTTTATTTGCATTACTACAAGGGACGTAGCCTGGCTATTTATGGAGCTGGCTGTGTGGCTCAAGGTGGATTAGGGAAGCCCCCAGGCACTCCTCAAGCTGTGGCTTTGGGGGTGCTGGGTGCAGCCCCCACTGAATCATTGAACAGTTTGGGTTGGAAGGGACCTTCTGCAGATCGTCCAATTCCAACCCCCTCTAAAGGCAGGGACAGATTCCACAAGACCTGCCAGCAGACCAGGTTGCTCCAGATCATGGTAAAGCCCTGAGACCTTGCAAAGCCTCCAGGTGATGTGTCCCAGAAGCTGGGGGCTGTGGCAGGTGCCCAGAGAGCAGGACAGCAAGGCCAGCTCCCAGCAGCACTTCAGGCACACGAGGTCTCTGCTTTAGCATTGCACAAATGCACCCTAATGTACAAATATGATCAAAGATTTACACTTGTAGAATTTCCTATCAATAAATCACACAAATGGATATCTATTACCAGGTAATAAAACTGAACGGATTCTAAAACTGATTGGTAAAGTTGCTCATAAATTGTTGTTTTTAGCAAGCTGTAAACAAAAGCTGCATAAGCACTAAGTGAGTCTTAGGAGGGACTCTGCACACAGATATGCTCCACTGCTGCCTTTGAGGAGAAGACACCGGGTTTGGGCAATGTTTGGAATCTTTTGTTATTGCCCAGCACAAACATTCTATCTCCAGCTCTCTATCCTAGCACCAACAGGAGAAGAGGGAGCAGGAATAAATGCTGCAACTTTCTGGTTCCCCGTGGCACTCTCCTCCTTGCAGGGGTTTACATGACCGGACGTATCCACAGTTTTACTCCTGCACTCTCTGTATTTTATTTAATTGCAATTCAACAAAAGAAGGAAAGCACATGTAAACCACACAGACCTTGCATGGGAAGCAATACTTACCTGATATCAGCAGAAAGTATGTGGGATTCCCAGCCCAGACACCCAGAAGAACACACTGTAAATTCTTACCTTTTTTGTTTCAGAGTGACAGAGAAATTACTATCTTAGCTGCCTGTATGATGGTGAAACACACACCAGCAAGGTCCCTGCTCAGCCCTGCAGATTGGATTACCTGCACAGAGGACCTGGAACCTGCTAGGAAGAGCCCTTGCCTGAGCCAGTGCTTCAGGTGGCAGAGGCAGAGATGTCAGCTTTGATTTGAGCTAACAGAAAGGAATCTTTGGATGGAAAAGCTCCAGGACCTTTGAATTAAATGAAAGACCAGAACACTCCACAGAATGTCTGCAATAACAGTCTCTACAGAAAATTATGAGGAACTACATAAATCCACCCTCTTCCTCTTCACACAGGCTCATTAAAGCAGTACTGACTCTCTGGGCAGCTATAATTCTGCTGAGTGATACCCTGGAATCACCCTGTCAATACCCAGTGGTGTGCTGCCTCTCCAACTATCTGTGCCCCTAATATTCCTCTCTTTGATGGGATTTGCTGACCTTTAATCTGATGCTAGTTTACTCTCATCACTGAAGTGCAAGTCAGAGAGCAATAAAACGACAACCTCACTGATTCAAAAGGGAGAGCTAAAGCGCCACTAACTGTGAATCTAACCTTTCGGAATGGCTCTGCCTTAAAAGGGGAAACATGAAGTGCAAGGCAGCTAAAACAAACAATATCTAATGCTGACTGCAAGATTTATTGCAGCCCTCTTTGCATGAGTATTAGACTGGAGTTCCAGCGCTGTAAGCTGAGGAAGAGGAGAGGGACAGCCCGTGCAGGGGGAGCAGGGCAGCACAAAGTCCCTTCCCCATGCCCCGGCAGTGCCGGCAGTGCCAGAGGCACGGGGAGCCATGGGGGATGGCAGTGGAGCTGCCCGAGCTCAGACACCTGACCCCAAAAGGGCAAACGGGCCCAGGGCAGCACAGAGAGGTGACGGGTGCCAGCCGTGTCCGTGGTGCAAGGGGGATGCACATGCAGCTGTGCATGGGCATCCTCTGCCAGGGCACTCGGCGCTGGAGCGCCCAGGAGCAGCTGCAGGCCCCACTGGCAGCACTGCTGGGCTGCCCACACACAGCCCAGCCCAGCCCTCACACCCCCTGCCACTGCAGAGCACCCAGAGAGCCACTGTGACTTCAGCCACCAGCCAGGGCCATGGGGAAATGGGAGCTGGTGCTGCTGGAGAGGGCACAGGGCGTGGCTGCCCCCAGGGTGGGTCCCTGGGCACAGGGGCAAAAGGGCAGTGACCAGAGCTGAGGGGATGGGCAGCAGCGATCCTGACTGACCCCCTCTGTCTGGGTGGCCCCCCAGGGCTCTCTGTCTGTGGTACGAGGGAAATGGAGTGGCAATAAAGGTTCTCCAGATGCTGGTGTCAGGGTGCAGGAGTGTGGCCAGGCACCGTGGTGGCCACAGTGGGACAGCAGCACTGCCCCAGCAGGGCTGACCCAGTGACCCTGCCCAAGGCCTGCCCGTGCAGAGGAGTGGGATGGGACCTTGAGGAGAACAACCAGTGCTGTCCCAGGCAGGGCAGGCTGTGCACAAAGCAAGCGAGCAACAGAGACAATTCTCACACGTTGTGTACACACAGATCAACACAAAACACATCGAAGTCACAGCATAAAGTAAAAGAGAAATTATTGCATAACAAATTTTTCCCTGGCTCTCTAGGGAAAATAAAGACTGACAGCTTTGGGTTTAACAGGTGTTGCTAGAAGATGAGCTACTTATTAATACTGCTAGGAAGGAAAAGGATGATAAAAACTATAATGTGATTAATTATTTATGTTTACGAGCACGATTTTTAAGAGTTACAGTCTGTCATGCAAATCGCTTGGTCTGGTTCGACTCGACACGTCGCAGCCCGGAACGTGCCTGAGGGCTCTGCACAACCCGTGAGGAGATCACCGTGAGCAGAGCCCCGGGCACCGCGGCCGTGCCCGCCCGGAGCGCGGCCACAGCGGGCACCGGCTCAGACGGGAGTTCGTCATCAGTGCGGAAACCGGGAAAACTCCCGCTACCCTTCCCGGGCAGGAAAACACGTGGTGCACTAGAGGTGAGAGCCCTGGTGGTCCCAGGGCCCCTGGTCACTGCTGCATGAGCACTGGTCACTGCTGGGTGAGCACTGGTCATTGCAGGGTGAGCACTGGTCACTGAGGGGTGAGCACTGGTCACTCGGGGTGAGCACTGGTTGGTCACTGCGGGGTGACCATTGGTCACTGCGGGGTGACCATTGGTCACTGCGGGGTGACCATTGGTCACTGCGGGGTGACCGCTCCCTCCAGCCCGTGCGGTGACCAAGGCCTGGGCACCGGGTCCCGCACGGGGCCGCGGCACCGGCCTCGACAAAGCAGCCGCAGATTTGCATAGAGCAATTACTGTTCAAACACCCACCCTGCTCTTCTGAAAAGAAAATTGGACACGAACATTTGCAGGAACTCACAAAGACAGACTTTGTCAGACCTAACAGGGCTGATAAGGGGAGAGCTTTTACAAGGGACACCAAGAGATGCATCAGTTGAGTGTGAGGCTGAATACAAAACAGTATTAGTGTAAAAAAGAACAAAGAAAAGGCCTGCTCCGCGTAAGAACTGGTAATACATTAAAAATTTAAAACCTGGCACGACAAATCTGGATACTCCCTGCAGAAGACAACTGATATTAATGAACAAGCCTGTGCATTCATTGTCTGGGATCCCAGAGGAAAAAAATAATGCTGGTTACACTGAATTTTTTAAAGAGAAATTCTTCCCTGCACAAACAGCTTCTCCACCAAATCACCAGCCTATTCCTGGCAGTTTTAACCACCTAAAACCATTCACCTGCCGGAGCAGTGCATTCACCTGAAGGTCCCCCATTTCTTCACGTAATTCTACGGCATGAGACTCCATCAGAGCCTGGCTGCCCCACCAGCACTGATTTACTCAAGTGCTCAGGTGTGGTGACACCCTCACAGCCCCAGGGAAAGCAGCACCCTTAGCACAAAGAGGACTTTGCTTCCCGGACCATTTGACCTGGCAGCACTCAGGGAAGGTGAAGGGAAGGCAACAAGGGGCGCCCTGGATTGCACAGACCCCCCAGGTCCTGGACATGGACTCCTGGAGCACCCAGCTGGATTTGGCTTGGCATCACTTCCACAACAGGAAGGAATAACCAGAAAGTTGGGAGATGCCAAACATGGCACACACGTGTCCGCTGGTGGACGCAGCACTGACACCTACCCAGGCAGGGACACAGAGCAGAAGTGCTCAGCACCTGGTCAGCACTCTCACTCAGCTGGCACAGAATGTGGAAGCCTCTCTGGGAAACCTCTCCAAGTTGTGTCAAAAGGTCTGGGCAGCCACAAAGCCCATCAGCTCTACAAAATACGTTGTGGAACGCGGAAACAAACCACAAGGGCCAGAGAGAGGAATACATTTGGGAAGGAGGAGCTGGGCAAAGCAGCCCACGCGGCCAAGCCCAAGGTTGCACAAGGGGCTCAGCTGAGGGCTGAGCCACCCGTGCTGCTCCCCGCTTCCCCAGGGCTGTCCCTGAGCTCAGCGTCTCCTGTTCCTCCCCGGTGGGGAGCACCCCGTCCAGCGCGGTGCCAAGTGCTGGGCCGGGAGCGCTCCGAGGCGGTGGGGACACCGCAGCGCCCTGCCGGCCCCAGAGCGGTGTCACAGCCGCACACTCGGGCGCACACAACAAGCAGGGGCTCGCTGTCACCGCTGTCGCCGCCGCACTCCGGAGGTGCGGGGGGTGTGGGTGGCAGCGCACCTGCCCGCAGCGGCGCGCCCGGGGACGCGCTGCCGGCCCCGGCCCTTTCCGGCAGGGTCACCCGTGCGACGCACGATTATGCCGGGTGAGCCGTGGCAGAGGGAACGCCTCAAGTTTTAAACTGTCATTAGAATACCGTGGCCTGGTTTTAACAATGCAGCAGCGCTTCTAATGATCTTTAAGGTAATTCGCTATTCAGACCCGGAGCAAAAGATGCAAATGTACCACTGAAAGCTCCTTATTAAATACCCACAGGCTACAGTTCTGTACAATAAGTGGTCCAGGTCTTTTTAGAACATCCTAATTAGATGAACATAGATGCAGAAAAATGCAAAACCAGGTCATGCAGCAAAAATGTTGGGGGGAATAAAAAAGCTGCCAAACAACCCCCCTCCAAGCCCCTCATTAAACACCCTCCCCCACCCCGCAGCCTTTATTAAACCCTCGCATGTGATGAAGAGGAGCCAAAGGCTCCCAGCCCACATCGCCCCCAAAACAGAGGTGCCCGATATTGTTAAAGTTAAGTTTTCAGTTCATTGCCAGGGATATGTCTAAGTGATGATATAAATAATACTATGAATAATACATTAAGCAAAAACTCAATCTGAAATTAAATTCGCCTTGGGTTATCTCCCCTTTTCCTGTATACATGTGGAATTATTATGCACTAGGGGAAAAAAAAGAGCACATATCAAGGTAACACTTTTCCCCCCTTTGAAAGTACCAAGAATCACTGCCCCTAAATAGCTGCTGCCTTGCACAGAGACATCAGGCAGAACTTCCCTTCTCCCTGGAGGCAGGGGAGAAGCTGGAGACAGGTTCAGGGCTGACTGGAAGGGTCCTTTGGCACAACTCCAGCGGAGCTGCTGGCTCTGCCCCGGCGTGGCTGCATGCACAGGAACCTGCAGCACCATTTGCAGGTGCACCAAGGTCCCTCAGACCCTCCTGCCAGCCCCTGGGGCCATTTACCCTCAGTGCTGGGAGCTATGCTCACATTTATCTATCTTTATGTCTCCAGTTTAGCTCCGAGGAGCACCAGAGCTTTACTCACTGGCTGTTTAGCATTTAGCACTGACCTTGCTGTGATTTCCAAACATTCCCAGCACAGCCAGAATAGCAGAACAGGAATTATCCAGATTCATGTCTGGTGTATTCCAAAACATATTGGGATACCAGACAAAGGAGAGCTAAGCAGGAGCTGGGCAGTGAGCTGTGCTGTGCACTGGGGTCCCTGCCCCCACTCTATCCCAAAACTGCCACGGGATTTCAGACAAACCACTTGCTCCTTTGTGCCTCAGTTTCTTCAGAAGGTAAGACTGTGATACTCAGGTCACACCACAAAGTCCTGAGGAGCCTTGACTAAAGAGCACTAGGACTGAAGACCTCGAAAACGTATTGGTAGCTACTTCCCACCAACCCCGAGGCACCCGTGCAGCCAGGCCTCACACCCCATGCCAAAACCAGGCTGTGTCTTTTCCAAGCACAGTGCCTCAAGGCAGTGGATAAAAACTGGGCATCTTCTGAACAAGCAGCTTCATCTGCAGGTCCCTCGGGACGTGCAGCCTCTGCCAAGTGCTGCTGGAGCTCTCCAAACTCCAGGGCACTAATGCAAATTATGGCAATTCACAGGTTGGTTTTGTCATGTGAACATCAGTTCAAAGTCAGCCAACTGGAACCAAAAAAATTCATTTCCTGACTCCTTCAGGAGTGAAAATTTGGGATTACACAGTCTGGGAGACTCAGGAAGGGCATTGTGCTCTGCCCTTCCAAAGCACTACCACCCAACCAAACACTGACAACCGGGTGTCACATTAATTCTGTTTCCATAGGTGTTTCCTTAACACTAACTACAAGTGTTTGGTGCCAACACGTCCCAGCTTTTCCTCATCTCCCCTGGCTCTGCCCTCCGGCCAGCTGGAGCCTCGGGGGCAGAGGCTGTGCCCCCTGGCATGACAGCTCTGCCAGGAAATGGGCACCATCTCGGCTTTCCTCTTCCATCCCCACGCTTCGCCTGCGAGCGACGCCGGGCAAGACATGGTTAATGCACTAATTACCATAATTAAGAGTTGCCAATTTAATTATAGCTGAGAATATTAATGCTGTAACATTTGTTGGAGTGCAGAAAACAAACCTTTAATGCACAGACTTTGTTCGCAAACATCTAATGGAGCCCTCCTCCACTTCGCTTGGTGCTTCAGCGCTGACACAACAGTGATAGGTTCAGATTGAAGAACTTGTCAGCAATCAGGCAGGAGGAGGCTAATTAGCTGGCAGGTTAATGAGTGTGATGGCTCTTGACAGCATTTTGTTACAGCCTCTACTGTATTTAAACAATAAATGATTATTACTTAAACACCACGGAGATAGTCTTATTAGGAGAGCTAGACCATGTATTTATTTTCATAAAAATGAAATTAATTCTGTAGTGTAAAGAATAAAATGTAAAATTTTGGCTGATTATGTCTCACCTCTGAATAACCTCCAAGGTATCTTATTAGAGGAGGAGAGCACAGGTCTGAATGCCCTTGTGCTCTCCAGGAGAAAGCATCCTGTGCCAGCTCCACAGGGCGGGAGCCCGGGTGGTGATGGGCTGTGAGGCACAGCAGGGCCATTCCCAGAGCTGTCACACTGCCATCTCCAACCAAACACACAGACCAGATCCCTCCTCGTGTCACCCCTGGGTGCAGGGGGTGCCAGGGCTTTGCCATCCCCGCAGCCCTCAAGCCCACACCAGGCTCTGAATTTTTCTTCCTTTGACAACTGGGATTTGGAAACAGGTGGTGAGGTAGAGGAATGGCTCTGTGGAGAGATTAACCCATTTCTCCGTCCAGTTAAGGGGAAAGGGGACATTTTACTACACTCCTGTCATCCATAAACATAATGAGAGTGAGAAGGAAGGTGTCTGCATCCAAAAAATCCAAAAGCACAGAAATATTGTGCCTTTCCTGCAGAAAAGGCAGGTGGGAAGGAGCCCCTGGCTACAGTCTGAACTGTATTTACAGGACAGGCAATTGCAAATATGTGTCCAGAAAAACCTTATCTGAAGAGAATTAAATTGAATCTTTGGCTGTGTAATAATAAGGGAGGGTTATTTCAATTTAATATTTACTGTTCCCTAGGAATTTGTACATAAACATGGAAGAAACAAAAGGCCTCACCTGCTGAGACTAATACCATTTTCGAAATTATTTTTGCATACATGAAAATGATTTGTGCCCCTCAGTGCTGCTGCTGAACATGGGAATAAAACCAGGAAAGGCACCGATCTGAAATCCTGCCTCATCCGTAAGACCATGGGTTGCATGTTTAAGACTCAAACCACCAGGGGCTCAGTGCCCGGCAGCAGCAGCAGTGCCAGGGATCACCTGCACAGGTAAAGGCAGACACGTGGGGCTCCCCCGGGGCAGCCCTGTCCCCACGGGACACAGCCCCGCCTCACATTCCTGGGGATAAACCCCGTTCCTGGAGTCACCTGGGCTCAGAGCCACATCCCCAGTGCCCCGTGGCACCACTGGCACCCCACGGGGGTGAGTTCTGAGCTCTGAGCCACATTCCCAGTGCCCCATGGCACCACTGGCACCCCACGGGGGGGAGTTCTGAGTTCTGAGCCACATTCCCAGTGCCCACGGCACCACTGGCACCCCATGGGGGCTCACTGTGAGCTCAGAGCCACATTCCCAGTGCCCCATGGCACCACTGGCACCCCACGGGGGTGAGTTCTGACCTCAGAGCCACATTCCCAGTGCCCCATGGCACCACTGGCACCCCACGGAGCTGAGTTCTGAGCTCTGAGCCACATCCCCAGTGCCCCATGGCACCACTGGCACCCCACGGGGGTGAGTTCTGAGCTCAGAGCCACATCCCCAGTGCCCCATGGCACCTCACCACACCCCACGGGGGTGAGCTCTGAGATCTGAGCCACATCCCCAGTGCCCCGTGGCACCTCTGGCACCCCACGGGGGTGAGTTCTGGGCTCTGAGCCACATCCCCAGTGCCCCATGGCACCACTGGCACCCCACGGGGGCTCACTGTCAGCTCTGAGCCACATTCCCAGTGTCCCATGGCACCACTGGCACCCCACGGGGGTGAGTTCTGGGCTCTGAGCCACATTCCCAATGCCCTGTGGTACCACTGGCACCCCACGGGGGTGAGTTCTGGGCTCTGAGCCACATCCCCAGTGCCCCATGGCACCTCACCACACCCCACGGGGGTGAGCTCTGAGATCTGAGCCACATCCCCAGTGCCCCGTGGCACCTCTGGCACCCCACGGGGGTGAGTTCTGGGCTCTGAGCCACATCCCCAGTGCCCCATGGCACCACTGGCACCCCACGGGGGTGAGTTCTGAGCTCTGAGCCACATCCCCAGTGCCCCATGGCACCTCACGGCACCCCACGGGGGCTCACTGGGGGCCAGCTGTGCCACCAGAGCCCCGTGGAACCCCCAAGGAAGGGAAAAGTCAAACCCATCCCAAAGCAAATCCGCATTCCCGAGCTGTGCCAAGCACGGCTCGCTCCTCCCAGCCCTGCAGGTCTAAGGATCACACTGCACTATGAAGCATCGAGGGGTGTGTGAATGTACACAACTCAGCAACAACACCAAACTTCCCTACAAAGCTCTTGAACACCTCAGCTCGAAACAGCTTATCCAAATTTTATTTTTTGACATTAAAATATTAATAGCATTTGATGGAGCAATTTTAACCCAATGCCATCCTGGGAAGAGCTGGCAGCTGGCAAAAATCACCAGGCTCTCTAGCTGTTTAAATGAGAATATTCTTCAGTGTGAAAAATTATTTATAGAGGGTTTTTTTACTACCCTTGTATACTGCAATGTTATTTCCTTTCCCACACACTAGCAAAGTCCATTTTCACAACTGCTATAAAGCGGCATGTTCACAGCTAGTAAAACAACTCAATAAATAGCCTCGCGAAGCTATAGCTGTCTCATATCCTTTCCTCAATAAAAACAGAGGTGAACTGCTTATTTTCAGCAGCACACTATAAGAAGACAGAAGCATTATGACTGCTCATACATTCTGACTATCATTTGCCACAAGCTATATCTGTCAGCATTAAATAAAGCTGCATTATAAATGTAAACAAAACACCCACATCTACCAAATGAGCTGTCCGCCATGGCTGCAGGCAGGAATTGAACCCGCTTATTGACTCAGCTTGCTCTTTTTATTTATTCTCCTACAAAGACATGCATTTACTTTACCCTACAAGCAGAGTGGGTTTAGGGGCGGTGACTTGTCTCCTGCACAGGCAGAAAAGGCAGGTTGGTGACAAATGCAGATCTTAATGGGAACACCATTAGGTGGGCAAACATTGAACTATTATTGAAAAACTGATTTATTTTAAAAGGTTATCCTAGACCAAAACACTACATCATAAATAATTTGCAGGATCAGTCAAGTGAATTTATACTTATGATTTTTTTTAAAAAGGTAATTCATTGCAATCAAATAATAATGCCAGTTGGAGAGGAATTACACTCAAATATCAACTGCTCAGAATTTACAGTCTGAAGAGGTTAAAAGGTGCTTGGCTCTACAGCAGCACAGAGCAGGCTGCTCCTCTGACAGAGGTTATACATCTCTCCAGACTAGAAAAAACTTCTGTCCCTGTCAGACGAAATCCACCTTTGCACAAGCCCAGAGCAGGCACCGACAGCCCCCGGGCCAGCACGGGGGGGCACCCAGCCGTGCCCCCCATGGGCACACTCCTCCCTGCAGCCCCTCCAGCCCCGGGAAACCCTCCCGGGCTCGGGCACGGGGCACCGGCCGCGGGGCAGCGGGAGCGGGGCCCGGCAGAGCCCCCGGTGCACTCGGAACTCCGCGAGGTAACACAAGCGCTGTAAAAATCCTGCATGCTCCCCAATTAATAACTGCAATCAATTATTTATATAGATATTCACATTTCTACTAGGAAGGGAGAATAATTATAAATAATGCATCGGCTAGGAGGGAATGGAGGCTTTTTTACTATTTGCTGGAGAAGAACGAGGTTTTGCCAGAACTGTAAACAAATACTGTGGGGCCATTTCTGGAGTGGGACTGTGAAGTGTATTGCACTCTTAGACCTCGTACTAGTGGAGACATCACTTCCGTGTCATTCAGGTAGCCATTAAAGGAATTCCCATAGTGTTCCTACAATCTGACACTTCTCCCTCAGACCTAAGAAAACGCTGTGCTTGGAGACAGCTTTTCCTCTGTCGGGTGGTGCCGTTAGAGTTGTAAAGATAATCTTCCTCGGAAAACTCACCACAACTCCAAAATTGTCTTTATTCTTTGTAACTGGAACTAGCTGTCATGCAGGAGGGTGCTGAGATGCCAGAGTCAGCAGGTGCCTTCCTTCCTCTCCCGCCTCAGCCCCATCCCACCCTGCTGGGTGCTGAGCCCTGCCAGAGATGGGAGCCGTGTCCAGCAGAGCCAGAGCCCGATGAGGCTTCAGACTGTGACCAGAGCAGGAGCACAGGCATTGCTGCTTTGGCTCTCTGTAAAGCAAACTTTGAACCTGGGTCTCTCAAGGCTCACAGCTGTGATGTGATATTGCTCTTTCATGTGACGTTGCTCCTCAACGTGATATTGCTCTTCCCTTTCTCTCCAGAACATGGCAGAGAAATCCAAAGGTGACATCAAAAGAGGGGGAGTGAAAGCCCAAGTTAAGCAATTGGATGAAGCTGGCACAAGCCCCCTCATGAATGGAACAAGTCTTCCTCTGTTTCACATCATCCATTCTTCCAGAGGTAGATATCAAATATTCCTGCTTTTCCATTTTAAGATAAGCTTGCTAACAAGAGATCATCAGGCAGTTTAGAGCGGCTGTCCATTTGGTTGCTGCATCAGTGTTTATTATGTTTACAGAGAAAAAGAAAATCATTGTAAGGAGTAGCAGAGAGTAATTAATGTATTGTAGTGTGGAATTTCCACTTCCTACCTCCATTTAAATCAAATCAAGTTTGGCAGTGCCAGAGTAAATCAAGGGGCAGCCACCAGGGAGAGGGGATCAGCAGAGGCATTAGAGCCAGATCCAAACCCGTGCCTCACCCAAGCTCCCACTATTATTACTTGTGCAAAGCAAATATTCAGCCTCCAACCCTAAATCATTTCAATTCCTATTTCCAAGTATAATTTAATCTTTTTCAGCGACACTTGATGCTTACTTCATCACAGCATAATGACAGATTAAAAAGTTGTTGAATTAAATATTAAAGAGGACTTCAGGCAGTTCTGCATTTTTAAGGAATAACACAGATTGGAGATGAAATGAGAAGCCCAAATGCATATTTTATTCCAAAAGGAAAGAATACATATATTTTTCCTCCAGGCCACCTACTTTGTAATAAAACATAGGGCAGGTTTTTATTTAGTGGATAAAAGCATGATATAGTATTATAGGATTCGTATCACTGTAAACTGGTACCGTGCCATGGTGTCAAAGCCAATGACACCATGAGATCAAACACAGCCCTTTGTTAAATATCTACATGTATCCGTGCTGCTTGGCTGTACTGGATATAACTCCACATAGCCATTCACAATATTTTCATTAGACTACCTAAATACAATTCATTGACTCTCAGATGTGAAAGTTTATCTTGTGATGACACTTCCAGCATGACATCAAAGCACAGAATGCAAAGCATAATTTAAACTATTATTGAAATATAAATCATTCCAAGGAAAATTTTGTCATCATATGAATAAAAATAGTCACTTATTTAAACTGTAGTTTAAAGTGTCTGGAAGTCGTGAATATAAACAGAGATGACAACAAGTTTTGAACTTTAAAAGAAACCTCCACATTTTGATGAAAACTGCCCCAAACTATTGTCTCACAACATAATATTGCAAGATTAATCTTTTGCATAAAAGGATCAAGGTGCTCACTTTTAATATTTTACATACGTATTGATATTTCTCCTCATCTTTATAGACGGTCATCTTTGCATGGGTCACACATTTTGCATTCACTCTATACCAAGAGAGGCAGAAGGATCTGGAGAGGGTTTTGATGGCTGTGAGCACGGTGAGGTCAAAGTGGCATTGGGATTCTCATGAACCCCTCAGCTGCAGTTTACTCAGTAAATATTTTCACAGGTACGCCGTTTCCCACCCCTGATTTGTGGTGCTAACCAAAGGAGTGGCATCTCAGGGTGGGTCTGGGCCATGGGAGACCCCCGGAGTCACCCACCCACCCACGGCCGCTCTGGGCATGGGAGAGGGCAGAAAACAGCAACCCGTCTCCAACCATTTCTGCTGGCACCACCAGGAGTGATCTCGCTACACAACTAAAGCCTTGGATGCTGGAAACAGACAAAATATCACTGTCAATAAACAAATTAAAAGAACCCTGCGNATTAATTATTACTGCCGTTATTAATACCGGAGGGATCGTGGCTGTGTCTTTGTGAGCGCACCCACTCTGCCGGGGAGTCATTAAGCCGCAGAACAATACGGCGGCGAGCGACAAGAGCAAAGCCATTGTTCCCTGCCAGCCTCGCGGCCTGCGCCCATGTAAATGAACTTAATGCTCTTCATTCAGGCGCACTCGGAGGGTTCTCATTTACTGCCTCTCTCTCTGTGACAGCATTTTCTCACCAGCCCTGACTGCATAATTAATGCAAATGCAGCCTTAGTGTCATGAGCCGGGCTCCTTTGGTTTACTTTGGTACGACACTTACAGAGGAATATTAACTAGAGAAAGCAGCATCACAACAGGGGTGGAAAATCAGCCTGTCAGGGACTCATTCCAAATGCCACGGAAAGGAGAGCGCCTTCAAGATTGTTTCATCAAGGTGATTGAGAACAAAAACTACTGAGGAAAATTCGAGCTTACATTTATGAGCTTCTCCACATACATTATTTATATCACCTGAACCTATAGGAACGTTATTTCCAAGCACATATTAATACAAAGACAGTGTTTGGGCCGAGCACTGGAATTACATGTGCGCACACGAAGCTGTGCCGATGCCAGGTGAGGGCCAGCACGCCCGGGCAGCTCCGTGTGCGTGTCCCCGCGCTCGGAAGGCCACAGCACAAGGATTTATCCCCGCACAGCTCCACACATGCTCGCTCCTCAAAAAGGTCACTGAGCCGCGTACCCGATATAGCCTTTGCAGGGATAATCCTGCATTTTAATCCTGCCTGTTCCAATCAAAATTGGCTCTGTTGGGTTTTTTTTCTTTCCCACTAAACCAGACAGCAGTTCTGCACTAAATACACGCAAATTTAAAGCAGGAGGGCAGGATCCTGCCCTATTCTCAGCACTTTGTACCTAGCCTTGCAAGCAGAACATGCCTTTTTTCCACAACAGCCACGCTGGAAATGTTTATTCAGATTAATCCTGCCTGTATCTCACTACCAGACAGAGCTCTGCCTTGTATTTTTGATCTGGAACAAAAGGAAATTTACAAGCACTATATGTTTATTTATTTTGCTGCTTATCCTTTAGCTACACTGAAAGTCTGTAGTTGCACTGAAAAACACACCTCTTGGTATGTTTCTTTCTGGAATTTGAGGATTTCTGCACTGTCTTTCATTATTGCCTTCTGCTCCCAGGCACACCAGCACTATCTGGACGTTCTGAGAGTGCTGCTGCCCTTTGCCCAGCTGCTAATACCATGGTTCAGGAAAGTACCCTTCAGACTCTTGCCTCCTCCCTACATCATGTTAATTCAAAAAGCACAAGAATTTTAGCAGCAATAAATATGGACCCTGGTTATCTGCTCTCCCATGTTGGAGACTCTGGGTCACCTTTTTGATGTGTATGTAAATGCAGGAACCTTGAAGTCTTTTTTGTCTAGAAAGTGGAGATTTCCTGGTCATCCCCAAAACCTGTAACTTTCACAATACACAAAGGAGTGAAATCTGTTATTTAATGCTAAAACCTGATGACACCCGTCTGCTGAATTTGAGCAAGCTGGTTCTCCCCTTGTTTATTTCCAGTGAGCAGACAAACCAGGCCCTGCCAGGGGACACACAATGGCCCTGTGGGCAGCTCCAGCCGAGGTGCCCACGCCCTGTCTCCCACGTGCCTTTGGACTGGATGCGGCACAGCCACAGTCCCTTTGCCCGGGATTTGTGCCCAAAATGAGAGCAGCCACCCCAAAGAGGCGCTGCCAGGGGGATCTGTGAGAGGAGGCTCCGGGCTGCGGGCGCTGCTGTCACAGCAGGAGGGTGAGCCTGGTGCTGGCAGTTGCTGGGTGCGGGCTGCAAGTGTCACCCACCTCTGCTGCGCAGGAGGACACGGCTGATCACGAGCAGAGCTCAGGTGCAAAGGTCCCCTCCGTGCTGGTTTTCCTGTTAGCAGTCCCTCCAAGCCTAAGGCATTCTGCACGGCCAGGCCTTCGACTTCTCCTTGCTTTGCTGCCACAAAAGCAGTTCCAGCAGCAGCTGTGCTGCCTGTGCCCTCCCGGCAGGAGCAGCATCCCCCTGCCCCAGGGTCAGGCGTGGGCCACGGACATCCTGACACCTTCCTGCCACCCGAGGCCCTCACCGGTTTAACTGAATGTACAATAACTGAAAAGAATACCTTTATCCCTCTAATATCCCATAGTACTGAATGGATCAAACGAACATGCCAGTCAATCGGTTTATTTTAGACAGGAAACAGCCCCGCAGACCATTATTACAAATTAAAGGTATTATATTGAAGTCATTTTTAATCCCTTATAAATGAATAACCCTTCTACCAACATTAAATCATTTTCTTCTGCACAAGTAACATTTCCTTTCGGCAGCACAGGATCTATTCCCCCGCAGACCGGGAGCTATCCTTCCGTCAGAGCCGGCGGCGGCTGATTACACCGCACCAGGACTCATAAAATTCCCACAGAACTGGCACTCGCGTCTTCCCAGGGCAGCACTGCCTTCTCTCATCCATAAGCAATAATGCCACTTTATTCTCTGTAATCAGCACGCAGATGATTATTTAGACGCAGCCTCATAATCCTCCTCGCAGCAACTACGGAAGATCTGGATCTGAAATCTGCAGCCAAGGAATTCCCCCTCCTGCAAGCAGGAACGTGGGAGCCGAGCCCCATTCCGCAGCACGGGGACGTGCACTGGGGCTTATTTATGTTTGGCAGCTGGACAGAAAGTGGAACGGGAGTCTGGGAAAGGAGCGAGTTCAGACAACTTGGAGCAGGAACCGCACAACGTCCGTTTCGGCACAGATCTAATAGGGCATCAATATTGTCATTTAAACTTAGGATCAGTACACAAATGTGCTATAAATGGGAAAATCCCTTGTGATACTGGTGTGAAACACGCAGCTCATTGATTTTGTTCTTGATGGTCGGCTATTAAAGCGGCGAACACGCTGACCTTGTGTGCACAGGCAGACAGTGTGCATGCAACATAAAGTTGAAAAACAGCTTTAAAATGACTGTTTAAAACTGCAGACTGCAAACCTTCAAATACAGACAGGCATTCCATAGTTTATTTTAAATTGGCAACCGCAATTTAACAAGCTATTCCAACAAAGGATTAGCATAGCATGTGCTTTTCCTTAGCCATCAATTATGACATGGGGAATGCAGGGCACAACTTCAGTGTCAGATTACAACGTGCTGCACAAACCCACTCACAGCTCTTTGCTCTGCAATTCCCACCTCGCAGGAGCCAGGCCACAACACTTCCCCCAGCATCATCCTGCACCTCCATGGACCTGCAGATCACAAGTCCTTGGCTGCTTCTCTGCCATATTTCTACCATTGAAACGAAGGGAAAAACACACTGGTATTTATTTCTATGCTCTCATTTCAAATAAAACCTCAAGTGCATCTCTTCATTGCGGATTCCATTAGATAAACATTTTTATTTTTAAAAAATTGATTAAATATTGAATATTTCCATAGGATGAAAACAGCAATTTCCACTTAGCACGATGACAGTTTCAGATGCTTGACCTGTTATTAGGCATAAAATTAACAGTTTTATCAATCTCAAATATGGGATGATTGCATGCAGATACTGAGGTGCAAAATGCACAAGCCTAAGAAAATGTGCATATAATTTAGCAAGATTTAAAATCTTATCTTCACACAAATTTGTCATACTTGCAAACGCCTGTCTTATGAATTGAAAAAATAATAAGAATTATACATATTTTAAATAAGAAAGTTTTTATTATCCCCATCACATGGAGGCAGAGTGGATTTCATGCAAAGAGGGAGGGAGAGCCCCTGTTTTAGCTATTTTTCCTGTCCTGCTGTCCTTTCTCCTGCATTTGCCTAAAGGCTCTCAGTAAATTACACTCCAAGTAAATGACTGTAATTTACCCGCTGAATTCCCTTGTTCAGGAAAAGCACACACCACACATTCCAGCGTTTCCACAGCTCAAATTTACCATTCTCGGTGTCAAGAACAATCCACGAGCAGTAATTTGAAACTGTTTGAGCCTTCAAATAAGGGAAATTAGAAATGTTTTGAGAGCTAAGATTTTCAGTGAGGAGATAAAATCTGATAAAATCTGTAACAGTTCAATTCCTTCTCCTTTCTATTTATGAGCAGGGCATTAACTGCTCTGCTCAGCACCCTCGCCCGGCCCCGTGCAGATCCTGCCCAGGAGCGAGACTGGTAATAAACGGGAAGCGTTCTTAATGAGGGAAAAATTTTTAAAGGCCCAACAACAAAAATAAACGCAGAGGAACGACCTTCCAGCAGAGCTGAGCAGCAGCACAGCACCGAGTCCCGATCCACCCGCGGCCAAACTCCCTCAGCTCCGCCAGGAATTCCCCCCAAATTCCTGACTAGGCTTAAATCCACCCATTTGTTATCCGACGGCTCAACCCTGACAACGGAGCTGAGGCTGTACAGCTGGGCAAATCTCAAAATTAAAATATTCTATAAAACAGGATTTTAATTAACGTCTAGAGCGATTAAAGCAGAGAAATCCATACATGCTGGTGATGAATTATCCCACGCGGCTGCGGGGAATGTTCTGGGCCCGGTGACGGATACGCTGCCCGGGCAGGCACCGGCACCTCCCCACGCCGCGCTCGCGCTCCGGAACCGCAACCGCCTATTTCGCTCTGTCTAAAGGCAGGTTTTCATATGGTAAAACTGTTATAAATCCTCATTATCCTAAATAAAATTACAGCACTTTAAACATTTCCAGGGAGAACATTCTCTCTTCTAAACAACTACCTTAGCGAGTAATAGGAAGCAATATGGTTGCACTTGTGTCACAGTTGGAAGTCTTTTTAAACTGTCGCCCTGCTAGCAAACCAATTCTACATATTAAAATGAATGGATTGCTTATTTCAAGGGGAAAAATCATTTATAAAATCAAGACCATTATTAAGATACTGTGACTTATTTCCACTCCAGAGTGCACGAGAAACAGATAAATGCAGCAACCTATGCAGCCTGAAATGTCTTTTTTTTTGATGCCACAATTTTCTTTTTCAAATGAGTCATCCATGCGTACAAGTAAATTAAAAATTGATCTAGATTCCACATGCAAGAAGCTGAAGTTTTTACATGTTTCCATATTACAAACAAGTACAGAGCTTGCAAACATCTGGCTCCAGGCTTTTATTTCTCTCCCTCCTGCCCCCCTGCTCGCTGCTGGCAGTGCCAGAGATGAACAGGCGGGATTTTGGCTGGGTGCTGCAGCCACACACGACCCTGCAGCAGGTCACTTTAATTTCTAGGGTGGAACTGACTGACCTCCTCAGGAGTTGTCATCTTATTCCAGAATAACACCCTGCTCTGTCCATATAGACTATTTATTCAGGACCCTTTAACAGATTTGTTGTTTGCATTAAATCTAATCAGAGGTTCAGTTAACACCCCACAGCAGGTTTGGGAGCATGCACCTTGTAGTCACTGAGTAAATTATAGGATCCCTATAATTTGATGAGAACATGTGGGCATTTTTCCACAAGCTCATAAATTACTGATTGCTTTTTGTAGGTTCCATTGATACTAATGCGTGCTTCCCTCCACGGCTCTGCCCCAGATTGTTGCTGGCACAAACATCGCCACTTGGAAACCCAGGAAATTACAGAAACATGTTTAATCATGAGGTTTAAAAACTTTGCACATTAATGATGGGGAAGGCTGCAGTTCTTGAGCTGCAAACAGCCTCGCTGTGGGTTGCCCAGGGCAAAAGGCTTCCAGCACAGATCCGCTTTCCAGTACAATGGCTTGGCTGGGATTAGCACAGGAGATCCCTCAGATGGGCTTTTCCCCTGTGAACTCTTACCCACCAGCATTTCCATTTTTGTCCCGCTTGGTCCCACTCCCCAAACCAGACAGCAGCCTCTGCACACGCTGCACCTCATTTTAATGGAAAAGGCAGCTAATAATAAAGCAATTAGCTGCTCAACTAAGAAACTGCCAGTTTTGCTGTTGTCTTTTTTTTAATCATTGAAAATTTCTCTGTTAATTTCCAGCCATTTGTAGAATCCGTTTCCATAATTGCAAACCTGGATGGATTGTTTCTAGAAGTTGAACCATGGCTGATGCCAGCAGAACCTACGAACACATAAAAGCTTCAGTTTCTAATGTCACCATCAAGCCAAAAACAATTACACCCATTTGAATTATGGCAACCAATAAACTTAGATAATCACCATATGCAACATAACATTTTGGCACTTGAACTAAAAACTCTTGTAGACAACTATAGATTGCTGCTAATGTTGAGCGTTCTTGTCCTACCCAAGGCTGCCAATAGAAATGCCAAAGCTGCTGAATGCTGCTCATCCTCGTAATGTTGTCAGTGAATGGCACATTCACACAGCCCCCAATCCTCTCTTCCCAGGCATGGTCTTCTCCAGCTGCAGCTTAATTTCCTGTGACTTGCCTAATTACTGTAATTAAGGATTAATTGCCATTAATTATTCACACATAAGCTCATCGCAAATCATGGGGTAAATGTCTTATGAAAGCTGCCATACAAGCCATGTATAAACACACTGGGATGCTCCAGGCAGGAGAATCTATCACTCAGCCCTGAAGCAAATCTCTGTGCTTCTCTTACAAAAACAGCTATAACTCTCCGAAACTCGACAGTCTTCCCAGGTAAGCATTAGGTTACAGAGCATGTTTTCCTGTGGAAGCCACAACGGTTTTATTAGTACTATAAATGCTGTTTTATCTTTCCAACTGCTATTTTTATGTTTCCATTTTTATTCTACGGTGCTCAGTTTAGGACAAGCGTTTGCGGGCAGGAGGAAGGCCGGGTCCTGCGGCGGTGCCGTGTGCCACAGCCGCGTGCCAAGGACAGCCGGGCTTGCCACGGGAACCCCCGGCGCTCCCACATTCCCGGCCAGCCTTTGCACGCTGAGAGCACTCAGTTCCCTCTGAGAGAGCACAACATCCGGCCAGGCAGGGCCAGGAAAAACCCAAAGCCCAGCAAAGGTGCTGGAGCTGATGAGAACAAACTGGGAGCGGCAATGGAATGAGCCCAGCGTTACCTGGCTGCCCTGGGCATTCCTCTGTCTGCCATCCATGCTCAAAGCAACCTAAAGGGCGAAGCGGGTTTCTTTGTAAGTGCACCAAGATAATATGGGATGTCGGCAGCGTGGCTGACCCGCACATGGCAACCAGAGGAGCACTGGTGTCAGGCCCTCCTTCCCAAAAACTGCATTGCTGTCAACCTCCCAGTTCCTTCACTGCCAGGTTTGAAACTGTATGAATTTGATTTAACGGAACGAACTGCAGTGCTGGGGTGTGTTGTGCCAGGAGTCAAGGAGATCCTACATCAACGCTTGCGTTGCCACTGAAACACCGCCCCAGGAAATTTAAGTGTGTGCAGGCAGAATGTTGCTCTAATTGTTATGTTAGTACCTTCTGCAGCAAATTAATGCATGAAACATTTTCATTTCGGTACATAAGTTTGTGTGTCTGAGTTAAACATTTATGTTAATGGACCTTCTGGCAGATCTGTAATGTTTCAAATACTCTTGTAGAACAGCTTTTTCTAAATACATCATTTAGCAGTTCTTTCCCCATTTTCTACCTGATCTGGGGGCATGCAGGAAGAGAAACTATTTCACAGTTTTAAAAACCTCCTGCTTGAGTAACTACAAACTCAGCTGCATTCAGGCAAGGTAGCAATTATGCCTGCACCGCCAACAGCGATGTAGGATTGTATTAAAAAAAAATTAAATAAAAGGCACACTAATAGCCAGCATATGCCGTGATCATAACACCCTGCATCAGCACACTGTGCTGCCCAGCCACCACGCTGCCAGCACCCACCCCACACCCCATGGACCACCCAGCCCCGAGCACCCTGCGGGGCTGTGGCCGGCGCCCGCCCTGCGGCAGAACCTGCCCCTGTCCCCCAGCACGGCTGCTGGGCACTGTCAGCCCGCCTGCCCCAGAAACCCTCCACTGATCTCCAGCCTGTGCCTCTGACAGGAGGGCACGCACAGTGCTGGGATGGCTGCCAGGAGCCTGGAGCGTGCCAGGACGCGGCGCTGCGGGGCACGGAGCGGGGAAGGTGCCCTCCGACCCTGCAGGCGCCCACCAGGCTGGGGGCGATGGGCATTTCTCTTTGGTGGGGACGCGTGCCAGGACATGGCTTGGGAGGGGTGAGGGCTGCCCCAGACCCTCCCCAAGCCCGTGCCAAGACCTCTCAAATGTACAAGTGGGTCTCGGCCCATCCCAGTGCCTGTCTGTGGCCCTTGTCCCACACGTCTGCTCGCTGCTGGTGCCTCCTACACTGGTATTTCCCTTTCTCTGGCCACCTTGTTACTCAGGCATCTGCCAAGCTCTGCCATGTCCCACTCTGTTTATGGCCTACCAGCTCCTATGACCTGGGTAATTAGGATTTATGTGTTAATTGGAGTAAATACAAAGATGGGAGTCATAGCCATAAATTCCCAGGCGCTGTTGAGGAAGATCCTTAGCAGAGCAGTGCTGAGCCCAGCATGGCTCAGGAGGAGAGGGCAGGGGAGTGCCCCTGCAGCCAGTCTGCCCCAGCCTGGGGCAGTGCCCTGACCCCAATTCCCATGTTTCTGGGCCACGTGGCCAAGGATGGCAAAGGTTCTCTTGGGAAGTAGGCACACGGCACAGAGCAGAAATGCAAAGCAGAGCCTGCTTGGGGGTGAGTTAATGTTCCTGAAAACACTCGGAGTAAGCCCAGGTTTTACAGCCACAGGCAGGGCCCAGGGAAGGGACACAGGAGGAGAGGTCACTGCCAAAGGTCTGAGCACTGGACTGCACGTGGGGGTGAGACATCCCTGTGCCTGCTGCCTGCCCAGCTCTGTGGGAGCTGGGTTCTGGGCGCTGGGCTCTGGGAGCTGGCTGGGCTCTGGGAGGTGGGCTCTGGGAGCTGGCTGGGCTCTGGGAGCTGGCTGGGCTCTGGGAGCTGGCTGGGCTCTGGGAGCAGGCTGGTCTCTGGGAGCTGGGAGTTGGCTGGGCTCTGGGAGCTGGCTGGGCTCTGGGAGCTGGCCTCTGGGAACTGGCTGCTGGTCCAGCAGGAAGGGGCCCACGGGCTGCCAGACCTGGCACACACAGAGTCAACCAACAGCTGCTGCACTGGGGGCAGCCAGACCTACGGCGTGAAACCTCCCCCAGCTCCCAGCCCACTGTCCCTCTGAAAACAGTACCTGCAAAAACTGCAACTGCTCTGACAGAAGCACCATTATGCTTGAAATATGTGGCTAAATATTACACAGTAAAAGCATTTCCCCTCTTGAATTAATTACATTTCACTTCCCCCCCTTCGTACGTAAAGGCTTTCACTGTCCAGCAAAGGGGGCCTCCTCTCCCCAGCAGATATGAAATTTGGCAAGCCTCATTTATCCTGAAATTTATAATTCAACAGATACTTCTGCTAACACTTCTTGATAGCATTGCAGCAGAAATGCAAGTCTTAATTCCTGGGCATGGGAAGCTGAATGTAAATGTAAAAAATACTCTTATTTTTTTTAATTCTGCTTTTAAATCTTACACTCTGCATGGTTTCCAAATCAGTTTAAACTTTCCTGGAAACTTTTATAATAAACAGTCCTGCTCCATAATTTGATGTTTTTAAATGAAAGCATCCAAGCTAATCTATACAAATTAACAGATGTCCTCCTGAAACAGTTAGAAACAAAGAAATGCAGATGCGAACATCATCAGCATCCAAATGAGCTTATTGTAGGACCCTTTAAGGCACATCTGAGCAGAGCTCCAGCCTGTACTCTACCTTTCAACTTGCAAATGACAGTGTCACCAAACACTGTCCTTCCATCAATCAAGCTAGGTCATGAATATACAAAAGGCAGCCGAGAAGCTGGCTACCTCCTGCAGTTCAACTTGCCCTAATTATCTGGGCCTTTCTTTTTGTTCCCTGGAAGGGTGCACTCCCAGTCAGCTGCTGGGCAGCCCCGGGCTCGTTGCGGGAGGTTCCGCGCACTGACCCTCCCGCGGACAGCCAACGCACGGGAAATGTGAGCACCAAATGTCATCTTTCTTATTCATCATTATAAAACTTCCCTCCCCTTTCAAAATACCAATCTGCTGCCATTTTCAGACCCTCCCCCGCACCCCTCCAAGCTGTCATTCCCAGCGCTCGCTGCCAGTCGAGTGAATTAGCATCCTAACTGATGTGCTGTTATTCTCCCGTGCAGCCCCCGATGCGGTAACTAATGACCTCCCCCCCGAAAATCCAGCCGGCCGCCAGCTCCGGCTGCTCCCTCCCGGCGTGGGAGCCGGAGAGCCGGGGCCGCCCGTAGGAAAAGCTTTTCCCGGGGATAGCAGCTCGTGGCACCGCATCCCGAGAGAATCGGTGCCAAGGCGCTGCTGCCGTGTGCCAGCGGCAGCGCCAGGAGCCCCAGTGCCCCCAGGGACCTCGGCAGGGTCCCCGCAGTGCCCGTGCCAGCCCCGCCACCTTCCTCTGGCCGCAGAGCCGCGGGTGGCAGCGGCCGGACCGAGCACAGCCGGCTGCTGCCCTCATCCCCTGGTGCTGGCACCGCTCCCGGGGCTGCCGGGCCGCCGAGGGCCCGGGAGCCGCCCGGGGCACCGGGGCTGTACCCTGCGCCCAGCCCCGAGTGCAACGGGGAGGGCTCCGGTGAGCCCGAGCAGATGGTGCCCCGGAGCCTGGGGCGCTGCCAGAGGTGCCGAGGCACCCCGGCGGACTGAGGGGACAGTGCCTGTCCCCCGGGGCAGCTCCCTGGCGCAAATGCCACCCCTGAGCTCTGGGAGACAGACCCTGGGCTGAGGCACACACCCCGCCGTGCCCCGGGGCTTTGACCTGAACCCTTCAGCTTTGTACCAGCTTCAATTCTTCCGCAATTAATTCCTGTCCTTTACACTTTTCCCAGGACATTTTAGATCACTTGATGCAAACAAAGCAGCAAAGCTCTCCTGCCTGCCCCTGGGGGCCCAGCCATGTCTGGGTGGGCAGCACCCCAGCTCCAGATGCCATTCCCATGGTGAGGGGCAAGAGTGACCCCCGGGGCAGGAGCACCCACGGCCGTGCTGCCCCTGCAGCCAAGGGGGCACCTGCCCTGGCCTGATGTGGGGTCATTGCCACAGAGAGGGGACAGTCCCCAGAGGACGAGCAGGGGCTTCACAAGTGGACGCCCAGGTCAGCACGTCCTGGTGCCCATGCAAGGCCACAGCAGCGCTGTGCCTATTTGCACCCCTGCTCTGGGCACTGTGCCACGCTGATGTCCCAGCCCCGTGTCACCCCCGTGTCCCAGGGCCCTGTCACACCCGGCACAGCATCCTGGCCTGCCCCTGCCCCTCAGCCCTACACCAGGAAAGGGTCCCCAGATGCAAAAAGAATTTTGAAACTGAAAGGCAATTCATGTAAGTGAAATATTTCCACGCCTGAAATTCCCCGTAGGACCCCAGAAACTCTAGAAACATGGAGCAGGGAAGAAATCTTCAAATCCCTCTTTCAGAATTGAAATCACTTTATAGACTACCAGAGCTGGAATAAATGTGGGAGGAATTTTAATGACTGCAGGTATTTCCTGCCTATGAATGATTGCCACCAGCTGAGAGGATTGATCCTGGGGGTGGGAACACCCCGAGTGGACAAAGCCCTCTCACCCACCCTCCAGCCACTGGTTTCTCAGCCTTGGCCAGCCTCGGCCAGCCCAGCAGTGCTCCAGGCTCATGATATCATGGATATCATGAGCCCCCTCACCCTCAGGGCACAGATAACATCAGCCCTGCAGTGGCATCAGGATCAGCCCTCACAGGAGCCACCAAACACCTACAAAAGAGTCTTGTCCACAGACAGGAGAGCCGTGACCCCACAGTATCTGGGCACCAGTGGGCACCGAGTGTTCCCACACATCCCTTTCCAGAGCTGCCCACAGAGCAGCAAAGTTAGGGAAAGTTACTTCTGGAAATGACCTTTAGAAGGATAATTTATCACATAGAAATGAAAGCAAAAATAAAATCTGCATCCCTAATTTCTCTTTCCTTTCAAAGCTGGGTCTCTGACTCCACAAACTGCATTATATATGTTTACATTTCTATAAAAGCAAGTGTTCCTCGGAGGAGCAGAGAGGTAATTCGCATTTGCATCATGTGTAGCTATGATAAATAATAAATATGGAGCTGATAAATGGTACTGTGCAACTGGAAGACCTATTTTTTATTGAATGGCTGACTAAATACTCATGTAAAAGTCATAACTTGATGCTTCTTTTACCCTGGGGCTGCAGTAATTTATTGTTGTAATTTATATGCACTGCCTTGGTGAGGGGACGGTTTTAGCCCAGCCCAGGGACTGTCCTGTCCCTTTGGGTGCAGGAGGGGGTCCCAGGGGATGTGCAACGATCAGAGAGGTGTGGTGGGTTGAGCCACGGTGGTTGGGATAAGATGGTGCCAGGAGAGCAGGGAAGGGCCCCACGTGGGGCTGTGGGCAGTGTGTGGTGTGTGACACGTGGTGATGGCAGAGCAGAGGGACCCCAGCACGGGGTGACCCACGGGAGGGGATCTCCAGCACCCCCAAATCCACACGGTGCTCTCACCCCGTCAGTTCCTGCTGCAGACCACACACGCACAGACACCCCGTGTGCACACACCTGTGCACCACAGCACGGCCCCAGGTGAGAGCAGCAGTCCCAGGGCTGGCCCCTCTCGTGGGGGTGGATTTCAAGCCCGCTTGGATCAGGAAATTCCAGCTGTGCCCACCCTGCACTGGCTTCACTGACAGCCTGGAAACTGTGACTGGAGCAGGAGAAGTGAGGTCCATAAAGCAGAGAGCTGCTGCCCGGGCTGGAGACAGCAACAATAAATCCTGCTCTGTACAATGCCTCAAACTTGTCTTTAAAAAATGTCCAGAGAAAAAAACTCACCCCTCCCAAAACACGAGTGGGCCCCATCGCAGCTAACAATCAACAGGATCAATTGGAGAAGGAATTTACGAAATCTATTTCAGCAATATTGTGCCTTTGATAATTTAGAGGCAGCCATGATACCACGATTTGTACATGACAGTCATATGAAATAATAAACCTTGCTAGCTATAAACATTACCAAATTCTGACACTATTGATTTATTATGTCTAACAGTGACATCAAACCGAACAACTGACAGAAACAATGTTACAGCTTTAAGAGCAGTTTGTCAACGATTAATTCTGCCAAACGGGGTTTAGTTTTATGCTGGGACTGCTTGTCTAGCAGTTGTCAATCCAAGCAAAAATTACTGCTGCCACACGTCTGCTCCCGCCAGCCCGAGGCGCCGCTCCGCTAGCCCTCATTACCCCGATCACCGCCAATACAGATGCAGGGCCAGTCCCTATTTAATATGCGTGTTAATTATGCAAATTATTAATTGGGCTGGTGCTTGAGGACTTGTGTTTATGCCCAGATTAGAGTCAATAACTGTATCACACAGCATTTTAAGCCTGACCTGTGACAGAAATAAAGCTGTGCTGAACGCGGCGTGTTCTGCGGCGGCTGCAGCTCCGCAGGAGGACCGGGCTCGGGATCCCTCCCGCCTGGCACCGTGGGCTTGTGGGCTCCCAAACAGATCCTCATCACACTCCCGACCTTTTCCAGGTATTTTACAGCCATTTTCTCTTCCAGCAGGAAGGCGGGTTTGGGCTACTTCTATTGCACTGTCGATACACAGCGTGTGACATGTTATACACTGTAAATTTGTTTGATTTTTTAAAATCAAATACATTTAAAGGTGCAAAGTTCGAGGGTGAAGCTACTAGGCTTTTCCAATTAAAATTTACAGCAGACAATGTTGTAAATTTTATACAGTTGTAATGCTGGCTGCAGTTGTGCTGAAATGGGAACTATTGATCAGCCTGATTTCCCAGGATACAAGAGGGGGAAACAAGGTATTGCACCAGCAGAAACAAAACTTTCATTTGTAAAGCCTTCTATTATACTTTACTGCCCTCATTTGGTTCCAGATGCATCTCTCTTAGCAGGAGAAATAAGGTCACAGCCTCTTCCCCAAAGGACACGGGAGCAGAGGAGGTGAAGGGCAGCTCCACAAGAGCCCTGCACCGCGGCTCTGCCGGCTCGCCCAGCACGGACCAGGGCCAAGGGCAGCCCCAGGAACCACACCCAGCACACCTGAGGAGCCCCAAGCACAGCACAAGGGCTGTGGGCCCGACAAGTCCTTCTGGGAACAGAGAGGTGGTGTCTCCAGCAAGGTGAGATTTACAGACACATCCCAGCTGGGAGCCAGAAGATGCCTGGTGGAAGCCTGAGGCTGTGGCCAGGAGGAGGCCACCCAGACCAGCAGTGTGGAGGCACTCACTGGGGCCAGCTCTGGGTTACAGCCCCACCACTCCATGCTCCTCTCACCACAAAAACTCTGGGAAGAGCCCCGGCTGGCAGTTCCTCAGCCAAGGTGCTGCCGGGGGGGGCTGACCTCAGGCACACCCAGTGCGGGTCCTGGGGACACGGCTCTGGTGTGTGCAGTGTCCCACAGCAGCACAATGCTGCCAGGGCAGCTCGTGTGGCCACGGGGCAGCACCCTGAGGTGCCCCATCTCCCCCATAGAGCAGGTACCTGACGGCTTGGTCACCACCCTGGCACTGCTGGCCTCCTCTTCTCCCTCAGCTTTTAGTACAATCCAGCCCACATATGGTCCCTTCTCTTTGGACACCACAACAGTTTTTAAGGGAAAGTCTGGCATCAATAGCACTGCTGCCTGGCCAACAGCTCTGTTAGTCCTCACTCAGAGAATTTACATATGAATCAATGCCACCTTCACACTGAAATATGATGTTCTCGTTCGGTTAGATATTTTCTGCATTTCTTGCTTCACTGCAGCCCCGCGGTTGTGCCAGACCCTGGGCACTGAGGTTTCTAGGAACACTCATGCTGACTCTCACGCAGGGATGCTCCTCACCTGGCTTCCCCCACAGCCACCATCACCTTCTGCGGGACAGGGAGCCCACCACCAGGTGCTGGGGCACCAAAACCCATCACCTCCTGCAGCAGTGCCAGGAGGAGACGTGGTCCCTGTGAGCCGCCGGCTGCGCCCGGCGCTGCCTGGTGAGCTAAAACCTGCCGTGTCAACCTGCCTGAGAGCAAGTGAATCCAAAACACAAACAACAAAGCCAGAGCTAAGTTAAAGGGAGAAACAAACCACACAATGGATGATCCCAATAATGGGAAAAGATAACAAAGCCCCTGGATCCCAGCATCTGGCACTAAATGCACTTCTCTGTAAACTGAATGGCGGCTCCCAAACTGCGCCAAGCATCACTCCTCTGCCAAGGCAGTAAACAGCTTTTATCAGCAATAATGATGGCATAATCCCAGCTAAAAAGGAAAGTAACATATGGCAGCAGCCCTCCAAACCCCATCCCGACAAAGTAGGGGGCATTTTTATTACAGCGTCCACTTGCAGAAAACCTGCCAGCCTCCTTCTCTCTTTTCTCCTCTTTTTTTACAGGTTATCATCTTCGCTGTTTGAGCCGAATGTGGCATTTGGGAGTTTTAAACTAATGAGTTCATTTTTCTAGGAAAAAAAAAGAAGAAGAAGAAGAAAAAACAGAGGGAGCTTCGATAGACAGGAGAGACAGGATACCCAGAACTGAGAGGTGACGCTGAGCCCAGCCAGGCTGGGGAAGGGAACATTCAGGCCTAACACAGGGCTGGGAAATACTCACTGCAAAGGGGCCACGTTATTTCAAATACTGCCACACAGTTTAGGCTTAAGTGCAATGCAGTGTTTGGAAAACAAACACGTGGGAAGGAATAACTCAGCCTTGACGCAATTTTTTTCTCTAATGATGTGATACGTTACATAAGAGCACTGCTAATAGGTCAGGTGTAAAGCAGGGCAAATTTTGTTTACAAGCTGATTTCAGAACCAAAATGAATCTAACATTATTAACCTTTTTTAATGGCTGGCATCCTCATTTATATTTGCAGATCTAATATTCACAAAACTGATTTTAAGGCCAGCTGTGTATTTATCAAGAGCAGAGTGAGACTGTGTGAAAGGCATCGGACGATGGAGAGTTGGTGTCACGTGGTCTCACCTTTAATTGATAGAGCAGGGGTTTGTTTTCCCTTTCTTTTATGATTTGCTGAAATACCATCTCCAAGTAAAGAAGAGATTCCAATCTCACTTTGGCTCTGCAATCTCATCACGCAATTATTTGAAAACATTACGATTTGCTAATTATCATGCTAATTATTTTGCCCTATACGTTTGCCATCATGTTGTACAATTAAACCCAGAGCCAAAGCTTTGTTTGCACCATGCAAACACGGCTGTGATTGGGAACAAGAGGGGGAAAATGGAGGAATGCACTAATATTTTTTTGACATCTTTACCTATAAATATTTTTTTGAGACTGAAAAATGTATCTAATAGCCCCACTCGCTGATGTGCACTGCAGTTTACCACAGTGTCTATATTTCTGTTGTCAGTTTTACAGTATCTCCCTTCATTAAACCTATCAAGTTTTCCTTTTGATCATGCAACCAAGGCCAGAAGACAGATATCTTCCTGGAACAGAGCAGTCTGCCAAGTCTTTCACAAGCCCAGCTTTAACCTCCCTATTGATTTTCTCAACACTGCAGCCATTCATTGTTTGTGACATTTGGCTGTCGGCTCTTTAACACCCTTCAACCAAATCAATTTCATATTTTTGTCAATGCCCTGCTAGAGGATGAGCAGAATGGGAAGAGACTTAGCATGATTTAGAATGTTGATTTTCTAGAGCGGTTTTATCTGTAGTTTTTACAAGCCTTATAAAGTTAATTCAACATGTTTATTTAAGCATATGCAATAAATTGGGAAAGAAGCGCTACCACAGTTAAGTTTCAAATTCCCCAAATCTAATTCACGAAGGAAACTGAATTATTATATCAATGTCAGTAAAAACAAATGTGCCCCCACCCTGTTCCCTCCAAACCCAGAGCACAGTGAGGCAGGTCCAGCCCAGCCCGGGGGACCGCAGGCGCACGGCCACAGCTCCAGCCCAGCAGCTGCTGCCGTGGGACCCCCACATCCAGCCCCATTCCTCTCCGAGCCCACCCCCCGGGCCGCGCTGGCCCACACCCCGAGCCCAGGGGTGCCTCTGGGGCTGAAGGTGCTGATGGCCAGGCCGGGCTGGCCTGTGTTTCCCGGCAGGGCAGAGATGTGCGAGGCTCACAGCGCTGCCCAGAGTGTGCCCAGCCCCCAGGCAGCAGGTACCGGAGTGGGGATCATTTTGCACAACGTTTTCACCTGACGGACCAGCGGCGTTAAATGTGGATTAGCAGCCTGGCAGCTCCAACAGCTTCTTCAGAGGCAGCAGCTCCACGGTGTAAATATGTATTTAGGGCACTGGCGTGTTCCGTCGCGGCGGCTGGCGCTCGCCTCCCCACACACCTGGATTTATGCCGCGCTCATCAGAGGGCCTGCGGACACTGCGGGCTCGGCACACCCCGCCACGGCAGCAGTTACTGCCTGCAATGAGCTGAGCTGATCTTCTGTGCGTGCCCACACATCCCCTCACCCGCCTGGTTTAATGTTCGGCCCTCAGGAGCCACGTCCGGAGAGGACAGAGAAGCTCCTGCCAGGCAGGACGAGGGACGTGTCCCCTGTCCCAGCCCACGGCAGAGGTCACAGTCCCACGCGCGGCCCCGGCTCCCGGGGAGCAGGGACTGTCCTTCACAGCCTTCCCTCTATTTTTAACTGCTGATAAATTGGAGAGACTCTTGGTTAAACCGTGTGGGTTTCAAGGACGCGAGGACGGCGATGGCAGCGGTTGACACTTCATTACATCAGAGATGCAAGCGGGAGGGGACTCCCGTGTCCCCCAGGGTGGCCGGAGGGACGGGCAGAGCTGTTCTCGTCCTGCCCGTGCCCCTCGGAGTGCCATGGCACGCACCCCGGTGCAGGGCCAGGGGCTGTGCCCCGTGGCCCGGCAGTTTTCTGGAGACGTTCCCCTTTGTGGGCAGGAGGCAGCCCCTGCCAGGCTCCCCGGGATCCATCCGTCCCTCCGGCTGCTCAGACCCCCAGGGCAGGGGCTGTGCCCTGCCAGCACCACACCTGACTGGAGGTGGGAAAAGGCCTGAGGAGAAGTGAATTTGAAAAACCAATTGTAAAAAATAGTTTTAAAGTCTCTCAGCCTTGCCCCTGGGGAAGGAGGACGTGGTGTGTTTAAAATACTGTGCTTAAAATAAAAAATTTTCTCCATGCTGGCAACCTATTTTGCTGGGTTCCTGATATTGCTGTTTCCAAGACCACGAGTGTGCCAGATCCCCTCCTCCCCAGGGACACCACGGGACAGGAGAGCCAAGGTTAA
>VYXD01014183.1:639300-664300 GCA_013397195.1 Hylia prasina
GCCGGTGCCGCTGCCGCGGGAGCGCGGCCGAGCCGGCGGCTCCATCACGGTTCAGCGCCCGGCACCGCTCCGGGGGATTTTCACATGGCCGACCCTCGGAGAAGTTCAGCCTTTGATCAAGGTTTAGCGTGCCCGGAGTGGCCGTGGAGCGGGAAAGGGCTCCCATTTTCTGTGTCACAGGGTGCCGGTGCTGATCTCCTTAAAGCCCCAGAGTTTTCTTCCAAGACTGGATTACGCTCAGCAATTAAGGTAATGAACTGGCTGAGGTAACAAAGCATAATGATCTCTTTTGTCCTCTGAATGCTTATGAACTCGCTCCCTCACAATAGTCTGGAATGCAGAGCTTTCTCCAACACCGGGGCTTAAAACTGTGTAAAAATGATTACTTCCATTATGCCTTCATGGCTTGACATTTTTAATTTAAACACCTGTAATATTTAAGCATACTTCTCAGAACCCAAATACCCGCTCTCAAAGAATGCTAGCTTACATTCCTGCAATATTTTGACATCTTATGAGTATTATTTTAATGCCTGAAAAGATAATGTGATGAATCCATTGCAAATATATCAAAATATGTGTACAGAGGACTGTTGCTCGCGTTTTGTTTGAAAACAATGGATTTTTCAAAACAAGGCACAACAGCTGAGCGAGCAGTCAGCGTTTCATCAGGCACTCTGTCGTGTCAATAAGGAACCACATTGTCTGGGCATATGTGCAAACGCAACACAACTTTTGCTCCAAACCAGCCCTTTTCTGTGATATCAAACCCTGCCGTGCTCACTGCCACCCCTCCCAGCACAGGGTGTTTTGATGCAGCTATTTCACTTTTTTAAAGCATTTACTTAAGGGTTTATTTATTTATTTTGAAACATCTGGCTACTACTTTTACATTTTTCTCAAATTTTTTGCATGATATAAACCTTCTGCACTGCAGAATCTGCTGCACTCTGATCTTTCATCTTAACACATTTCCAGCCCCAAATTTCACTTCAATCTCACCTCATCTCTCCATACTACATTAACCCCTGGCAATTGCCTTCCAAATGACCCCATTAAGCTGTAATTGCCTCAGCAGGCCTGCACTTTCGCTTGTAATTCTGTACCTCTCATCTCCCAGACGTTCTCTCAGCATCATTTCGTGTTCTGGCTCCCTTCACTGAGCTCAGCTTATGACCTCGCTGCACCATGGCCGAAATGACTACTAAAAGCATAACAGAGACGGAATTCCATTACTTATTTTTAAAAGTTCTCTGGTGCCCTAATGTAATATTCTTTGGGGATTGTTGTCAAGGATACCAAGCACCAGCCATTAAAACCTTTTGTTTCCCAAGGCATTCCGTCTTTTATTAATAAATAAAGATAAAGAGAAGCTCATCCCCCCTCCACAAAGTCAGCGTGTGTTTGCAATGCTCTGGTACAGCTCCAATGCTTACTGTGCCCCCGGACGGTGCCCGGAGCAGGGGAGGGCAGGCTGGCAGCTCTGCCCAGCTCCGGGGCTGCTGCACAGAGAAATTAAAACCACTGCCAGTGATTCTGCAGGAGCAACTCAGCACAGTAATGCTGCCTTTAGCATATGCTGCCGCTGTACCCATAATGGAAATGAAAGCCCAGGTCCAAGCAGCCTTTTGTGGCCACCACGCCGAGGAGGAGGAAAACTCACACTGTCATATCCCACTGTCAGGGCTAACAGTCTATCAAGGATAATGGGAATCCCCAATGGGGGCGAACAAAACAGCATGGAAAAAGCTGGCTAATCCTTTAACCGGGTTTGTGGCTCAAATGTGTTAAAGAGGAACCTCCCGCTCCCGGCTGTTGTGAGACGGCCAGGAGACATATATTTCAGATTGAAAATTAATTGGTGCTGGATCCAAGCAAGCCTTTGCAGCAAGCAGTAACCTTTTCATTTTATGGTCATGACACTGAAATATTAAGAGCCCTCTTCTCCCATAAACTATATAAACAGAGGCTCTCTGAAAAATGGAGGTAGTTTTTTTCTGTGGCAGAGAAGGAGTTTTACTCTTAATTCATAATAAAACTTAGGGCTGAGGCTGCATGGGGCAGGAGGGTCCTGCTCAAGGGGCACTGGGCTCCCCCAGCCCCAGGGGGATGGGGTGCCCCCGGTGCTGCAGCAGAGCTGGGGCCACCTGAGCATCCTCCTCAGCAGGGCTGGCTTGGCACTGCCAGCAGAGCCAGAGGCTGGCACATCTGGATCGCCTCCCCACTTGCTGTCTGTCTGTCTGTCTGTCTGTCGCAGGAAGGGGCCAAGGGAGGCTGTGCCCACACGGGGAGCAGGGGCAGCAGAGGGGCCCGTCAGAGCCTGTGCAGTGCCCTGTGACCCCGGGGAGGTGACCTCCTGCTCGGGACCCCTGCTCACCCTCGCCAGCCTCGGGCACTTCATCACAAGGGTCCTCCCTGCACACCTGACCTGTGACCTGCTCCTTCAGCATCTGCTGCTCCTCACCAGCGGGGACGTCGGCCTCCATCTGACCAGGACATCCATAAGCTCTGGGTTGATTTTTTTAACCCCATTTGTGGCAGTAATGAGTTCACATGGATTTTTAGCCAAGAAATGCATTTTATCCAGGATTCTCAACCGAAAGCAAGTTCCGGGAAGCTTTTCACTTCTCCTTGCCAGAAGGATGGAGCAGGTCAGTGTCCATGGGCGTTTGCACGTCCGTGGTGTTGGGAGGTGACACTGATCACGGTGCCATGTGTCACATCAGGACCGAGGCCACGTTCTGTTTCTCTGCCAGCCCCACACAGACACCCCAGCACTGTCACTGAGCAGAACAGGGTCTGTGAACGCTGTCCTGCCACCCCAAAGCCACCTCCCCCAGCCCTCCTCCACGGAGATGAGATGATAAAATCAGTCTAATCGCTGAGCTCCTCCCAAGGTCCCAAAGGAGGTAAAAAATATCTGGGAACTCTTCCACAACAGGATGGTTTCTGCAGGCAGACACCTGGGCCTGGCTCATTCCTCTGGCTGCGTGTGAGCCACGTGTGAGCCGTGTGTGAGCCACATGCTGCAGCAGCCTCACGCCTTAGGCTGTTTTCATTCTACACACCAGGCAGGAAATTTTCATTTCATGCATCACTCACGTTTTGTCCTGATTCTGCAAAGTCAGGTCTTGCACTGAAGGTAAAGCCTGGAGTAAATCAGATTGATTTGGAGTTGCTATTGTTTGGAATTCCAGTCTGGGCTCATTGGGCACTGATTTTGTTTGCTTTCAGCAAAGGTTGTGGTACCAGAGTGCAGAGCTGAGACAGCAGCTGAATGTAGTCAATCCACATACTTCAGTTATTTTTGTTTTCTTTAAAACGAACTTTGATTTCATCACGTTCTGCTCATCTGTAAAACCCAGATAATGCCATTTTTGCCGGTATCTTGAGGAAAGATTATCAGCCCAAACAGAAGCCATGATGAGCAGATCTGGGTCTGTCCTGGTTCCATTTTAAGCGCTGGGATCACCTGTACCTGTGGCTCTGCACATGCTGAGCCTGTGGGTGGCCACTGAACGTCACCTGCACGTGCACAGCTCGCTGGCACCCAGGGCAGCGGGGCAATGACGTGCACCTTTCCACACAGCACTCTGGCTTTGCTCATTATCAGCTTAAACAGGACTGAATCCTGAACAGAATCTCTTGGGCTTTTCCATGCAGAGTACATTGCCACAAACACCACTCAGAAATGTTACAAATACGCAAACAGGTGGAATCACTAAGATAAAGCACCTCCAGCTCCAAACCTTACAGTATTTCTTGTTTTTCTGATTACTGGAGGAACCATGAGTTAGAGGCACTTCATTGCCATCTCCACAGTTCTGGACATGTCCAATGAAAACAGCGAGTCATGAAACATCATGCAGCATCAATGCCACAGCCGAGACAACTCTGAAAAGTCAGCTGTGCTTCTCATATTCCTGTCTTCCCAGAGAAAAGAACTGAACTAAGTAACTCCATGCTCCATATACTCCTCACCTACCTGGTGTGCAGGAGCCACCTCGAGCTCCTCAGACAAGGCAAAGGGAACAGCAGCACTCACTGCCAGGCTGCCCTGGCACACACAGCCACAGCTCTCACTGCAAGGGCACGTTTGCCATTTTTGATGGAGAAAATGAACACACCACTCTGCATTGCCTCTCCTTGAACCTTGTGCTGAGACCCCCTGTTTCACCAAAGCCATTAGTTCCCATCCTAAAGGACACCAGGGAGCTCCATTCTTTGGTCATTCTGGCTCCTCAACATGTTTATTTTTAACTCCTAATTAACTCCTAATCCCTGAGCTCCCAAGGAAGTTTTCAGTTATTTTCTTTCCTGCTCTGCAGCCCCCAGCCTGCTGGCAGACACAGGCACTATGATGGAGCACACAGCCTGCAGGAATACCAACGCCCTGCCTGGACTGACTTGGTCCATGTTCCATCAATCCCTGTGCTACAAACCCAAATGAACCATAGATGGGCTCTGTAATTCAGAGTAAGAACTGAGTAAGAAAGGGAATTCTGTGGATAATCAGACGCCCAAAGCCCGTCCAAAGCCCTGCACAATGACCGGCCCAGCAAAGCACCACTGCAGGGAAGGCAGTGCTGACAGTGAAGAGCACCTCTGGCCCCATTATCAACTGCTTTGTATGAAACAAAATACTCTTTTTGTAGGTAAAAATGATACAAAACAGAAGCTGACGATAAATTTTTCCTTTCAGTTTTAATCAGGCTTGCTGTTGTAAAAGCTCAGCAGACAGTGACGCGAGACACTGCCTCCCAACTTCGGTTCACCTTTGCCGTTCCACCAGGGACACCGTGTCAAGATTGTTCAGCTTTTTTGATGAGTGCTGCGTGAGTAACTAATGTGTAAATGCAGATACGTATAGAAAGCAGTTTTGACAGTGATGTATTGCAACTGGTTCCAGATGTCGGCGAGGGATGCTTGGCCAGGCACCTGGGGCTCGCTGCCACGGAGCCGCACCAGCACCAAACCAGCCTGCACATAGATCACAAGGCTTTAACTCTCCAATTATAATCTTATTAAACAACCATCACTCGAGCTTCTGCTTCTCCTCTTCCAGGATGATGCAAAATATCTCTGTGTTGTTGCTCACATTTTAATTTTAATTAAGGAGAGATAAGCTGCAATGTGGAGCTTAGCACTAAACCCTGCAGTTTGGCTGTCAATGGAAAACTTAAAAGCAAGCTGTTGAATTGGTCAAAATTAACCTTATATTAACATTTCACTTTTTTTATATCACTACACCAAAACTTGCACACTGCAGATGCCAAACATTTAATTAGATATCCCCTAATTCCTGAAGTAAATGTTGAAATGGCTCTACAACACTACATTTTTCCGTGGAAGACATGAGCTGGTACTGGATTTGCATCTGATACTGGAGCAAACTGCCAACCAGGTCATTCTAAAGAGGCAGCACTTGCACACGATTGTAAAATTCATTAAGGACACACTGAATCACTGAAAACCCCACGTCTCCAGCTGTGACCCGTGTCCAGTGTGCCACAGAGTGGGATCCTGCAGGCAGCAGAGCGCTGGGACACAGGGCCACCGCTGCTCCACGGGGTCCTGTCCCTCTGCACCTCCCTGCCAACACACTCACCCCTTCCGGGGCACTGACAAGGCGATATTTCACATAAAAATGAAGACAAAAATGTGCACTGAAAATGAAGCCATTAATTAGTGCAATAAGAGCTGGACTCGCTGCACAGTTGATGCTGACGAGCTGTGGGAGGACGCGGCCGGAGCAGAGCGCACGGTACCTTCCAGGAGCGGCACTTAACCCAGAACACTGATAAAGTTGCACTCCGTACAGCAGGAGCGTTTGTAGCTCAGCTCAGCATCAGTGTTTGGTCTAAAGGGAATTTTCTCAAACAACCTGTCTGTCTCCCCGCTCGCTGGCGGGGAAGCGCGGCGCTGCAATCGCCGCTCCCCGGGGATCGCCCCGCGGCTCGCTCCCTCCACGCCGGTGTGATTCCCGGCGCCGCTCATTGATCACCCGCGCTGCCGAGAGCAGCCGTGTGCTCATCCCAGAACAAAGGGAGAGGGAGACCTGTGCTGCGGCTCTCCTCTATCACACCGAGGGTTCAGGGCACCATAAATGCAAGCACAGGCAGGGATGACGCCGTAGCACCACTGCCGTGCTCAAAGCCCCTGTGATTAATCACCTTATGATGAGTAAACTATTGCCTAATCGGGGCAGTTGGGCCTCCTGTCACTCAGTGTGTGACTGCGGGGGAAAAGGCACACTGACCGGCATCTGATACTTTTCCAGTTGGATCATCAAAATTAATTCTAACCTGCATTTAAATGACCAACCTGTAAAATTTCATTACTAGCATGGAACCTGCTAATGAATGGCACCAGACAGCACGAGAGCCGTAAACTATCGCCCGTGTCCTTCTGCTTACAGAGCTCCTGTTATGACAAACCTTTATTGGCCATTTGTGGTACAACATAAACCACCCAGAGCCAGGCTGGGCTTTTGTCCCAGCTCCTGCAGCCAGAAGGATGGAGATGTCCTGGCTGGGAAAGAAAGTTCCAGCGGCATTTGATTGACCTGTGACCATTGATTCTTCAATGACACACTCTGCATTTCGAGACAGTGGATGGGAACCAGAGGACCTTTTGCTTCACTAAAGCAGAAACTGATAAAAAATGGCCTTTTCCTGCAGTCAGTAAGGCAGGATGGGGCCGAGATGATACAGATATCTCACGCCCGGCATGTTAATGTGCAGGAGCATCGTGGTGTGAAGAGCCTGGCTGCACGGGCAGCGCTGCTCCCGAGGGCTGGCTGCTGGGGGCAAGGGCTGGGGACTCTGGCCCTGCTGCCCATCCCAGCCCTGCTGCCCTTCCCAGCCCTGCTGCCCATCCCATCCCAGCCCTGCTGCCCTTGCCAACCCTGCTGCCCTTCCCAGCCCTGCTGCCCTTCGCAGCCCTGCTGCCCATCCCAGCCCTGCTGCCCATCCCATCCCAGCCCTGCTGCCCATCCCTGCCCTGCTGCCCATCCCATCCCAGCCCTGCTGCCCACAGCCGAGGGCACCCAGGGCAGGGGCAGGACATGGGCTGGAACTTCACCTGAGCTGTGGCTCCTGGAGCACACGTGCACATGCACAGTGTGTGCCAACTCTTCCAGTATGGCACTGCCTCCCCATCCCTCCTCGTCCCTTTGGCACTGGGCACAAAGAGCTACCGGCACTTCCAGGCTCAGCTGGAATATTACCTGGAGCGCTGCAGCAATTTTTACTCTGATTTTATGCTCCCTTTTTAGTCCCTTGGGTAACAAACTGGGCAGAAGTTGCGTCTGGAAAATCCCAACATGATTTGGGCAGCTAATATCGAGACAGAATATCGGGCAAGTAATTAAGATGGTTGGATAATTGTGAGGAATGTTAACTCTTCCAGTCTTTTTGGCTGGGAACAAGGGATGGTTTGCCACCAAGCCCCACTGTCAGGATGTCACATGCTGAGCGGGGGAGCGTGGGGGCCTGGCAGGTGCCCACACATATGACAAACCATGAAATCCTACAGAAAATTTCCACTATTCTGGGAGCACTGCTGCTGTTCTGTACCTTTCACTGCCTTCGGAAGACGAGGAGGAGGATTATGATGAGACACACAATGGGGATTATATGCATGTTTTTTCCAGAAGAGATGAGTCCTGATCTAAAACACAATGAAGTTAATTCTAAGGTAGTTTCCAGGCCCTGGAACACTTCTCCAGCTCTGATGAGCCAGCTGACTGAAGCCCTCTGCACCAAAAATGTCCCTTCCCCTTTCATTCTGGTGCCCTTGTGCACAGGGATGCTGAGTTATTAACTGTGGGGAATGGAATTAATATTCCCACTGGAGAGCAGGAGTGTCCAGTCCTACCTGCCAGCACGGCTGGAGCCCTGCCCCAGCTGACTGCAGGGACTGAGCTCCCACACACATCCTGCTTACAGTCACATAAAAGGTGCTTAGAGAAAAAACAAAGTTTCTTAGAAACACACTCATTCAATCCCTGCCCTGTGCAACCAGACTCTTGAGCTGCAAATTCCAAGAGCTGTCCATATGCCTCTTGTTCTTGGCAAAATGCTGAAGGAGCAAAGACCAGGGCTTCAAACAGCCAGGATGTAAACACAAGCAGGACACACCTTTGCAGGCTGCACTGGGAGCCCTTTTTCCCCCACAGAACCTTTGATGTGGCACAGCCTGGCCGCAGGGACAGCCGGGCAGAGAGGCTGAGGTGATCCAAGGAGCAGCAAGCGAGGGGCCGGGACGTGGCTGCACAGGGAACCCTCCTGAGGGGTTTCACTCGATTTAACAACACCCACAGCCTTGCTGGCCCCGCTCTCCTCTCCTCCAGCCTGGGCAGCAAGTCGGGAAGAACTTTTCACAAATATTTTTGCAGGCACATGCTGCAGGACAACGTTCCTCTGCAGCAGCGTGGCAGTGCCAGCTCACAGGGTGTGCTCTCCTGTGGGACACTGTCCCTCTCTGGGCAGTGTGGCAGTGCCAGCTCACAAGGTGTGCTCTCCTGTGGGACACTGTCCCCCTCTGGGCAGTGTGGCAGTGCCAGCTCACAAGGTGTGCTCTCCTGTGGGACACTGTCCCTCTCTGGGCAGTGTGGCAGTGCCAGCTCACAGGGTGTGCTGTCCTGTGGGACACTGTCCCTCTCTGGGCAGTGTGGCAGTGCCAGCTCACAAGGTGTGCTCTCCTGTGGGACATTGTCCCTCTCTGGGCAGTGTGGCAGTGCCAGCTCACAGGGTGTGCTGTCCTGTGGGACACTGTCCCTCTCTGGGCAGCGTGGCAGTGCCAGCAGTGTGGCAGTGCCAGCAGTGTGGCAGTGCCAGCAGTGTGGCAGTGCCAGCTGCACGGGCCCTGCTCTCCCGTGGGCTGGGAGTGGCACAGCTGCAGGTTGGCCTGTCGGGCACAGAGCCCCACTCTGCTGAACACCACAGAACTGCCCACATCCCATTGACACGAGGCCCCACGCTGTGATTTGAAATAACAAATATTTCATGATCTCTGTGTGGAAATCTACAAATGAAAAAGAAATTACCACAGGCACACAGCCCTCTACCAGCAGAGTAGTAGTAAAAGGAGTTAAGAGACACTGAGGAGACATGGTCGCTTATCACAAATATTCTCCTAGAAAAATAATAATAATCATCAAAAATTGCATTTTAGGACATGGACATTAAGAATATGCTGCTTTAAAATGTGCTCTTTATCTCGGCGACAGCATGAGTGTACAGCATGTGACAGAGCAGTTGCCATGGCAATGCTCTTTAGTGAGCAGCAGCCTAAACAAGTGCATAAAGCCCATTTACAGCAGAGCATGTGCCAGGCCATGGAACTCGTGGAACACACCAGCATGGGAGCACTGCCCCAGCCCGGGCCTTCCCAGACCCACAGAAACCCCTGCAGGATTTTTACCAGCAGCCTGGTGTGTTCCCCAGGTGTGCAGCTCCCCATCCCAGGAGACGTGTCCTGGAGATGGGGCACACACCTGGCAAACCCCTGCTCTGACCTTCCCTTGGCCAGGCTCCCCCAGGGCACAGCAGCTGTCCCCACTGTGCCAGCCCCACTGTGCCACCTGCACGGTGCCCCCGGCCAGGGCTGGTGCTGGGGGCAGGAAAGCCCAGCTGAGGTTTCCCAGAGGTGTTCGAGGATGGAAGGTAAGGGGACACTTCCCTGCTTACCCCACAGGGACAGCCGTGGCACCTGGGCTCCGTGGAGGACGGGGCCACCAGGGCCACTGGAGGATGCCAGTGACCTGCAGGGTCTGCTCTCAACCAAGAGTTCCCCCAGCAGCTGGGAACGGGACCCCCACGCCGGGGCACGGTCACGGCCAGGAGAGGCACTGGATGGTCCCACAGCACAGGAACTACAGAAGCATCTCCCACGCTCAGCCCAGAGCACTCCCAGCAGCAGGTACAGGGAGATGTGTGTGAGCAGTGGAGGAGCCTCCACAGTGGGCACGCCGGGGGCTGGGGGTGCTGGGGAGAGGCAGGAGCAGCTCTGGGGGCACCCCAGACAGGTCCCTCCCTGTGCCCACCACAGCCCCGGGGTTATAACCACGGGTTATACCTTCCATCAACCCCCACAAGCCACTTTCCAAAGCATCGTAGCAAGAGGAGGGCAGAAAACTAAGTTTGCATTCTTCTGTCATTTCCAAAACTTGTTTGCAAACATTACATTTATATTTTACTTATTTAGGGAAAATTACACAATTCTTCATAGCACAGTTTAAAAATAACTCCACTATTAATGCAGGCCCTTTATTTAATCACTGGCTAATTTACTCCTGACAGAAAGTAAATTCCACTATTTTCTGTGAGGCTTTATGAAATTGCCATCATTTTTAATTAATTCTTAATTAAAATATATTACACCACAGCTTCTACCCATCTCTCTTGATATTCTAACATAATCAATTCAAGACCATTTACATATCATTAATTAAAAGCCTTCCTCTCTCATCCTTAAAATCATAATGAGGCTCTATTTCTCATTAGCAGCCTTTAAGGGATAAAATAACAATACAGACAAGAATGAATGGTAATTTTAAAAACCTCTTTTCTGCTGTTGCAGCCCCTCGGACCGGACGGTGACATCGCCCAAGTTTGCTGCCAAAGGAGCTCCTGAATGTTTGGCACAAGCAAGCCCTGAGCCCAGGAGCTCTGCATCCCTGCACAGCGCCTGGAGCCAGCGACTGCCGGTGTCTGACTCCAGCCCCGGGGGCTCCCCGAGCCCCGGGACCTGTGCCCTGCCTCACCCCGGGGCTCCGGGGGTGGCCCCAGCCCCAGAGACACGAGTCTCCAGCAGAACAGGACCAGTGGTGACTGTAAAAACCTCCCAAATCCCAGGACTGCAAACGAACAGGGGACGGCGACCAGGAGAAACTGCTGTTCACATGGGCAGGTGTGCTCTGGTTCCTGCCCGTGCCAGGTGAAACCCTTCCCACTGGTGCTGGTGAGGAAGGGTTGCTGCAGAGACAGCAGAGTTAACTCCCAGTAATTAAACTCCAGAGTCAAGGTATGTCTCACACGTTCATAAACCAGCTGTGATATATCCTGCTACTGTAAAGAATTACCATTTATTGATAATGAAAGGTAAAAATTAACCACCTATTCAATGATCCCACTCCTCTTCCAGGAGTTTAAAACCACAGACGTTTCAGAAAAGATTTACTGCAGCTCCTGGCGTTGAACCTGCTATTTTAAATGTTTGGGCTGCGAGTGAGGGAATTAATACAACTTCCACCGTGATTATTTTTATGATTAGTGTAAAATAAAATTTCATGGTGTATCCTTTGCCTTGAGCAGCAGGGCCAAGCGCTGCCTTTTCCCGCTCAAGAAGAGGCTGAACTAAACCTTAATTTGTTATTACCTTTTTTAACATGGTTTATTATTCCAAGCAATTCCTAGGTAGACCCTGAGCAGGGAAAAGAAGCAGAGCCAGGATCAGAGAGTGACAAAAAACAACACAAGTAATAGACAAAAAATCAGATCTATGTCTGGGGAATGTTATGCAGAGTTATTGTCACCAACATTAACGATATCTAGGTGCTGCATATCAGGCAAATCAGATTTATATCACTGTCTTCTGCCAATTGCAGGTGCTCCACCACAACTTGTCAAGACAGCCTGTCTGAGTCTTCACACGTCAGACAGAATCACAGCACTTGGTGTTTTGGTCTGTTGACAGCAATTTATTTTGATGTGTTGTCACAATACGGAATTCTTCGAGGCTCTACACCACAGTGCCAGCGAGTCCTACTGTACTTTCCTGCTGCCAGATGCTACAGGTTCGTAGAGGGAAAAAACACTGACAATTTATAAAAAAAAAGAAAAAGGAGGGAGATTTTTAAGTGTGCTGAAGGCACTGGAGACAAGATGTGCCCTGGGAGCACAGTTAGGGGAAAGTGCCATGGCCCTGTGCCCTACGGGAGTGCAGCAGGAGGGACAGGGGACAGTTCTGCTGGGACACTCCCCTCCAGAGGAGCCCCTACCCTCGGCCACTGAGGCCAGGGCCACCCACGCCATCGGGGCACATGTTATTGACACGGAGAGGTGCCTGGCACTGGGGTGTGAGCCTGGGCACATTTCAGGGACTGCCACAACACGGCCAGTGGCACACGGCAGCTCCTGGGGGTGTCCCTGTCCTCACCTGGTCCCAGCCTGTGCAGGTTACCACAGCCACCATGGTCACTGCTAAGCTGGAAGTAATACACTGACTCCAGAAAGGGAAAGTATTTAGGAGTTAATTTTTCATCTGCGTTTGGCTCAAACATGAGCACGTTTCCCACTTGGCAGGGCTCCCGTGGGGATGGGGACACTGCTGTGTCAGGGAAACCTTGGTGGGTGCCTGCTTAGGGTAAGGGAACATCCACTGCAGACATCAGCACCAGCCTGCACATCCCACATGTCTGGATGCATTTGTCCAAGGACTAGACAAAGTCCAAAATATATCCATTTTCCTGCCCTAAATCAAAGGATTTGGTTTTGTCCAAGACAGCTGTTTCACCCCAGCAGGGGCCTCTGATGTGGTCCCAAAACCCCTGAGCTGCCCCACTTTTCCCTGGCTGCTCACTTTGAAAAGACAGCAGCTTTCTGACCATATCCATCCTGAATCCTGAGCTACACTTCTGGATGTGGAGATATTTAGATGTGGGGTTTCCCCCCGGCCCCACTCTCCCCTCCTGGCTGTGCCTCCCTCCCGCCCATTGCAGGCTGGCATGAAGAGCATTTCCTGAGGAGAGAAACGGACAGATTACAAGGAAAAAGCTTTAAAAAAAGAAAGAGGTAAGTACTAGTGGGGAATTCTTTTCAAAGACTGCTTGATTAGAAACAACCACATTCATATTCAAACCTTTTAGAACCAAGTTGCCTTTCTCAACAAGGTGTCTCTGCGGATATTTGCCTGGCTTTGTTATGGGACTCCTGACACTTCTAATAGAGCTTCTAAATAAAAAAACCCAGTGCATTTGTACTGCCAGGCAATAACCTTCACGTTTTACTCTTCATCCATAATGAAAATTAAGGGCACATGACCTGCATGCTAGGTGGCTTCGAGGACCACAGGCAAGAAAATGTAGAAAGTGTGTGTGGTGAGCATGTCGAGGGACACTGAATTGTGCAGGGGACGCCAGCCAAACCCCCTGGGCCAACCCAGCACCACCTCAAGAGGCTGGCTGGCAGGAAAAGCATTCCTGCTCTGCAGCAACACCGCATGAAAATCTGTTTGTGATTATTTTTCATTCAGAAATATGATACAACAAAGATATCACTATTATTCTGTGTTTCTACTGGAGGAAAAAATACCTAATGCAATTTGATCCCACACCAAAGCGCAGCACTCGCAGGAAGGAAGGCTGTAATTTGACAATCAACCCTTATGGAGCAAACCTGATGTGCTGAAATGTTTATTCCAGAAGAAATACTTCCAGAGAATATTTCAGTGAAATCGGGTAAAAAGTAGAATGTTGATATAAAAGATACCACCACTCAGGAAATAACTGTAAGTACCACTTTGTTTGCACCTGGGAATTGGCTCTGGACAGCAGAGCCCACTCTGGGGGAGCTGGCTCAGCCTTAGGCCAGCCCCCTGTGCCCCAGCCCCTCAGGGATAAAAGGATAAAAGCAATGGTGGGCAGCAAGAGACTTGCTTGGGGGGTCCTGAGCTGTTCTTGGAGAAAGGGACCAGCTTTCCAGAGCTCCTTGTGCCACGGCCACAGAACTCTGCCAGCCAAGAACGGGGAGCAGCAGCCCTGGAGCAGGGCAGGGATGCGACCACCAGTGCTTCCTAACAACACCATGTGTGTGCGTGGTGTGAAAATCTGTGCAAACGTGGGAGAGCACAGGCATGTGCCAGTGCCAGGGATAAGAGTTGGGGCTGAAGACTCCATGTGGGCAACCTGCCACCCGGCCCTCATCTCGCAGCGATCCCGTAACCAAATGGAGTCAATGACGCGGACACCAATTAACACATGCCACTCCGATTTGCGTTTCTGTGCCATACTTTATTAAACACTTTCAGATGTAATTGAACAACACTGCTCCACAATTAAGCACCACACAGTCCTGTACTTTAAAACAAAAGCTATGACAGTTCTGTACTCTATTAGCACTGGTAGATACTGTGTAATGTAGTAAGTAATTAAAAGCTAAAACTACAGTACTGGAACAATCCTAATCAGGCTCCAATTCCAGCAGCAATACAAGTGTATTAATTTTTTTAACACGGTGCAAGTACTTTAGGATTATCCTACAAAACCTACATGTTGCCTGCTCCAAGAATAACCAGACATCCTCTTTGTCTGCTGGCAAGCAGGAACTAACCTGTGACGGTGCCAGAGCAGCACCAGTGAAGACACCACCTGTCCCCGCGCTGTGGGGACAGGGACACTGTTCCTGGAGCAGAGAATGCCCACGGCTGTCCTGCCTCCGTCTGTCACCCCAGGTGCAGAGTGCGGGGAGAGCCCCAGGGCACGGCCGCGGCCGCTCCTTCCCTGCACGGACACCCACAGCCCAAACCCCGGCCGGGGGCCCGGGGCCGGAGCCGGTGCTGCCATGCCGTCTCCTCGCACGGCAGCGGTGCAGTTCCTGCGTTTGGCAGGGGCTGGGAAGGGCAGGGAGATGCTCCCGGGGACGCTGTGCTTGCCCAGACTGGCAGGAGGAGGGGAGCAGCCGCCGCCGCTCCCACCCACGGGGCGCTGCCCCTCGCAGGGCACAGGTGCCCCCGCCCGTCTCACCCGCCTAGCGCTGGAGCCTGCGCTTGCAAGAACACTTCCAGCTTCTGTCTCTCACGATAAGGAAATGTCAGTGCCGCACTAATCGACTCTGCGGCGTCAGGCAGAGAGCGCCGGCAGCGGCCCCGCGGTCCCTGGGGAGCGCAGCCGGGACCGGGTGTGCCACAGCGCGGGGACTCCGGCCGCACCGCCACCACTGCCCGTCCCCGCTGCTCACAGCCCCAGAGCTGCCTCTGGCAAGGTGGAGACACGAGCCGGGAAAGAGCGGATCCACGGCCAGCACCGCTCCGTGCAAAGGCGTCGGTCCCGCTGGAGGGCCCGGTGTGAATCAGACTCGCCCTCGTGGGGCGGCACAAGCCCAAGGACACAGAACAGCCCTTCCTGCCCTTCCTGCTTCCTCTGCTGAGTCCGCATTACTTCGCGGCTAAGGAGGAAGATGATGGATTCATCCTGGATGCATCCAAATAAACACAAACGTTTTGGGATGTCATTTCCAGCCGCACAGCAAAGCTCTCAGGGACACAGCAGGCTTTGTCCCCTGCCAGCCACGTGTGCTCTGGAGCAGAGCACATGGACAACTGTGTTCTTGCTCCCGGCGCAGCAGCTCCGGAATTCCTGAGAACACTCTATTGGATTGCAAATTTGAAGCTAAATTTAAAATCACGTCTAAACACATAGTGGCATGTACATTTCTGATAAGCTCCCATTAACTTTGTTATGCAAGTTTGAGTATTTAAACCATCACAATTTCTGTATTGTGATATAGTTGCTATGGCATCATCGCTAAACTCCATCTTGCATACCTATGGAATGGGATGCGGACAGAGAAACTGCAATGGAAGCTAAAGAGAGGCTTAAAGGACTGCAAGGAAGTGTGAATTCACGGAGATAATTCCAAGCTACCCTTTTGTCCCTCCTGGCAGGAGAAACATGATCTAAAGCACAGACCCTGCACCTGGCTCCCTCCAACCAAGGGGATCAAATCCGGCTCTGCAAACACAGCACTTGCTGCCAGCATCCGAGTGCAGACACCCAACCAGCCAAGTGACCTTTTCTCCATTCAACAGTCTCTTAGAAGCAAAATTTGTTGTGAACGCTTTGTGCTTAAAGAATGTATGAATTTATGTCAAATCCATCAGTCCGGGGACTGATAATTGCTCAGGTTGAGATGCCACTGGGGCCAGGCACAGAGAGAAGGAAAGGGAATACACCAGTTACTTATTAACTTTAGTCCCCAAAGCCTTGTTATATTCCCAAGCCACAACCCTGCTGGCATAAGAGACTGCTGAGATGGAAATCCCTTAACAGCTGCCTCTCCTGCTCCCGAGCCGCTGCTCCCTCCGGTGCCGAGCGATGAGGTGGCTTTAATGCCCACTGGAGGAGCAGAATTTAATGTGCCCCATAAAAAAATCATGTACTGCCCTAAAAATCCAGCAGCACTCCTTTGACATTCGAGTGCTTCAAACCCCAGGTTTGTACCTGAAGGCTCTCCTCTCCTGGGCTGGTGCCGTGGAGCAGGAGCAGTGGATGAGCCCCCCAAGCCCCAGGTCTGCTGCATCCCCGTGACCCCCTGCACCCAGAGCATGTGGAACAGTGATGCCAGCTCTGCTGACTGCTCCTAGACAAGTTTTGAGATTATGCCTTGAGGCATAGATCAGACTTAAGTGCTCCCTTGGCCTTCTGCTGGCACAGGGCAGCGCTCCCCTGCCAGAGCAGGGTGGTGGGTACAGAAAACACTACAGGAGTCAATGAAACCAGCCAAGGTAATGAGGGGAGAAGCCACCTTCACGCACAAAGCAAGGAAACACACTGATTTTAAAAACAAAACCACAAAATCTGTGTTGCCACACATATGGTTTGATGCTGATTATTGTCACAGAAATGAATTAGGGATTTATGTCATTAAAGATGAAAATCTCCAAGATCCTTGCAAGCACAGGCATCTTTCTGATACAGAAAAAAATACTTAAAAATAAATCTGACTGGTTCTGGAAACCAGCCTCTTGGCTTTCAGAGGGTTTTTCATGGTTGTTGATTCTGGCTTGTAAAGGAGAAGTTCCTCAGGAGGAGTGCTGGAACCAAGTCCCACATCTATGTGCAAACATCATCCTGTGAAACCCCACCCAGCAGAGCTGCCATCGGTGTGGTTCGTAATCCTAGATTTGAGCAGCTTTTCTGACTGCAAGCTGTCTGGGTAATTGCTAAGCTGTCTGCGAATTACTATTGAACTCTGTCCTTTTTTATCTCACTGACTGACTACTATTTGTTATTAGTCCAAGTAATAATAATATATTAATGCACATGCTTAATATACAGAAGTGTATGTTTGTACTGCAACTGCGCTGCACTCTGCACTCTGCAGCGTGGGAAAGCGCCGTGAGCGGAGCCAACAGTCACACAGGGACCCAGCTATCATCTTCCCAAAGGCCACGCAGCCCACAGGCTCAGTACTCAGTGATTCCCACACGTCAGACGCTTTGCTCTGACTGGCAGTGCTGGGCAGCTCCAGGAGTTTCCTCGCCCGGCCGCGCTCTGCAGCAGGCTCTGGGTGCAGCGTCCCAGCCCCACGCCCGGCTGTGCTGCCTGCAGGAGTTCCTCCTGGCACACAGGCACGGCGGGAGCTGCAGCCAGCTGGGGCAGGAGAGAGGGGTGAGGCACTGTCGCCCGGCAGCTCCCAGCGCTGCTGGTTGGGGACACTCAGCTCCATGGATGTCCCTTCCCAGCCCCCGGAGCGCCGGGTCCCTCCCCGAGCTTCCCCCAGGAACTGATGTGCCAGGTCCTCCCTCCCATTGTGTCTGTGTAACTTCTATTAACCAAAATGTGGCAGAGTTCACACACCACATTGATCACTACAGCAGCTCAGCACCTGGCAGCAGCTCCCACTTCACACACAGCATCTGGGCACTGGACCATGCTCAGAAGCTGGTGCAATTCGTTCACTTTCAAAAGGAAAGCTGGGAAAGTCGGCTTCAGAAAGGAATTCTTTTTTGTTGACCTCTCCACAAAAAGAGCGAAATGACCTGACTAATAGGGTTAAACATCCTTCTCCCGAGGCAGCAGCTGCCAGCCTGGGCCAGCCACAGCTCTGCTGAACACGCCTGCAGCTGCCAACTAACTCATGGGGAAGCAGAGCTAGAGAATGGCAGTGGTCAATAAATTTAATTTCTTATTAGTAAAACACTAATCAATAATCCAAACCAATTCTTTTTTTCTTCCTTCTATATTTTATGCCTATTTGTGATGGAGAAAAGAGATAAATTACCACTACACTGTCATTGGAGAGCTACTGCCATGAGGTTATGGTTCAAGAAAATTAGAAGGGCAAAGACCAACTAGAATTTCACCTGGCTACTGCCGTGAGAGGCAATCAAGTGTTTCTATAAATACATTCGGAACAAAAGGAGGGCTAAGGGGGACTTCTATCCCTTACTGGATGTGGGGGGAATCACAGTGGCAAAGGATGAAAAAAAAAGGCTGAAGCTCAGAGGGGACTCCCCTGCTCTCCATAACTACCTGAAGCAGGTTGGAGCCAGGTGGGGGTCAGCCTCTTCTCCCAAGTGACAGATCAAAGGGAAACAGCTTCAAGCTGAGCCAGAGGATGTTTAGATTGGATATTGACAGAAGGGGTTGTCAAGTCCTGGCACAGGCTGACCAGGGCAGTGGTGGAGTCCTCATCCCTGCAGGGATTTAAAAGCCATGTGTATGTGGCACCAGGGGACATGGTTAGTGGTGGCCTTGGCAGTGATGGGTGAACAGCTGGACTCGATGGTCTCAGAGGGCTCTTCCAACCTGAATGATCCTGTGATTAGCTGTTCTTTAATTACTCCTTGAACCTAGTAGTTGGTCAGAGTGCAGAAGAAGCTCTTGATGGAGGTGACCTGACAACAGTTAATTGCAAACTTGATATAAACAGCACTCGTTGATGTGTTTTTCTTAAATAAGAATCATGAACTGATTTCTCATGTTGTGGTGCTTTTCCTGTTTGCCAGCTCATCATTCTGTCTCCCATAAAGGCTGAAATTTCATACTTGTGTGATTATTGAACCATTGCACCCTTCCCCTAAAAACGTGTTTCTCAACCTTCTGTTTGGAAAGAGAAGTCTCACATTAAAGAAAACCAAACTCATTTTTTAAATAAGCTTCATATGTGCAATTCTGGGTTATTTATGATACAAAAGCAACGGCATCGCTGTTGCTGCTATCAGCAATGACTACCTTGATGTCATTCTTAAAAGTCTTTATTCTGAGACTTTGATTCTTTTTTATCATTATTCCAATGTAGAACAACTGCCATTTTCTTCTGAAATTGGCCACTTCAGCACAAACTGCTCCCTCTAGAAGATTGAGTGGAAGAGCTCAGTGTGTTTGCAGCATCTTGGCCTAGATCCAAATTCCCGAATCACCAATCGAAATTCTGGAGGCAACCAAAACGGTAAAAAACAAAACATCACAAACCCTGGGTGTTAGAGCCCCACCCTGGCCCTCAGCCAGTGCAGGAGGCTGAGCAGGAGGGCTGGTGGCCGTGGGGCTGCACGGGCACAGAGCATCGCTGCAGCCCCGTGGCTGTGATAGATGGGCTGCAAAACTGTACCAGGAACGGCAAAAGACATGAACTTTCTGATTAAAGATGAAGAAGTGGGTGATTAGCAATCTGCAGGGAGCTCGAGGCTTGGCCACGGTCTGCTGATCTAAGAGACGTGGGCAGCGCTTGGCTGCAGCGGTCAAGGACCCAGCATGGCTCAGACCTTGTTCCAATATCAAAAGTCCTGATTACTGATGAGTTATTAGATATAGCCATCTCGAGGATTTAAAAATATATACCATTTGTATTCAAATATTTCATTTCCCCGGCCCCTTTCACTGCAGCAGCAATGTCACACGTGCTTTCTCATGTAAATAATGCTTCAAAACAATCACATGATAATTATTCAGTCCAAACCAAACAACAACTACTAATTAAACTGAATAGAAAACAGTGCAGCAGAGAAAAGCCTGCAAAGGGCCTCATGTTGTTCACAGCAATTCTAACCTAAAATAAATGCTGTGAGCGGGAAGGTGCCATGTAGGGAGCTCCACCTAACTTGTTGTGCTGTTATTTGCACAGTTTTAATAGGATTTTTCTATTAATCTGTGACAAACCATGAAATTTTATATTTTCACCATGACCAAGCCATGAAATTTGCCAACTTTGTCCATGATTTACATTGGGTCATAGCTATAAGGTCTGTTATGCTTTTTAACTAAATAACTACTGCAGCTTCCCCTTTGGACGGGATGAAGAATTTGCCTATAATTAAAGCAGGAATTGTTAACTGCTGGCAGTAAAAGTTTACAGCACTGTTTGACAGTCACAAAGATAAGCCAGTAAAACCCTGGGATGCTGCGCCTACCTGCGCTTCCCAGCCCCCCCAACAATAGGGTTCTATCTCTCAGCATCATGAAATCAATCTCAGATTAGGTAATGAAATATGCACCAGCCTTTTCCCAGAACCTTTGACAAATCACACACAATCCTAAATCTTCATAAATCACGATTAAAGACAAGTATATCATCACCAAGGCATATATCTTTCCATGCCTGACCCAGAGACTAATGAGAAAAGGCCTAGACTATCTCATCTGATTAATTAATTCAAAATGTCTGCTGTTATTCAAATGTGAGGCTGGTATTATTTGAATAACACTTGACAGCAGTGCCTGAAGATATCATTTCTGATTTGTGAAGCTGCTGCTGCATAACTGATGATAGTTTATGAAAATGTTCCATCGAAGCTGCTTTTCTTGGCACAACTGTGAAAGATTTTCTGGAGAGAGGGTTTTGTGTCAGTAGTTGATGCTGCTAACATTGTCAAATATTTCCAAAATCTGTAACATCTTGGAAACCCTTTTTTCCTGAAGCCTTGTTGAATATTAGCTTCCTCTTCTTCTCTGAGAAATAAATATCTCAATATATATATGTTTGCAGCAAAGCCAAAGGCAGCTGGATTTGACCCTTTCCATGCTGCCTGTTCCTCGCCAGGTCTGGGGAACAGAGCAACACGTCCCAGAGCCAAGGAAGGGCCCAGGGAGCCCACCTGCCCTGACACAGCTCTGCACATGCTGTGTTCTATGGGGTTCTTAGGGATGTTTTTAATTGATGGGAAGGAGCAGTACTGTAATTCCAGAGTAAGACGTGCACGAGCATTAATTCTGCGGGGCAAGACCAAGGCCCTGTCCAGAGCTGGTTGGTGGGTGGCTGTGGTGGGTGCAGGCTGGTGCACCCACAGCCCATGCCAGCATTGCCACGCAGGTCCAGCCGTGCCACAACAGTCCCACCTGCTCCAGGTGCTGATGGACAAAGCCCTGCAGGAGGAATGAACCCTGGAGTCACTCCTGCCCCCAGGGCAGCCTGTCCTGGGCTGCCCCAGCTCAGCTAACACAGGAGTCTCAGTTATTCAGTCTCACTGGAGCAGCCACCAGGGACAAGTTTATTTCTTTTTCTGAAAACCCTGGAGTCTCCTCTGTTTCCTGGACTGCAGTGCCACTGAGCACTCAGAACGCTGCACACACCAGCAGGGTACCTGCTCTGCCTGAACACCTACAAAGACATGAACTAGCAGATGCCATTGCCAAAGGACCACTGAGAAATCAAGGCTGTGACACCAACTGTGTCACCAAAACCCAAACCTCATCACTGCAGGTGCTGAAGGTCCCTGGTTCCAGACCCCGAGGGAGAGCAGAGACTCTCCATGGTCTAAGAAACACACACAGACCAGCTTCCTCTGCCTCAAACCACTCACACGTGCTCCAGGGAGGGCTCTGCTCCCAGGGGAATGATTTGGCTGCCTGGGGAGTTTGTTCCAAACAAAATTTGCAGCAAAGGCTCCAGGGTTTTTCCTGGAGTATTTATGGACTGAAATGTTCTGAGACTCTCATCCAGCACATAAAGGGAGGAAGCTGGGTTAATGTAAATGCAGGGCAGCCACCACCCAGGCTGAGGTTTCCAGTGGTGCTGGAGGGCCTGATCCAGACCAGGGAGGAGCAGCTCACAGCACACCCCCAGGGAGGGCAGGGATGCTCAGTATTTAGTTTTATAGCACCTGTAATAAAGCCATGGGAGCCAGGTCACAGGACCTTTGAGGTACTGCTATTAGGAACAATTTAAATTACAACTCTGTAAAAACAAATTTTTAACAGAAATCTTCATTTTAAAATTTTCTTTTTCCAGGAGATAATAACAATCATCATTTTATCATTTTATCCTAAATACACCATAGCACAAAATACCTACAACTCGTTGCAATCAATTTTATTGTGGAATGTGAATGTGGTGCCAGGCTCGTACCAGAGTTAAACTGGGCGGTTCTGAAGCCATGGAGCCATAAGCACTAAAGAAGAGGATGTAAAATGTATGGACTAAACCGAATATAAATCAATCATTATGACAGAAGTAGCACTTATTTGAGAGTCAGAAGTGAACAAAATATTCTGTGTCAGCAAAATGTCTCCTGTCAAAACCTGCTCTTTAAAATTTCACTACAATGTGCTGAGACAAATGTCCTTTGCAACTCCATGGAAGGAAGCATGTTCTAAATCTTCATAATTCAAACCTTCCCTGTTTTCAGGCAACAAAGCAAGCCTGAAAGGGCTCAGCATTGCTGCTGGTGGGGTAAATGCTGCACCTCCATCCCTGGCAAGTGGCAGTGCTGCTGCTCCTCCAGCCAGCTCAGCCAGGACAGGCAGCACCTCCGACCCAGGCACGGTGGGGAGGAGGCACCCACAGCATTCCTGAGCAGTCAGCACGAGGCTCCTGGAGGCCAACAGCCAGCCCCAAGGAATCGGTGTGTCCACCTGCAAATGGCTTAGGACCATGCCCTGCCTCTGGCCAGCGACCCCCAGGTCAGGGGGATCCACACCAGGGGTGTCTGGGGCCCCTCCAGGGTCACCCCAGCCACGTCTCTTCCACGACCCCTCTGCTGGTGCTGCTGCACCCCTCGAGCGCAGAGCTGCTCCTCCGTGGGCCAGCTCTGGTCAGCACTTGGGAGCCTCTGCTCCCTCCCTGGCCATCCCCACCAGGATCCACAGCAGGACCCCAGCTGCCTTCAGCCCTCTGTCCAGAACCTCCCACTCCCTCCCTCCGTGCCACCTCCAGTATTGATTAAATTATAAACGTTTGAGCCCAGTTAAACCTTACAACTGAGCGATCTGGGCTAACGTTGTCTTTCCTTCCTCCCCTTTATCCTTCCCAAACACATCACGCGTTCCTGAGGAGATCTGCATTATGTCACTCTTCAGTATATAACATAAAGGGCAGGCATCTAAATCAGATCTCTGTTCTTCCTTACTTGGGATGACAGCACAAGCTGAACACTTTTGGTGGTTACACTCTTTGCCAATCTGCCACTACCTTAAGATACATAAAATGCCAAATTTAAGACTTCAAAAGGGTGACTCCATTTATGTCATCATACTCAAGAAAAAGCAACATTTTCCAATTTGAAAATACTGGGGGAATGTGCAGTGGTCTGTGAGATGTCCCATACTGCTGGGAAAGTGCAAATGTAACAAAGGTTTCATGTCTACCCATTCAAAGGAAGAACTGTAATTTTTTTTCAATTATATGTTTTAAATTGGACACAATCTGCCATAGTCTTTAAACCAGCAGAATTAAAGGTCTGGAATCCACTGCAACTTCGAAAAAATCAAAAACCAGTGGAGAGGACAAAGGCAAAGCAACGGCTGTTGGCAACAACCTCTTCCAACTCGAGTCTATTTTTGCAACTGTAGACATTAAAAAACCTGTTTGAAGATTAAAAATGCATAAAACTAGCAATTGACATTTATTTCCTGGAAAACAATCTATTTTTTCAGAGATGGTTTTTCCAGAAGATGATAAACTCCTTCTCCTTATGTTGTGCCTTAAGACATCATGTGCTTTTATCCTTTAGCAAAATATGAACCAGCTCCGAGGCTGACAATGCCAAGAACCATGACAAAATGGATTATTAATGAGAAACTGATCTCCAGAACTCTATTAATTTATGTCTTCCTGTCGGATCCCAAAGATGTATCAGCCCTCTCACTCAAAGAAAAAAATGCCAACATTGTACTTTGTTTTAAAGTTCTGCTTAGATGAAGAATTCATTATCCAAAGCAGTGTTGTGTTATTTCAGGCTCCTTGTAGAATAAAGATTCTTCATCAAATAGCTTAAAAAGCCACTGACAAGTGTGAGGATCTTGCAAAATATATTTACATCAACAATTCAATGAGGAATCTTGGATTTTTAACCTTTTTTTTCTTTCCTCGGCAACACTCCTTGCCTCGTCCTGACCTCTCAGCACTTGGAAACGGAGACCATGAAATTCCATCTGTAAAACCTCAGAAAAACTAACACAATGGTGAGCCTTTGAAATTCTTAATTGTACTAATTATTCCGCTGAATATAACGATCTCACACATAAACAGAAGAAGTCCGATTTCTTCATTGAGCACGAACAGCAAACAGACAAAATACCCTTTTAAGCCTCCGTGAAAAAATCTATCTAATCTGTGCTTATCATAATATTTATGAAATAAAAAACAGAGAGAAAAAATTGCTGTAATGTACTCTGGATGACCTCTGCTTGCGCGAGAGAATGAAAACAGCCTTTTGCTTTTCAATCCCCATCAAAGTGGAGTTAAAGGAGGGACAGCATTCCCTTGCTCACTGCCATTAATCATTGCTTTCTTCAAGCAAGTGCGTATTAATTTCTGTCATCCCAAACATCATCGAGTATTGTTACAGCACCGTTCACTCCTCATTCACCACCAGTTGTTACCAGTTTCCCTACACTGAGCAGAGACAGGGTGAATCGTGTGGATTTCAGTGTTGGAGGCCTTTATCCCTGGGGTGCTGACACCAATTAAGCCATTTCAAGAGGGAAGGAGAGCAGGCGCAGCCCTCGGCGGTAAGGAGAGCTCGCACCCAGCGCTGGCCGGGTGCCACAGCTCCCTCCCGGAGCCGGCCCGGCCCCTGCCACACCTGGGGCTGTGCAGTCCCTGGGCTGTCACCGCTGGGCTGGCACAGCTGCAACGGGGGCAGGGGGACGAGCTCCTCCGCTTAATTCCAGCGCTGCACATACATGTAACACAAAAGTACGGTGATTTTACCATTGATATGTAACAAATACCCTAAATATGAAAACTAACCGAATCTGCCTGATTTATAACATCATTCCAGCTCTCCAGCACCTGGCATTGCCAGCCTGGCATCCCCTTTTCGTTTGGGAGTCTCCAGG
>VYXD01014183.1:669300-679177 GCA_013397195.1 Hylia prasina
ATCTCCAGGTTTTATAGTGACAGGACTGTGCTATAATTTCTGAGAAAACCTCGGCATAAAGCTCCATAAACCCAACCACTCCTGTAATGTATCACCTTATCTAGTGCACAATCATTTCCACAACTTTTCATGTTAGTATAATTTGTTCAAAAATGGTAATAAATACATCCTTGAAGTCAAATAAGAATCATTGCACAATCTACTGTAACTTGTTCTTACTAGTGACAGTCAATCACGCTACCGGGATCTCTCATGAAAGAAAATAAGCGAACATTTGGGTGTTCTGTAATTACAAACCTCACTAAAAGCACACTTCCTTCTTTAACCAACAAATATATGGAAGTGTGCCTGGCACAGCCTTTTGAGTGTGCAACCCTGCCTCGAACAGCCACTGCACAAGGAAAGCACTGATCCCCGGCAACCGGAGCAAACCTTCTCTTTCTGTACTGAGTAAATCAACCACCAAGGCATGAAACCCTCATATCCTTTAAGCAGGGGTCTAAGCATGGAGTAAAAAAAACATTCCTGGTTAAAGCCAAGAAAAGAAGAAGTCTAAGGAAAGCTTAATTTCTTCATCTCCAGGACGTAAGCCTCGTCTGTGGCCAAAGTGGAACGAAGCGGATACTGTAAATAGTGTTGATAGTTTACCTCTGACATAACAATATTAATTAAACCCAACACTTCATAAAAACATTCCTTTTTAACGCACAGCACCAAGCCAACACAACCTTCACCAAAAATCAGATGCGTAACATTCCCATGTTAAAGGTAAGAGAAGCAAGCTCTTGCATTCACTTCCATGAGGCGGTGGCCAAGCTCGGGGTCTGCCCTACCGAGGTCACCACATCCCTCCTCACTCAAGGAGGAGGAAGGTTTCTTCCCCAGTCAACAGCAGCACCAGGACTCAAACCAGCAATGCCAGGATTTCATCTCCAGCATCATCTTCTCCTGAAACAACGTCATCAGGGTTCTACCGGTACTGGGAAAGTTAAGGCCAGCTTCAGAACATTTTCATTACTTAGTTCTTTTGTTCAACAATCTGAAACCCAAAATGAGCAGCTGGAGCCCAGCAACGCTTCCTTTTGCTGCCTGTGAGAACCGACTTCGCAGCGTCGAGTGATGCTTTGTTGCTTCCAGCATCAAAAAGGTTCACTACGACAACTAAAGTTTTGGATTACGAATTCCCGGTGGGATTCTTTGGGCCGAGCTCTGGGGAGCTGTGGGCGACCAGGGACATCACGCTTCCCATGCAGGCTGCACGGGGGCCCCTCTGCTGCGGGCGAGCAGGGCGGGCGGGCGCCGAGGGCAGGGACCCGCAGCGCACGTGCCGCTCGTCCTGCGCTGACGTGAAAACCCCCGTGGCTCCGGGGGAACCGCCGTGCTTCGTGTCTCGTGTGCTTCGTGTTAAAGATTTCCCAACAGTGATAGACTTCAGCTGCCAGGATCAGGGAGAGCATGTGCATCCAGCATGAACAGCCCCCGCACGCAGCTCTGGGCCATTTTTTTATCCTTTTTCCTTTCTTTTAAATAACTATTGGGGCTCATAACAAGCACTGTCACTCCAGCACTGCTCCCCTGATTGACTTTGCGACGATGATCTCTGGAGGAGATGGGCACTCAAACAGCCACTCTGCTGCACTCAGGCAAAGAGGACTAGAGGGGCTTGGGTTGGCTTTGCTTTGGGTTTATTTTTTGCTAAATTTTTGTTCAATTTCCAGAATTACTTCTCTGATTTTTTTAAAAAACGGTATTGCAAAAAGAAAACTAATCACAAAAACTGTAGTAAAGCAACTCAGAGGCTGAATGAAAACCACAGACACACACACACAAAAACTCCAAACCTCAAAAAAACAAAGGAAAATTTCAACCAGATCAGAACGTCTCTTCTTTGAGCCATCCTGGAGCATCCTGCTACAGCAGAGGTCTCAGCACAGTGCTCTTATGTATCCTATATGCTCTAATAAATAGGTTCAACGAGTTGAGTTAAGGGCAGAGTTTAACTATTAACTCCAAATTCCCTCACTCTTATGGCTGTAAGTCAATCCCTTAATGTTACTTTAACACAATTTCTGACAGTTGAATAAAATCTATGGTCAATATTACAACCTAAAGGAAGGAAAATACTTGTGTGATTTGCATCAGAAATGGTGGGAAAGGCAGTGGGTGAGTGGGGGTGACAAACGTCCACAGCCCCATTGGCCAGGAATGCCAGCATTCCATTTGCCTTCAGCTGGTTGGGCCCTCACACCAACCCCCAAAACAGCACGAGTGGCAAAACCACCTCCACACCGGTGCAGCTCTCAGCACAGGAGCCGTGAGCAGGCAGAGACATCAGAATACAAAGCTGTAAGATATATCTAAAATAATCCCACAAAAATCAGATGACACAAAGAATTCTAATACTTTCCTTTTGTTAAGATACAGTAACTGAGAATACAATGAAATTCTTCATGTTCAGTATCTCCCATTAGATCAATTAATATTCAGAGAAAGGCTTTAACATGAAGTTTAAATAATCATAGAAGGAGAAAAAGAACCACCAATGTTCTAGAAGCTTCTCTAGACCTTTCAATCAATTTTATTTATATGCAAAACCAAGAGAAACTCAGAAAAAACAAAGCTCCTCCTGATGCTAAAGCTCTCAATTTACTGACAGGCAAATGGCTTCATGCTGCCACTTAATCTCATTTCTTGCATAATGCCCTCTAATTAGCATATCAAAGTGAATTAATACTTCTAGGGCATTAGCAATGGGAAAATCTGCTCCAGGCTTCACAATAGCAGTTAAGCAAGAGCCAAGAAATCCTCAAAAACACCACAAACCACTTTGCATTGCAAAACTGTTCAATTTATTTATCCTCTCTCTCTAAACACTTTTACCGCACACTGTTTTACTACTGTTCACCAAACAAAATGATAATTGCCAAAGTTACCAGCATCTGTAATGCCTGTTTAGAATCTTAATTTAGATTGTGTACTTGAAGCTCTCTAGATGCTTCCATTGACCCCGTCATACACCACAGGACATACTGGAAAACTGTAGTTCGTTTAAAAAATGCTGTCTGGATAATATTATTAAATAATCTTTTCCACTTACAATAAATGATTAAAAATTAAATAATCTATGACAAAGCCACCTGCTGGACAATGAGGAATGAGAGATTGGCTTTAAATGTTGATGCATGACTGAAGTATAGCAAAAGGGTTTGACCTGTAAACACACGATACAAACCCACCTCCCTTCCAGGTGATGGATTTGTGTTACATGGGATATTCAGTGATTCACATTGTTACAGTCCCTGTGGCTGTGCAACACACATTGAACTGATCATTAACAAAAGAACCGAAACACCTAAAAGAGCATAAAATTAAAGTAAGTGCATAATGATTTTTACTATATGCTTTTATGCAAAACATGTTATTTTGATTCAATTCCTGATGCAATAAACACATTCGAGCTGTTAAAATCAGAGATCAGAGTTTTTCTCCTTTAAAATATGTTTTCAGAATCTACATTCAATCACAGGTCACTTCGCAAAATATAAATTGTAATTTATAAACAAGGTCTAAAAACCCCTGAAACTTCATCACCTAAGGGCTTCGCACCAGTCTTTAAAAATAGAAAAAGAACACTGAGGGGAAAAATAAAACAAACACCCAAACCCTACCCCCCAAGAGCAGTACTCCCACCCTCAGCCCAGGAAAGGCCTGGAGCACCAAAGGGAGGCCAGTAACAAAGAGCAGAAGAAAATGCCGGGGGTCAGTGGGGTTTTCTGCATTTCTGTTTGCAACATGAAGGGGCAGGGGGGGCAGGGGGAAGTACAGGACTAACAAAATAAATTGCGCTGGATATTTATCTGGTACCTCAAGCCTTCCTAAAGAATGTGCATTGCTGAAAAACACGCAGCGTTGAAGGACCAGGCTGCATTACCTTTGCTATTTAATTCCCTGCTTTCTCCCCCAGTCCCGGCAGCACGATGGAGGAGCTCTAATGTCCAGCTGAGCCGCACAATTCATCTGTTTGGCTGATGAACTACTCCAACTCTATAAAAGCATGAACTGTAAGAGCTGACAGAAACTTTAATAATTTATATTAAATATTGATGTGAATTATTTACTCCATTCACACTTAAAGCCAGGAATCGCCTACCAGAGAAAAGCAAACGTGACAAAAGGTCAACACGCCGGTGAGAAAAGGCAGGCGGTGTCAGGCATGTGTTATCTGAACCATGCTGATCACCTTGATAAGCGAAGAGCATTAAACATGACTGCTGAGCAAACAAACAAAGCATTCTTCTCAGGGTGTCAATCGCGGCGCTCCGACAGCTCCAGCTAATTCCAGCGCGGCGCCGGGCGCGCAGCTCCGCTCGGGGCTCCGCTGCTTTGGGCTCGCTGCCGCACGGATTCACATTCATCCCTGCTGTTCATAAAAATATTCATCGAGCCGTCATGTGCACGATGTGCGAGGAATTGAAAAACGGCCTAAAATCTGAGGGCAGATCCCGACCGGACTGCCACGCGCTCCGCTCCGTAATTATTAATACAGCCTTCATTCAGATTTAAATATTGCGTTGCATTTGTAACAATTTAGAGTGTCTAATTCTGCTTATATTTGTCTACGGTAGACTGCAAATATCATTATATTAATGTTTCACACAAATCAATGTTTAAATTGAAAAAAGACAGCATAATATCCATATCATACAACTTTTCCATTGAAAGCTGCAGGAACAGAGCTTGATAAATGTGTTAAATCCTGTAAAAAAAAAAAAAAAGGTCTGTTTTACATTCCCTACGTGCCATGACAATAATTTATCTCTGAATGCAAAAATTCCTTAACTTACAACAAGCATCCTAAAATACACCACACGGTAACTGCTATAATTTGGTATTTTCAGATAAGCAAGCAAATGTGTCGAATTCAAAAATAAATGGAAGGACATGAAAGACAGCTATAAAATAAAATAAATAAAATAAATCCCTGCTCCTGGTTAAATTAGTATTGACAAGTAGGGCCAAATTTATCCTCTACACAGAGGGAAAAAAAAAAAAAAATCTCTGGAACCACTAACCCCAGTACTCAAGGTGAAGATGGATATTTAAATGCAGCAAGGAGCACCAGCAATGGGAAGCACTGAAGGTAAGGTGCAGTCTCAGGTTCTGTGAGACAAAGTATCACGAATTTCTCTAATGCCCATAATCACCAAATCGCCATTTTCTCAACTAGAGAAGCGCCCTGGTAGAAATCCACAAAAGAACCAGGCTGCTGATAATGAATGTGTGGGAAACAGATGACCAAACGACAATCAAGACACTTTATTCAATTTATTTTTTCCTAGTAGGACATTTATGAAGAAAAGCAATGTCATTGCCATAAGGACAGTGCAAACGACCAAACGTTCTGCTGCACGGCATCATTTGTAATACACCTGCTGGCAATTAAAAAAATACATTCAAAAGTACAACTACTGGGTTGGTGACAAACCTTGGTACTGAAGTATGAGATGAGAAGCAAAAGCTAAACAATTTAAGCTGAGCTGGACGCACATAAACACCCAGCACTGACTTCTTCAGGTAGTCAGGGAACAACAAAATATGCATTTAGCAGCTTAGGGGGGAAAAAAAAACCCAAAAACCAACCAAACAAACAAACAAAAAAAACCCAAAAAACAAACGCACACCAAAAATAGGGCTGCACATAAATATTTTAAACAGTGAGTAACTGTTTAGTGAGTAACAATAACATCACAGCTGATATTTAGAGAATGGCCCAAATACACAAGCACACACACATATATATATGTATGCTATCAGTGACATTTCATTGTTCCATCTGAATCCTCTCACGTTCCGGCAGGATTGCCAGGACCGCGGGTCACAGAGAGTTGTTCACACCAAACAATAGTTTACAAACGCTGAGAAAAGTTGAAATTTGCGCAGTGCAAGGGGCAGAGCGCCGCGACTGCCTTTCTACGAGCCCACGGCGCCGCCAGGGGTTAACATTTCCCAACTCTGCCGGGGCCGCTCCTCGGGGCGCCCTGGCCGCGGGTCCCCCCCCGGCCCTGCAGCGCGCTGACACGGGCGTTCCTGAGCGCCCGGGCCGTGCCATCCATAAGGAGCTTTGCAGCCAAGCAGGGCCCGACGCATTAATCGCAGGGACGGCAGCGAGCGGCTCTTTACAGTTGCAGCAATAAAAACAAAGGTAACTTACGCGGGAACAACGAGGAATTAACCCCGTGGCTAACACGCGGTTTGCCTAGGTTTCACAGCTTTTCTCGTTCATTCTTTAAAACAAAAATCTATGCAAGGGGAGAAGGTTCTTAATGAACATTTTCATCCTCTCTCTTTAGACATAAAAAATAGTTGCAGCAGCCCGAGCAGCCGAGCAGGCCTTTCGCTTCCCCTGCGGACACCTCCTGCAGTCGAGAAGTTCATTAAGTTTTATGATCTTCCCAAGTCAGTCCTGCTTATAAGCCTCACAAAGGCCACAAATCTGGCAAACCATCATGTATGCCATTAGGCTTTACTAGGAAATGAATGCTATTTAGGGGTGGTGGTGACAGTAAATTCGGGGTTGGTTGGCAGCTATCATTGTTGCTGCTGGACTTGGGGATATAAATAAATAAATGAATAACTCTAGATGTGTACACTGTTATGCACACGAATTCAGACATTTTTATAAAACTGTGATCCTGTCTCTGCAAATTACTTTTAAGGACAAACCCCAAAATATCTATCAACGCAGTGTAGGACCTAATATGTTGTTCCATCAGGAAATAATTGCAGTTCCCTAAGACATTTTAAGACTACAAGAATTAATATATTTTCACTTCTTTCTCCATAAGAATAACCAGGACCCCAGGCTGAGCGACATCCTGGGGGCAGCTTAGTAAAATCACCAATCTGAAGGTGTTGCAGTCAGTAAAAAAGAGCCATTAAAAAACCCAAAAAACCAAACGATGGTGCAAATCAGTTTTTGGTTCCTCCTGGCAGGACACGAGCAAACGGACTGTGACACAGGTATGCAACAGATGTGAGCGTGCGCTGCAACTTCAGCGGGTCCAGTGACACCTGAGGCAAAGCACAGCCAGAGTCACCCGGCCCTCACCTGCTCATCTCCCTACTCCATTGGAGGGGCTCCCGCAGAACCCTGGCATCATTTTTCTTTGAACTAATTAAAGCCAGAGGTGGCAGTTTCCTTATGAACACCGTGCTACCTTGTGGTTGCCTCTCAGAATACACACGGCTAATAATAGCTCTAAAGCACTTAAATGTATTATGCAGCACTTTTGAAAATGTTAAAATGTTAAAAAAGAAATGTCAGGCTAAATTCAGTAACTCAGTGATTTGCTTTGTACATGGTAAATACCTCACAGGGAGAAAAAAATAAAAATCTTCAGCTCCTGACCCTGTGTGAGGCTTTCAGAAATGAGATGCATCCATTAACCCTTTCCGGGAAGTGACAGAGTGGCTCCATGTAAACTGAGGATTCCTCCTCATGCTCTCTCCCAGCCAGTCTCACAAAGTCCTCGCTGACTGTACTGAAAGCTATTAAAATGTAAATAAATACGTAATTCAATATAAAAATTTCTTAAATATCGCATGACTTGTTCCTGAACAGACGCGACTGCTAGGCTCCAGCCTCCCTCCTCACCTCTCCGAGGAAGACAGTGATAGAGCCATCATGGCAATTCCCACCCCCAGGTAAACTTTGGTTCTGATCAGGAGGAATTAAACGCCAGCACATGACCCCATCGGAGGCAGGTCTAACCACCTGACAACTGCCGGACCACGAGACAACGCCGAGCCCAGGGGGAGAGGGGACACCTCTGCTTTAACTGCACCTCAGACGCTTCCTCGCGCTTCCAGTTTAGAATTGTTTCAGCCGCTCCCTCCGAGAACAGCTTCCAGAAAACAGGCTGCAATTTATTTTCACCTTTTCTTTGCTCTAGCACACTAAGTAAAGCCTGCACAGACATTTCACCTCAACTGGGAGACCCTGAGTGAAGGTCCCCTATCAGGAAGAGTTTTTGGTGGAGGTGTGGATCCATCTCCATCAATCACTCAGAGCATTAATCGTGTCCCTGCCGTGCTGCGGGGCTGGCAGGAGCTCGCCTTTGGGCAGGCAGACGCCTCCACTCTTTGTTGGTTCTCAGCGATCTCACAAAAGAGAGATAACTTGAAAACTTGCTCGACTTCTTGCAGCACAAATGCAGGATGATCCCGACTTACAAGTTATCACTGAAACACCCCGAAAGGCTTCAGACCACAGAGTCTCTTGTCAGGTTCCCCCTCGCCTGCGAGGCGGCGGCGGCCTCACAAACGCCCTGTGCCAGTAATCCCACTGCTGAAAGGACTCGGGTTCTCTTCGCAGCTCACCTCTGACATGTGGCTGACTACACTTGCCTTTCAAAACACTGAGGCTAAGCCCTCTGCAAATAAAGTGACCGCGGGACCTACGCCTGCCTCCTTAATTGAAATGTGCCTCCTGCAAATGTCTGAACACCGAGGGCAAGTTGCTTTCTGGCTCCGGAGCAGGACGGGCAAAGTTTAGGGAAAGGCAGGAAACAAACACAAGCCAAAGGAAAATGGATACGAGTCTACCGAGGTGGAATGTAGGTAGGTGGGAAGGGAGAGGGATCATTCCCCTTATCCCGGGTAATATAATGCAACATAAAGCAGAATCAATCTTAATATTCACAACACAGTCAATACCCTAGTGCTTAGCTGTCAGCAGGAACTGAAGTGGATCCCTGGTAGCAAAGAAACCCTTGGACATAAAGCACCATAATTCACAGAGAACCGCTCACTCCGGGCTCCACAGCTCAGATTTGCAATGATTTCACGTTGGGTTGTTTTTGTCCAGCTTTATTTTTTCAGTGTGGAATTAAGCAGAACATTATTGAGTATCACACAGAGCCAAAAAGCCAGGCAATGGTTTTAGCTATATGTGAATAAATGTCTATTCATTTTTAAATCCAGTCATAATAAATGTTTTTATTATTGTTAAATGTTCTTACTATTGTTAAATGTTCTTATTAAATATTATTCTCACTAAACGTCCTTGTTCTCATAATACAAAGCAGAACACTTCGTAAATTTTCTTCTTTAAACAAACAAACAGACAATTCTATAAATTCAGTGATGTGAAAAAATTGCAAAAAATCTCCTAAAATGCCCACAAGAAAAGCACGGAGTTTATTCTTGTCGCCTTAATGTAGACGAAAAAAATTTTCACTTTTGAGATGATTTTTGAGAATTTTGGCGTTTAAAAACCCAGCGCCCGGGAGGCGCCGGAGCAGCGCCGGGCACCGGAGCGGGGTCGGGGCGCCCACGGCGGGGCCGCCTGGGGTTCGGCTCGGCGCCCCCGCCCCTCACAAAGCTCACGGTCCGGTCCCGGGGTTAAAACCCGCGGCCGCGCCGCGCCCGGGATGTCTTTTCGCACACCGCCTGACGGTAACGCGGCAGCGCCGGCGCTCCGGGGCCGCGGGGGCCGTCAGGAGGGGGACCCCCGCGCCATTTCACGGCGCTCCCGCCGCCTGAGGAGCCGCCGNTTCATGCGGAATTATCTTTGTGCAAACACCGCCCGAACGAGGGGGAAAAACCACCCCCCTTGTCCCCGTCCTGCGATATTAGAACTGATTTATTAAGGAGATTGGGGGGGGAGGTGTACAGAGTTAACATTGTTTTTGTATTTATTGTGATTTAATACAGCCAGGGTTTGGTTTGGGTTTTATTCACACACACACACCCTCTCCTGCAGCAATATCTGGTCAGATTTATAATTCATCTGCTGCCACTTTGAGACAAGAAAAGAAAGAAAGAGGCAAAGTTGTACTTTGAGGGATGGCCGGACAGACAGACGGATGGACGGCGG
>VYXD01014183.1:684831-705234 GCA_013397195.1 Hylia prasina
GATGCACGGGGATGTCCGCGCCCCTTGGCGAGCGGGAGGCGCACGGGTGCCGGGGTTGCCGGTCGCTCCATCCAAATCCCCCGTCACACGCCCCGGTGCCCGTCACACGCCCCTGTGCCCGTCACACGCCCCGGTGCCCGTCACACGCCCCGGTGCCCGTCTCCTGGCTGCTGCTGCTGTGCCGGCCGCAGGGAGGGCTCTGCCTGCCCGGCTGCTCCAGGTGCGGCTTTGAGCATCATCGCACCCAAACGCCTTTCTGCATGGGGCTCTCATTCCTGCACCTGCTTGCCGGTGCCATCAGAGCTGTGACCACCACAGGAGCGGGAAAGGTGTCCAGGAGACGCAGCAGTGAGTTGATTTCTGTGCCAGTGGAAGTTTGGTTGTTGACTAAAGAGAGATGCCAGAACCAAGCTTGGATATCCTGAGTGTGTTCTACACGATTTTAGGTGTCAGGGTATTATCAGGTAGATGCAAGACTGGGGTTATTAGACTCTCTCAGTTACTTTTCCAAATTCAGAACAGCTCCATTCACGGACACTTTTTTGGGTTAGATTAAAAATAAATTGAGATCAGCATGTACGTATAGACTCGTCCGGAAATAACCCAAGCAGGGAGAACCAATTTAATACTTTTCTGTATGTTTCAGGTCTTTGTTGTAACACCCTTTCCTCATCTGTTGGTTACATTTTCACCCAGTTGCCACAAGTAACAAATTTAAAACAACAAGTATCAAATGGTGCAGTAACAAGTAACAAGTACCTTGTTGTGTATTTCCTTTGGATTTCCTTTGGATTTCCTTTGGATCGGTGGAGGCTTCCGCCGCTGAAGCGCAGGGATCTGTGTTTGGCGGTCTCTAGCAAGGAATTTTCCCAACCATTTGAAGCTGTGAACATGAAAAGCACACACCTGTATGGAAAGGTCAGTTATGGCAACAAATGGCACAGAAATGAGCAGCACACTGGTCACATCCCGTGCAGGAGCAGCCCGTCTCCCACGTGGCCGCTCTTTTTGGAGATCACACAATCACGGAGGTTGGAAAAAACCTCTGGGATCATCGAGTCCCACCTCTGACCCACCAGCACCTTGTCAACCAGACCAGAGCACTGAGTGCCAAGCCCAGTCAGGGTTGGTGATTCCACCTCCTCCCTGGGCAGCCCCTTCCAACCCTGACAGCCTTTGCCATGAAGAAATTCCTTCTGACATCCAAAATTCCTTCTGATGTCCAGAGCAATGGGGATAGAGCTCAGGCTCTCTCCGTTTCTTGCCGTGCTGGGAGGAGCAGGTTTGAGCAGAGGGAGCAGAGCCCTGCTGGCACCCCGAGGTTCTCTGCTGTGCAGGGAGGAGCTGCCTCAGGAGCTCTCCAGGGCTTTTCTCTTAGTGCCTCTGACACTGACTCCAAGCTGTGCTGTGATATTAACTCTGTGTGTGTGTGAGCTGAGGAGCTCCATCAAACCGTGATGCCTCCTTGTGCACTGTCTGCCAGCTCAGTTTCCTATCCCAGACAGCACAAGGGCAATCCCTGCCTTGTTTGCTTATTGCCTGAGAAGTGTTGTATCTAAATCCATTATTCTGAAAGCAAAACAAAGCTCCTTGAGTATGTTTTGTGTGCTCTTGAAAGAGACGGACCCAAAATTGAAAGCCAGAGGAACAGGGGATTCATCTTTTGCTGAAGAAATGTGAATCTGTCCAGTTCCATTTGACATAAAGTCCCAAAGGGGCTGAAGGTCTCGGGCATTTTTAAGTAGGTCTGATAGTCATGAGTGTTTCTTAAGACAGAACCAACTTGCATGCTGCTATATTTAAAAAATAAGGTTATAATCGTGTTTTTAATGCAATAAAAATATTTACGTGCGCTCAGAAGTGGAATGTCAACAACCTAAAGAAACTGACAAAGACCAAAGTGTTTGTTTTGGCAGGTGCTGCTGTTTAAGGCACAAGCCCCTGCCTGGCACAGCAGTGTCAGACCACCCTTCGTGTGCTGCTGCAGAGCTGTGCTGTGAGCCCTGGGCTGGCTGGACCTGCGTTGTGTCCCCAGGCTCTGTCCTGGGTCCAGACAAGGCAGCTTCTGTGAGCCTGGGGACCTTTGTGTTTGTAAAACCCAAGCAGAGTAGCATCTCTCTCAGCAGCAAACAGGCAAAAAGGTAAAATGGTAAAGCTTTCTGCTTTGTTCAGGGTTTTTTTTAAGTTTGAAGCTTGTGTAGCTTGTTTATAAAATTTATTAGGTTTTTTTAGGCTCTTGAATATCACACTGAGAATTGTGAAAATAGAAGCTCTAGTCTAATATTTGAGCAATCATAGCCTGTGCTTTCATTCTCCACTCTAGAACACGATATTTTATTTACCACAGAATCCCAGAGTGGTTTGAGTTGGAAGGGAGCTTAAAGCCCATCTTGTTCCACCCCTGCCATGGCAAGGACACCTCCCACTGTCCCAGGCTGCTCAAGTGTCCAGCCTGGCCTTGGGCACTGCCAGGGATCCAGGGGCAGCCACAGCTGCTCTGGGCACCCTGTGCCAGGGCCTGCCCACCCTCACAGGGAACAATTCCTGCCCAAGATCCCATCCAGCCCTGACCCCTGGCAGTGGGAAGCCATTCCCTGTGTCCTGCCCCTCCAGCCCCTTGCATGTAGTCTATCATCTGTCCTGCAGACTCCCTTCAGGTGCTGGAAGGCTGCATTTAGGTCACTCCTGGGCCTTCTCCAGGCTGGACAATCCCAAGTCTCATAGCAGAGGCACTCCATCCCTCTGATCATTTCTGTGGCCTCTTCCACACCCACTCCAACAGGTTGATGGCTTTTAGGAATGTTCAAGCTCAGCGAATTGTCTTGAAAGCTTTTTAGGCATAGGAGTGACAAAAGGTGTTCCATGGAAAAGCACCTTTGTTGAAAGTGTTCCTTCCCAGCTTTCTGTGCAAAAGTCCCATCAGCTTCATCTTCTCCTGGACAGGGACTGCTGTTCCCCTGGAAGAGAGTGTTCAGCAGGAATAAAAGTAAAATTAATATTATAATGTGTTATTTGCAGGGCCCTCTGGTTTGGTTTTGTTATTTTAAAGCCAGCAGCAGTTAAGCCTCAAAAATGAACTCAGATGCTTTTCCCGGGTAGCGATCCTCCCGCACAGGTCCCGGGGTTGTGGGTCACCCCAGTGTGACTCTGCAGCTGTGGTGTGTGCCAGGGAATGCCTGCAGACAGCGTGGAAAACCAAGCCTAATCAGAGACATTAAAAATTAAGCGAAGTGTTTGCACATATTCAGATGAGGCAGAGCCCAGGCAAGACGCGGCGCCTCGATGGCGGCACTCAGCACAATATCTGAATGAAAAATGACAACACTTTGTCATCTGTTCAAATTGATATTGCACTCTCGGCAGTGACAGCTGAAAAGGCCCACAGGTGCCATATAAAGAGGTGACCATGTTGTCATATTTCATTTAGGCATCCCTCTGCAAAGCCATAATTACCTAATTAGGTTGTTAATTAGGAGATTAGCATTTCGCTATATTGATAGAATGCTCTTTGCAGGCACGAGTCTAGATACAGATTTGTCTGCCCTAATTTATAATCTCTGCATTTTTTGTTCTTATTTATTTGCTTAAAATCTTGATGCAAGATTTCTCAGGTTAGCAGAGAATCAACTTGTCTGCAGTTAAACAAAGATTTGACAAGACCAGGAAAGAGAGGAGCGAACACTTCCCATACATACCCCAATATTATCTCCCCCCTCTAAAGCTCAGTAATTAAAATATTGGAATTGGTGTCATTTGCATCCTGATTAGTATGACAACAAAAGTATAGCCAAATTCCAAGCAGTTCAGAAACACAGAGCTAGTGCCAGATTGATTTACAGGTCTGGAAATGAACAAATAATTTGTTGGAAGTTGTGTGTAATGTAGTATTTGCTCATCATAACTTCCCAATTCCAGCCTCTCTTGTGAGAGAGCCTCTTTATATGACTGTAAATGATTATTTCCTTTTTAATGATAGGACCGGAGCGTGAGTGACAGCTTCTACAGATAAGTATTCACTCTTAAATGCACTTGAGCTTTTGCTGAAACATAAACTTGAATGTTCATATATTTCAGTTCACTTTCCTTTATCCTGCCTGCCCAGGATCTGTCTGTGTTTGAGGGGGTTGATTATTTGTGCTGCTGCAAATGCAGATAACCAGAACCATTTCTTGTGCAATTGCAGACAGAAGTTGACTGGGAAATTATTTCATATAACCTGAATCATAAATTTTGAAGTGTGTACGTGCTGTCCTGTTCCTGCTTATATGATGCTGGGGGAAAAATCAATTTTTAATTCTAATCTGCCTATCTTTTTCATTACTTTTTAAAGATCACTTTAAAGAGCTACAATCAAGGAGGTGTTTGAGTACAGGGGCTGTGGAAGCCCTTGAATGATGACATGACCTGCAATGGTACATAATTTTTCCAGCTTCCTGTGTTTTGGGTTTGTTAGTAATTGCCTTGGATCCAAATTGTACCTTCCACAAGTTGTGTCTTTGGAATATTTTTGTTTACTTTGAGTAGGGCTTTAATTATTTATTACTTCCTTAGGGAGGATAGTCAATTTAAACATATTAAAACAAACAAACAAAACCAAAAACAAGGTACAGCTTCACAGAACAGGAGGAAAGAAGATTTTTTTCCCCCTGCTTCTCACTTCTTTTATAATTTAGAGAGGAAAATACGTTGCAGGAATTGGCTTGAGAGTTTTGTGGAGAATTTGGAACTGCTTTTAGCCATTTGAACTGGAGGAATCTTAAAATCATTCCGTTAAAATTGGTGGAACTTCAAAGTTGTAGCTCCTTCCTGCAGCAGAGCATTTTTAGTTGCTGACAGCTTTCTCTGATTTTATTGTTTCTTGGAGCTTATTTAGAGGTCTGTGTATTTCAAAGCATGAAAGGCAAAAATACAAAACCTTCATGTGAGGGAAATATTTCCTGTAAGATGCCACAGAAAGGTGGCACTGGCTTGTCAGTTTAGGGACACGTCCTTCAGCTGGAGGTGTGCTGGTGGCACCACAGGGCATTTGGTGGAGCTGGAAGGTTCTGACCTGGAGCCTGTGAACTTTCAGGGGCAGGTACAGGGTGTGAAGGTGCCTGTTGGCTGTGGTGTCACTTCACTGAGTGAAATCCCTGGTTCTGCTGGGAAATGTGTCAGGACGTGCAGGAGGGAGCGGGGCTGGGGTGGCACAGAGGGGCCCTGCCCCATGCTGGCAGGTGTGGAGGTGAGGCACGGTGCCCCAGCTCTCCTGCTGGGGTGGGACAGTGACAGGGACGAGCCACCTCGCCCTGGGCAGTGAGAGCGAGGCGTTTTGTCAAACTCCACCGTGTCCGTTTAAAAAAACCCAGAAATTCCATTCCAAAATCACCGTGTTGTCCCCAAAGTAAGGAGAGCTGCGCTCAGCATTTTTCACGCTCAAGGTCAAACGTTTCCTCTGCGAGCAGCAGTGAGCAGGGGCTGCCACATGCTTCAGTCCCACCAGGCAGTGGGTCCAGCACGGAGCGTGGTTCCAGCTGTGCCTGCTGCTGTCTGCCGGATGGATGGGAGGGATGGCAGTCACCAGGCTCAGCCTGTCCTTCCCCCTAACCTCACACGGATGTCTCGTTGTCACCTCGTGTAGGGTAACGTGCAGATCTGATACTCTGTGTGGGGCGTTTGGGGGGGACACAGGGAAGCGAGACAATCCTTATTTAAATAATTGCAGTACACCAGGCAGGCGGGAGGGTCACAGGAACAGTTAACGTGTTGTGATGATGGAGCTGCCTCCCGAAATTCAGCCGTGTGCTTAAGGTACAGCCTTGTACAGCTGCAGATCCTTTTCCAAGACCTTTGTGTCACCTCCTGGGAGCGGAGTCGTTTGTTAGCACACTCTGCATCCCTCATTGTGCGCCGGGTTATGAATGAGCCTGATCTGCATAAAGCCCTGCTTCCCTCGCTGGGAGAGTCTATCGATGCCATAAATATAGCCGTGGGGTACTGGAAGAGGAATACTGCTGATAAAAATAGTAGACTGAGATGCAGCTGTCTGGTTCTGCCACGAAGTTCCTGTGAATCCTGGCGAGGCGTTCGGCCTCTTGATGGTGCAATTTGACATCTTTGGGGATGTTCTGTAACTGCACCAGGCTCAGGGGGCTGTGCTCCCAGGGCAGGGCAGCATCACAGCAGTGGGGCCGAGAAGGGGAGAGGGAGCATTCGTTCCCAGGGTGTTGATCAGACAGTGTGCAGAAAGTTAGAGAGGTGAGTAATAAGGATCAGGAAGAAAGTGAAGGTCTCTGCCCACCTGTGTGATGAATCACAGGTGTTTGCCAATCAGTACATCATTGAAACCCCAGCCTGTGTACCCTGTTGTACAGAAATACCAAACATTTTGGAGATTTCATATTGCTCTCTTCAGTTGTAGTGTTTGCACAGAGTATGTTTGACAGCTGCCTGCACAGTGGTTTATTCAATAGCAGAATATTATTTGTATAGCACAGGTATTAGAAGAACATTTATTTTTTTGTTTATGATTAAAGAATGTATAAGATGCTGATGCTTATAGAAAGTCCCTGAATTGTGTTAAATTCAGCTCCTCTGTGAGGATATGGTGATGGTGTGTGGGTGTGGGAGAGCAGAAGGGGTGTGCTGGCAGATCTCAGCAGATCTAGAAATTGATTTTGGGGCTGTGATTTTGCTGGAACCTTCAAGGTGTTTGTGTAAAGGTTAGCAAAACTGAACTTTGTCCTCTGAGTTCTCCTCTCTCACTGGAAGTCACCGTTCCTCAGAGCAGGCCTGTGCCTTTATCAACAGGAGGAACTGGTTAGAATTCTATAGGCTACAACTACCAAATATGGCATCAAAACCTGAACTGAATTTGGAGGTCTGAACTTTTTTTTTTTTTTTTTTTTAAGGATATGAACTGTTCAGAGAGTTTCCAGTTAGCACTAATGTGTTGGTAAATTAGCTTTAACGTATCTTTTTGAAAATTCTGAAGAGGAGGAAATAAAAATGTGTTTGTGTTAAACTTGTGGAATTTCCAGCACTTTCTCAGGGTTCAGGTTGGTGGGAAGAGTGGCTGCAGGGGTGCAGCTGGGGAGAAGCTTGGCTGATTTAGCACACAAATGTTAATGGCAGGAAGTCGGGGTGCAGAGTATAAAGGTAAAACTCTCGCATCTGCTGTTACATGTTGTTAACTCCCTCAGCAGACATTAAATCATTTCAAGTACAATAATAGTGTGGGAGGTAAATTAACTAACCATTAACAATCTTATAAATACACAATTAACATGCCAGCATTTATATGACACATTGATGGGGCAGCAGTAATTTTTGATTGGGAGTTTGCAGACCTTTCCGACGCCTGAGGCTGTTGCTTATTTAAACAAGTTTTTGCCAATTGCAGGTGCCCATGGCCTTTCCTAATCAGTGAGTGGAAATAATTCCATTTAAGGACATTCCCAACGCGTGTTTTGCAGTGTCCATGAGCTGTGCTTGGTGGTGTCTGTGTTTTTTGAGCCGCACTGTGCTGGTCACACTGGGGCAGGGTCAGAGCCCTGGGCACACGGATGGGTGGGACATCTGCCTTGGGTGGGACATCTGCCTTGTGGCCTCTCCCTTGGAGGACAGTGACACCTCCCTCAGGAGCAGCCCTACTTACCCCGATGGAAAGAGTCAGAAAATAAAAACTGAGTGTGGGGTTGCAGTGCTGCCGAGGCTGGCGGGAGCCTCTGGAGATCCCACCCGAATTCCCACCTCCAGGCAGGGCCAGCAAAGCTCCAGGCTGGGCTTTGGGAGTCTCCAAGGATCCTGCTGGAGCGGATTTCACTAATAGCATAATTTATTACAATGTATGGTAACAGTAGTGTATTAATAACCAGCAGCATGTCAGCTTTGTTTCTCTACCATTCCTTTATTGAATTTGGTTTTGCTGCTGGGTCTGTTGCTTAATGTAATACTTCTGAATTTCTCTATATTTTTAAAAGCAGAAAGGGGACAGTCTCTGAAAAAACCCTATGATATTTGCAGTCAAGGGAGGAAAAAACAGTTTAAAATTCTGAAGGCTGTAAGTCTCTATTTATTGAGTATTGTCATCAGTGGATGCTGGTGTTTGCTGTGAGGGAGGACACTGGTAGGGATGGAGGGTTTGCAATCTACAATGAACCTTCATAATTTTGCTTTTGTCATGCTTAGATGAGTCCAAATGCAGGTTTACTTTTGCTTCCAGCTGTCTAAATGCAGAAGCTGCTCCCTGGCCCCTCTGTGTTGGTGCACCTTTCCCCTTGGAAAGCAAAGGGGACATGGCAAAACGCATTTGCTGGTCCTGGAATGAGCCTGGCTGGTCCGTTCTTTCTCTTCCCTCTGCTGAAATATCCCAGGAGAAGGCCAGCTGCCCTTAGAAGGTTTCCATGGGATGTGGCTTCGTGTGATTTTAGCAGCAGTTCTGCAAGCAGCAAGGACAGGGGACTGCTGGTGTTTCTGAGTTCAAAATCCCAAACACACACACACACAGAGCTCTATAAAGTTAAGGTGTTTTTCTCTGATTAGAAAAGCAGTGGGGATTTCAAACTTGTGGAATTTACATCCAGTCTTGCCCTGTGTGTGAGCTGAGACCAGCCCCCTCAGCTGGAGGTGTCTCCTGCTCTCTGACAGACTCACTGCATGAACAGGAATAATTATCTTTTTTTCTTTTTAGGTTATTTTCAGCAGGTCGTTTTTTGATCCAGCTCACCCCGTATCTCCACTGCCAGCTTTGGGAGGTGGTGGAATTCCTGGAGCAGGGCCAGGCAGGGCATGGAGCTGCCCCTTTCAGAGTCAGCCCGGGCTTGAATTAGATTGACATAACTACAAACCCACAGCTACAGAAGAATCAGATAACAATGTGAGCGTGGTTTGGGTTTTGTGGTTTGGGGTTTTTTTTTCCCTTTTCCTTTTTGCCCTCTACTTTGTTTCAAAAGGCCACTTGAGTGCTCTGAATGAAGTATCTTAGGTAAGTGGCAATTACTGTTCTTAAAGTGCTTTAGAGCTCAGGCGTGTGGTATTTGGTCACAGAGATTTCTGAGTTACAGCAGTTGCCCTGTGTGAAGCACCATGCAGCAGCAGATGTTCAATATTCTGCCCTGAGACACTAATCTCTTCGTGTTTAAAATTATTCCTGGAAATACAGAACCTGAAGAGGGTCTGCAATAAAGTATTCAAAAAGTCGGTGTGTAGATGCAGAAGCAAAACTGTAACACAGTTATGATGGGTGAGAAGAAATCCAAAACCCTGTCAGTTTTGTAAATGGATGAGTTGGAATAGGCAGAAGTTTCTGCTCTGTATTCTCTTGCCATCCTCCTGTGTGCAGCCCTGTGGGGTATTTTGCCGTGTGTTGTAGAGGACTGGGACCAGTTCTGTTGTCCTGGGACTCGGGTTTCAAGCTGTCCCCCCGTTCCTGAGATGGATCTCAGCAGCCAGTGCAGCATAAGTGAACTGCAGCAGAGTGAAGCAGGTTGCCCTAAGTCAGTCGGGGTCTGTGCATCCCCAGCAGAGACCACCCAGAATGGGGCTTGGAGCTCTCTGTGCTTTGTTCTGAGACGTTGTGTCCCTTGTTTCCAGGTACGTGTGTCCATGAAGGAAGATGGAGAGAAGATAGTACAGTGAGGGGTGGCCTCGTGGGCAGGATGGCTTTCCTGGACAACCCCACCATTATCCTGGCCCACATCCGGCAGTCGCACGTGACCAGCGATGACACGGGGATGTGCGAGATGGTCCTGATCGACCACGACGTGGACCTGGAGAAGTTCAATCCCTCCTCAGCACACGGGGATCAGGGGGCAGAGCCACAGGGCAGCAACGGGGAGACTCAGGGCTATGTGTATTCCCAATCAGTCGACATTACCTCAAGCTGGGACTTTGGAATCAGAAGACGATCAAACACAGGTGCGTGGCGTTAGCAGCAGTGCAGCAGCAGTGCAGCAGCACTGGCCTCTCATATCCAGCTTCCCTCAGTCTGGCTTGCAGGGACAAACCAGAGCAGGACTTGCTTGGTGTCTGTCAAACTTCTTTTGTGATGCTGAGCCCCTTCTGTAGAAGGATACGTAATGATTCAAGTGCTTTAGTGTGCTGTCAGCTGAGCCTTAATTGCTGCTTTACCTGTTCCTGCACAGAGGAACATTGAGGTAGTCAGTTTTATATATATATAAAAGTTCAAATTGTGAAGACATCAAATCTAGATCCAAAGTACACGAACAGTCTTTGATATCTCTATTGTTACTGTCTGGAGGGGTGTTAACTTCTGAACAGGATAGTTATTTTCTGAGAAAAAAATCTGCCTACTGAGGCATCAAATGTATTTGTTATAAAAGAGAGGAATGAAGTTTGATGTGAGCCAGCAGAGGGAATGATTTGTCTGTATTTTGTCTGCTAAAGTTTTATTTCTGAGAAAAACCTTGAGCTAGGTTTTCAGGTACCAAATTAGAAAGTTTAAGGGTGAACACCTTTGCAAAATACACTCATTTTGTCGTGACTGGCAGAAAGCTCTCCCATGTGGTGTTTCATACAAGGATATCCAGACCTCTGCTTAGACTGAGGGATATTATGAACAGGAGTTCCATGAGGTAAAATATAGATGAGAAGGTTGGTGTGCAGTGGTCAGTACTGACCTCTTTTTTTCTGTTCCTGTATATATTTTTTAAAATTATTTCTGCAAGTATTATAACACCACCTAGAGCCCAGAAAGCACCTCTGTGCTCTGCATCACCAGGAAAATGTGTGTGGTGTTGGAGATCCTGAAATGCCTTTTACAAGCAGGAAGTTGTGAAAGGTTCCAGAAAAGCTGGGGCACTGATCTCCTGTGGCAGAGAGTGAGGATTGGAAATAAACTGAGATTAGAGCCCAGCCTGGCAGGGACCCAGGCTGCCCTGGGCTGGGGGAGTTTGTGGTGCAGCTCAGGAGGAGGGAGAGGCAAAGTTTGAAGATTTATGGAATTACTCCCGAAGATGATTCTGGAGGATCGTTTCACCCAGGGAGCAGAGTGATGGAATAATCTCCATGTGAATTATAGTCTGAAGTCGTTTCAGGTGCCAGCTGGGGGCAGATGGCAGGGGCAGGGCTGGGAGCAGATTTCCTGCTCAGCTCTGTGCTGGTCGTTCTTGGAGCCACAGCTGCCTTTGGGCAGTGACGTTTTTCACACCAAAATCTTTCACTGACTGCCTGTGACACTGGGCCTTGAATAATCTGAAAATTTTAGGTGCTGACCATTCCATCTGCTGTGGCACTGCTGTCCCACAGTGGTCACCAGTGATCTGCTGTGGGTGGAGGAGCAGGATGGAGCCAGGGAAGGTGGTGACTCTGCTCTTGTGCATTTGTTCTGACAGGGGGTGGAAATATCAAGCAGGATAAAAACATGCATTATTACAGTTTCTAGTCTACGGTGTCTCCTTTATCCTTTGTTTACCTGTTCATCTAACACGTCCTTTATGATAGCTCGTTTGGGAAGAAAGGGGTTTGGAAGGTAATTTTGAGCTGCAGTGTGGAGCTTTTCTTTCAGAATAAAATATCTGTGCTACAACAGTGTTTTCCCAATATTTAAACTTATGAGGAGGGATATTTTTCTTATTTCATTAAGAGGAAACTGCTTAGAAGAATTCAGGTTCTAGCATCGTGTTGACTTAAATGGGAGATACTTATCAAAGTCCCCATTTGTGCTTGTACCTTAAACTGCTTGTTACAGCTGTTAAACCTCAAAGGAGTAATTTTTTTATCAGTTTCCTGATTGACAGTTTTTATGGGGAAAAAAACCCCTTACTTCCTTGTCCACAATTCAGTTCAAAGACCTAAATGTAAAAGAATAATAACAGAAGGGATAGAAAATATTTATTAATGTTTTTTAATTGCTGAAAAGGCTCAGGGAACTCCAATTGTATCCAAAAAAATGTCAGAGTAATTTAGCATTTTAGAATCTCTTCTACAAACCCATTTTAGTTAATGAATTATCTCAATACATCAAAATTGCTAATATATCCAGCAAATTGTTTCCTTCGGGGACCAGCACTGTTAGTTCTGCTTCCCAGTCTGATCTGCTTATTTTGAGTGGACACTTCAGGACATCAGTGGTTTCTTGGGGTCATTTTCTTGGGTGGCTCCCATCAGGATTTTTCCCCGAGGAAGTTCTCACTGTTAACACAAAAGGTAATTTAAGGTGTTGTCTGGTACCCTGGGCTGCAAGTTCTTTGGTATCAGAACTACTTGGGGCTTTTTTTTCCCAACCATATTTTGAAGATGGAGTCAAAATATATGTAAGGAAATATTATATTCATTTTAGGATTTGACTAATGTTGTGCAGATACAAATCATTTATTTTACTACCTATAAACTGTTTCAGCCTACTGAAGAAAAAGCTGTGCTAATTTATATCGCTTTGACATTTTATAATTTTCATGATTTTTAGATAAAGGATTTTATATTTAAAACTTTAATAGTCTAGTCTGAGTTCATTTATCTTTAATTTTTGAAACGGGTAGAGTAATTCATAACAGTAATTTTATTCCTGTAATGTAATATTCACTTCAGTTCATTTGTGCATTAAAATTCCTTTAAGACCGTTATTAATGATTTATATAATGAAATGTCATATTAATCACAGAAGTTTTCACATTTTATTATTCTCTTCCATGTTAATACTATCTTTATGATCTCTATTAATGTTTTATATCCTCTAATTTCAATTATAAATCAAGAACATTTTCATGTTTTTGTTGGTATTTGCTTTTCAGGGGTGCCACCTTTAAAATTTTATGACTTTTCCCCCTACATATGCAGTATAAAACATCTTTATTCATATAAAGGTAGTTAATTATGTCTTTGTTTATAGTAAACTTTCATTGACAAACTTATAGTTGTAATATTTCTTTTCAAGCTCAGAGACTAGAACGTCTGCGGAAAGAGAGACAAAATCAAATAAAATGCAAAAACGTTCAGTGGAAAGACAGAAATACTTCTTGCTCAGGTAAAAGAAAACGTCTTTTATTTTCCTACTGGTTTTATTCCTGCCCCTGGCGGTCGCAACGTTTGCAGTTTGTGATTTCCCCAGGGTTCCAGAGCCCGGGGGAAATGCCAGTTCTCTGTGCTGCCCCAAGGGCGCCAGCAAAGCAGAGGAGGGCAGAGAGTGTCGAGGCCTTTGGGTTTTTCTCCGGGGGGCACGGCTGTGGTGCTGGTGTTTGTCCCCTCGGGGTGTCCTGGGAGCGGGGCAGGGCCAAGCTCTGGTGGCACTGGGGGACAGGACGTGGCTCTGGGCCCCAAGTGCAGCATCACTGTCCCCAGGGGACTTCCCAGCCACTTCCAGCAGCACCTGGTGCACTGGGCGCCATGGAAGATTTGGTAGAGTTTACTTGTAAAGAGTATTTTTGTAGCTGTTTTCTTTAGGTAAGGTGCAAATCTTAAGAAATAAAGAGTATATGCATGATCTACTTAGATGCAATGCCAGCGCATTAGCTCATCTGGCTTTTCCTTGTTAAAGCTATTATCGCTGATTTCTCAAAAAATATTAATTTCTATTTTTGTTAATTATATAATTAAGTATTTGTGAGTGGATGTTCTACATAGTTTAAATTGTAATATATATGAAATTACAAATCTCTCTCAATTTTCCTATTTTAGAGCTCAAGCCAGTTTCTATTTCTGTTGTATTTGACACACATTCAAACCTTTGTATGGCCTGTCATGCCTACTTCTTTCAAAATTTGTGTGTATCTTAATGAGGTCCCTGTGTAATCTCCCTTTTTTTTTGCCTAATTCCTCATATCTCCGTGGCTGTCATTTGCAGAACGTTCTCCAGCACTCTAATATCTCCTTCAGAGGAGTGAACAAAGCTGCTCACATGAGCAGCACGGTCGCACTAATCCTTAATTCAGCGTTCAGCTGTGTTGATACCCCTGTTAATGCATTCTGAAATGTTTTTGCCTTTCTCCTTCTGTAAGCAGAGTTGTAGGTTTTAAAGGTTAATCTACCATAACCTCCAACTCTTTGCTCAATATTTTACAGCGTTTGGCCACTGATGATGCAAATCTCCCTCCTGTGTCGGGTGCGCTCTGCGCTGGCTCGGGCTCCACGTGCTGCCCTGCAGACACTCCTCATCTGTCCCCAGCACTCACCCCTGTCCCCTCTGAGGGGTGTGCTGGCACTGCAGGCAGACACATCAGTCCCTGCCTGCTGCAGAACAGACTTCAATGAAAAAATAAATAAGTTACACAGAAACTCCAGGCGCTCGGGGTCTGTTGGCAGAGCTGATTTTCCTTCTCTGAGATCTGAGTGTTCCTCCCTTACTTGCATGAGCAGCACCACTGCAGCAGGGAGAAGGAGCAGCCCTGAAGGACATCCTCTGTACCTTTACATCTTACATTCCTTCATTTCAGAGCATACAAAATGCAAATTACAATATATCAAGGAAATCCTTCCAAAGTCTTGCATTCAGCCCATACAGAATAGCTGTAGATAAAAACTTGCTTTTTGTACGAGTAAAACCACTGTACTGGATTCCAAGATCCTTTCCAAGTGCCCAAGAATTAAAGGTGAAACTCCAGATAATGCTTTAGATTAAAAAAAACCCCAACATAAGAGCTTGTTGAAAAACCAAAACAACCTAATGGAGTTAAAGTGGCCACATTGAAAGGGATTAAATCAAGCTTTTTTGGTTAATTGCAGCCTCTCACAAGCCCGCTGGGAATCTCTCAGTGCCAGTACTTAGCACCTCTGCCAACTGCCTGAAATTTAAGGCAATCTGCTGATAAAAATAAATGGATCTTTTGACTGGTTATCATTTGACAGGTTTTAATTTTGCACTCTAAGAAATGAACCAACTCCCTGCAGATCAAGTCCCGGGTCATTCCACCTTGGGAATGTTCCATCTCCCTGGAGAAGCAAGATGTAAATCTGTGAGCTGTGAGGGAATCCAAGGGCAGGAGTGCTGGGCTGGGGTTGGTTTTGGGCAGTGATTGATGGAGTTTGGGGGCTCTTGGTTCCTGGAGCAGATGTGGGAAACCTTGTCCAGCTTAAGTGACAGTTTCCTGCAGACGAGACCCGCTGGTGCTGATGTGCTGAAACACCCCGGGCTCTGTCCTGATTTCACAGTGGCCTTGTAACATAAGAAGTCCTATTTTTAAGGGTTTTTTAAAGTATGCCTGTAAATTGGAAGTTGAGTTGTTGCTGGAAATTCTGCTGTGCACTTTCTTCACACAAAAAGGCTTTTATGAGCCTTCACAGACTACACAAAGAGCTCCTGAACTTGGATTCCCTTTGTTTTTAGAAAGCTTTTTTGTTTTTGTTGTTCAGACTGTTGATCTGGCACGGTGGATTCAGGTTTGGCATTTTTGTGTGGGGAGGCTGCATCCAATCTACCATGAGAAGTAAAAGCTGCAGCAGTGCCCCTCTGGGCTGGGGCGTGGTGCCAGGCCTGCAGCTGGCAGCAGTGCAGTGCAGTGCAGTGCAGCACTGCAGTGGTGCTGTCCTGTGCTGTGCCACGCGCTGCAGGCTCAGTGGGAGCTCTTTTCCTCCCTGTTCCCTGCTCGTTCAGGAGCAGGTAGGAAGCAGAAAGACCTGGAGTGTGTAATTCTCTTGGTTGTTGCCCTGACTCGAGTGGATCTTCATACTGTAGGAAAAACTCACCTTTTTCTCAGCTTAAACAGGAGCGTCATTCAAGCTTCTTAATGGTTTCATGTCTCTGGGCTGTGGAAGAGTGGTGGTAGATCCTGCCCTGCTGAAGCAGTTGTTGCTTTATTTATTTGATTTTGTGCTCCCTCTCTGTGGTGAGCAGCAGCCTCTGTGCATCTCCCCATGCGGTGCCTCTAACCTCTTTGTGACCTGCAGCAGAGGAGCTGAGCTCGCTGTTTGAGAAGAAGAATTTCCGAGTGAAATCCCCGTGTTCTGGGAAGCAGTCCATCCTCTCTGTGCGACTGGAGCAGTGTCCACTGCAGCTCAACAACCCCTTCAACGAGTACTCCAAGTTCGACGGCAAGGTGGGTGACGGGGGGGTCCCTGAGGTTCTGCTCCTGGGCTCTGGCTTCTGCAGGCTCCAGGCAGACCTGAGAGTGGCCATCAGGTACTGATGTCCAGAAACAAGCCACTCCAGTGCTTCCAGGCTCAGGAGAAGCATTTCTCCTGTTCCCATTACCAAATTCTGGACTGAGGCTTCTCCACCTTGCTGTTTCCTTCTCCAGCAGGTTAGTGGGGTGCACCTTTATTGTGATACTGGGATGAGCTGCTGATGACACCCTTTGTATAAATGATTGGTTATTTGGCATTAAAAAACCCCAAAACTGTTCTATCCACATCACAGCACTGGCTGAATATTCCATGATTCGTGTCTTTGTCCTCAGTGCTCCACTGAGAGTGGGAGAAGCCACGGTCTCCTTTGAGAGTGGGAAACTGAAGTATCAGTAGGTGAGAATCCGAGGCAAAAAGAAGCACTAATCAATGCATTTCTGCACAAGTGCTCATTTGTGTAACACAGGGAGGAGATTGGCTGCAAACCTGGCAGCTCCTGGGGGTCAGGAGATGGATCTGGTGTCGCTCAGACTGGGGGATAAATGTCTTCCCTCCACTCCATATTGTCAAATATTTTTCTCTGTCATCAACTGTAGAAACTGAAATATAAACATTGGTGTGATGGATCATTGTCATATTGTTCCAAAACAAGTATAAATACTCCACAGATCTGTTTTCTACTAGATTTGTTTGTGGAATCTCCTGTGGGAGGATGGAGTTTGAGCTTCATTACCATCGTGATGGAAGAATTTCATATTCTGTTAGGTGTTCTTGAAGTGGAAAGTCAGATCCATAATTCCACTGACACTTCTAGGAGTATCTGGAATATTTGTGAAATGGTAACCTTTAGACTATGAAGTTTACATGCAAAAGCTCCTCTGTTGTGATTTTATATTTATTAGCATGTGGCAATTAGTGCTAAGTCAGGTTTTCAGAATTCCTGACCTCGTTAATGAGCAACAGCAGCACTTTCATGCTGACAGCACCAAGAGGCCTTTTTTCCAGGTTTGTTGTTCTTGTGCCATGAAATTTCAAACATTTAAATGAACTCTCACATCATGTATAGGGGAAGTAAAAATCAAATACTTCTTTATTAAGAGAATTCTGTAATAATTCAGTCATGTTCAAGTCTTGTTTCTCAGCAACTTGAGAAACTTCAGCATTTTTTCCTTCCCTCTTTGATAATCCAAGCTAATCTTTACTGTATTAATTGTAGTTGTCTATAATGAACATCTTAATGTTCACCTATTGAAAATTTAGCAGTGTTTGTCCACTGGAAGCAAGTTGCATCTGCACGTCACTTTGGGAGGTTAAGGAAATGCCTCAGTGTCACTCAGTTGTGACTTGCAGGGTCTGCTGTGAATTATCTCAGGTGTGATCTGCAAATCAAAATACCTTCTTTACAATCCAAAATATCTGAATGGGCATTTTGTTAGAGTATAATCTCACTCTATTAATATTAACACCATTGTTTCTATTACTCTGTTAGTGTATCAATAGTTTGCATATAAAGTTTATTCTCTATAGTTCTGTATGTATTATCTACTTTAATGCTTGGCTGGCCATCTGAGATACAGAAGAAACACAGTCCAGTTGTGAGTTATTTTACTTCAGTTCTCGTGTATTTTCAGTCAGTAAAAACACCAAAAATCATCGAGCTTTTAAAAATTATTTTTAATGACATATGATATGTCTTGTATTTCTTTTTATTGATAATAGATGAGCAGTATTTCACAGAAATATAATTCTTTCAGGGAATAGGGCATGACTTATTTACATAATTAACATAGCTGCGTGTCTCCGGGGGAAATGGTACATAATTGGGGAGAGGCAGGGGGGTGAGGAGGGGCTAGGGGCCTAATTAAACATGCCTTGAAAAAACACCCTACTTAATTATGTATTTACTCAGGGGGCCACAGTGGCTCTCAAATCCTCAAGGCTACAGCCAGGCCTTTGTAGATATTTGAGTTTGGTGATGCAGATTTCGGGTTGCTCAGTAACACTCATTTTTTGGTGCAGTGTTGTGAGCTGAGCTCTGTGCCTGTGTCTGTGCTCCTCATCCTGGCTGGTTTCACCTGAAATCAAATAAATCCTCCTGGGCTCCTCCTTCCCTAATCCCCCCCTGGCTGTTTTCACCTTACCCCAGTTCAGATCAGAACGTGCCACGTGCTGTAATGCCAACCAAGCCAACGTGGGCAATGCTCACATCTTGCAGGTGTTTCCTGCCAGATTTAGTGCCTTTTTCACAACCACTTCTGATTTTATGAAATAGTAAAATTTTAAAGCACTCTAATTTCTTCCTGTCCTGATCACTTCATTAATTATCAAAACAGTAGAGAATAGGGCTTGTGAAATGCAGCTGCAGTGGAGGCATCCTGAGCAGCTCAGGAACTGCCCCACCACTACCCAGGACAGATCTGTGGTTTTCTGTACACTGTAAAACTTCAGCTCTCAACAGAAGCCACACATACAGTAACTACTCTCAACTCTTTCTCCAAGTTTTTCCCTAAACAGTCAGAGTAAACCTCAGCTCTGGACCCGTTTTCATGTTTTGTAAAGCACATGGGTTGTACTTCTTGGTTAATAAATACTATATAATCTTTCTAAGAGTTTTGTATTGAAAGAACCTTTAGTTCTTTGTAATTCCTTCAGGTGTCATTTGAATAGAAAACTACTTGAAGGCTCAAGAAATCTCTGGCCAAATTGATTTCTTTTATCCACATGCAAATTAAATCATCACCAATTTGACAAATAAATTCATTTCTGTTTCTGTTTACAGGAATTCGAAAATGAGGTTTTGACAGTTTATTGTTCCAGCTTGCTGAGTTTTAATAATGTTGATAAAAGAAGACTGGGTGTCAGAGCAGCACGTCCTGTCCAGGTAGCACAGGACACACAGGAGTGTGGTGATGGCTCATTTCAGTGGCTCAGCTGAGATTCACAATGTTCAGGCACAAAAGAGGTGCAGAGGAGATCAAAAATGTAAGGAAGGAATTGTTTGGCTCTAGAGTAAACTGGGGTTGTGAGGCCAAAAGTCTTCCCTACAGGCAGACCAGATTTTCTCCAGATATTTTTATTTCTGCTTTCATGACTAGCTGCAAATGGAAGGAAGTTTGGCTTTTCTAATCTAATGGAGTTCTCTGGCGTTTGCTTGACTGCTGGAGATAATTTAACTGAAAATTGGTCAATGTAATTTTTGGGTGGACAAATGCTAAAAATCCTTTGGTGAGGAATGGTGCCTCTCTGTAGTGACACAAGGATTCTTGTGGCTACTTTGGTGATGGGTTAAAAAACAACAATTTCTCATGTAGCAACTGTTTTAAAGATGATGCTGTAGCAAGCATGGGGGAAGGGATAATTCATGAGTGCTAATTGCTTGGCTGTTAATTTTCATAAGTGTTGATAGAAGCAGTTCCTTAAATTAAACTTTGTTTAAAATGTATCAGGGGAAATATTCCACAATGTCGGGCCCGAAGTGAAAATTAATATGAATGCTGTGGCAATTAACACGTACTGGTTAATAGCTTTTAGCAGCATTTTGGGATGATAGTCCTTAAATACATCTTTGCATGCTGCTCTTGTTTCAGTCTTGTTTGACTGTATGTCTGCATAATCACGAACAAATGTTTTCCACAATCCCCAGTGTTAAATAGCTTTACTTAAAGAAAGTAGATAAAGAACTTAAGAAAGAAGCAATATTGCTTTAATTAAGATGGAAAATGTGTAAAATAATTAATCCTGGATTAAGATCTCTGTGTGGAAAAAAAGGCATTTTTTTATTTCAGTGTTTTGCCCGTAAGCTGAGTGGAATGATCCTCATTTGAATCCAAAATAAGTTTGCATAGGAGTTGTTTGTAAAGCATTTGCTTGTCCTGCCACTTGTAGTGGTTTACTTGCCACCTGCACGCTACTCCCTGAGCCTGGAGAATTTATGAGGGACACCTCCTGCAGTGGTAGTGCTGGGTCTCACTGGTGCCTGCCCCCCCTGCAGCCAGCCCCACGCCAGTGAGTGACCAGCACTGGCCTGCCTGGCACCAGGGGAGAGATCCACGTTCTTCTGAAATCACAGCAGTCCTGCCCCTTGGTTTTTGGTTGCATTTTGTTTGGGTTTCGCTTTGCTGGAGAGCCAGGTGTGTTGGGAGGTGCTCACAGTGGGAGGGAGGAGCAGCTCTGCTGCAGCTCTGCTGGGCCTGACTCTGCCCTCGTGGCACATGGTTTGGGTCAGTGTGGTGTTCTGTGTGGTCAGTGTGCTGCTCTGTGTGGTCAGTGTGCTGCTCTGTGTGGTCAGTGTGCCATTCCACATGGTCAGTGTGCCATTCCACATGGTCACTGTGCCCTTCCCTGTGGTCACCGTGCCCTGTGGTCACCGTGCCCTGTGTGGTCACTGTGCCCTGTGGTCACTGTGCC
>VYXD01014183.1:710260-731698 GCA_013397195.1 Hylia prasina
GGTCACCCAGAGCAGGGGACACAGGAGCACATCCAGGTGGGCTGGGGATGTCTCCAGAGAGGGAGGCTCCGTGAACTGGCCACTGCTTTTGTGGGAGAGGTGGAAATTCTGCTGTAATATTTGATTTCAAGCACTGCTGTGAAATCAAATATTGAAGCCATTGGCAGTCAGGGGGAGCTGAGAGAGGGGCTGGCCCTGCCCAGAGCCCCTGGAGGACCTGGAGTGGGACAGCAGCTCTTCCCAAGCAGACACTTTTTCTTTAAATCTTCCTTTAAAAACAAAATAGGAGAAGGAAGGCAAACAGCCAGTACAGTGAAACACACAGGAAAATTGGTGATGCCTTGAAATTAAAAGCATTTTTTAGGCCATGGCCATTTAAAGCAGCTTAATTAGAATTAAAGAATTTTAAAGAGTTTTTATAATGCACTTGTTAATCTTTTGGCTGAATCATATTGCGTTTTATTCTATCTAATTGATTTTTAGCAATTTAGTAGTGTCATTATCTTTCCCTTAATTACAGATCAAATCAAATGAAAAACGTATTCACAAGTTGAGGTTCTTAACAGCCAAAGAAATATGGAAATGTTTTATTAGCACATGTTTCTAATGGCTGCTGTTTGCAGAAGAGTTGGATTTGTCCATTTAACAGACATCCTTGTTGGGAGAAACAGACCTGAGGGAGAGAAGGGTGGGTGTTTTAATTTCTCATAGGACAGTCTTTTAGACTATGCCTTTACTTTGACCTTAGTAGTTGAAAAATCATTTCCAAGCATTGATGATAATTATGGAGAAAGGGCTCACTTATGGGTTTGTTTAGGCACCATGAAATCACTAATCAAAGAGTTCTTGTTTTGTAGTTAAATATTAAATGTAAGTGAAGTGGTCATTGCTTTATTCTTGATTCCAGTATAAATTTATATTTAACTAAATTGGGTTTTTTTATTTATTTAATATTTCCCACTCAGAATTTGTAAAAGCAATATAATGGTAAGGTTTTTTCTATGTAAATTCTTTTGTTTTCCCTATCTGAACCAAAGAGGGAGAAAATTCTCACTATCTTCTTAATACTGGTAGAGCTTGCTTGATTTACTAATAAGAGCAGTTTCTCAGGTCTTTGTGGAGATTGAATTTGTGAATTTAGCACACCTCAGGCTGCTGTGGACCTAAATCCTGGGGGGAAAAACGGTGAAAACACTTCATGTCATAAAGTGTCCTGCACCAAAGTTGCTTGAACAGCCCATCAGTGCATTTTCACGTGTTTTAAGGGCAAAAGCTGCCCGAGGTTGAAGTCTTTACTGGTCCTTCTAGAGGTGCCCCCGAGTGCCACGTGGCTGTTGAGGTGGTGTTGAGGTGGTTCTGTGTGATGGAAGCACTGGTGTGCCAGCACTGCCTGCTCTGCTGCCAGCAGGGACGGGGAGTGCAGAGCCACAGAAGTGTCAGTGGGACGCTGTGTATTATTTATTTTTTCTTTTTTATGGTTTATTATCTGCCCTGGGCTCCTTCCCGGTGCAGTCCAAGGGTGCAGATTTCTTCCGGAGTGCAAGGAAGCTGGGCTTTAAGGGGGTAGTCAGGGGGCTGATGCTGAGAAAGAAATCTCCTGGTGGAGGAAATCAAATCCCATCTCCATGAGCAGCCTGACTCCACATCACATTCTGTCTCTCTGATGGTTTTTAAATTGAGGGGCAAAAAGCTGTTGTGATAGCGTCACTAAACACTGCAGCACAAATTTCCACATAAAACCCTTCCTGGGTAGGAAATTCCAGTTAATAATAATTTGGAGGAAAACCTATAGTAAAACTTGAGCATCTCAACTATTAGGAGTTTAATTTGAGCTCTGGGGGAAATGATGTATCAGGGTAGGTACAGTAAAACTGATGAGATCGCAGGCAGGTTTTACAGATGATTTTCTCTTTCTTTTAAGAATAATTGAGTCATTTTAATGATAAGCCTTGCTTGGCTTCTTTGAATGGACTGCATGTAATTAGTTGTAGCTTCAACTTTGAAATGTTTTGACAGAAAATGCATCATTTAGCGGGTGCATTTTTTCCAGCATCTGCCTTTAATATTTGTTCATTTTCCGCAACAACACAACTTCGCTACTTCGGGTCAAATCCCAGACAGGGCTGCGTTCCCTTTGTTGCCTGGATCGTTTCCTTCAGGATGAGGGAGAATAATTGCACGGAGCACGTTTTGCAGGCAGCTGGAGCCCCTTTCCAGCTGAGAGCAGCACCTGCGGGCCGGCGGCGGGGCCGGCGGCGGGGCCGTTCCACCCTGGGCTGGCGCTGCCGGGCGCTGCCGCTGCCCTTCTGCAGCTTCAGCTGGCAGCAGTGCCAGGGAATGCACACTTGCCTGGCTTACACTAATTAGAGGGATGATTTGTGAAACGCTGGCTATTTATTTAATTAATCACCGGCGCAAAGCTATAAAACCCATATTTTAAAAACCCCTGTTAGTTTGCCATGTGGTTAATAGATTGTGGCACATTAAAAAGTGACACGGTGATGTATTAAAAATGTTCCACCTAAGGTTGGCTGATGTCCTCGAGGAACTTGAGCTGTCTGCTTTGTGCAGCAGAAGCAGAGGATTAGAGGCTGATCTGTTCAAGGATTGAATATTTCTGAAAACATTTATCTTTTTTAGAGCATCTGTTCGTTAAAATAGATCGTGGCGTGTTCCTTAACGCACAAATAATGTTTATGGTGTAGTTTTAATTATAAGTTTTGGTTGCATTTTGTTATTACGAAGAATAACTCTGTTCCTCAGTATTAAATTGTAATGTTTATTACTAAGTAAAATATATATAATTCTTCTAAAAAGGCTGTTCCTCCTCCTCACTAGAAGGAATTCGATGACGGTTTGGGGTAATGAATGCATTTCTGCTGCAGCTGGAGCAACTCCACTTGGATCAATCTAAACGTGTGTTTTACCCCTCACTAGAGCTGTGGGAGCCGAGCAGCCCAGGGCTGCAGGGGCAGGGTGAGCTGGTGCCACACAGCTGGTGGGACATCCCACCCTCTGTGTTTGCTTGGGCAGGCAGAGAGGGAGCCAGTGTGGCAGGGGAGGGATGGACAGGGCCATTTGTCCTAAACCTGACACCTACATGGACATAAACACAGCCTGGGCTGGAACGGGGATGGACCTGGGGTTTCTCCCTCCCTCCAGAAAAAAAAAGCAGTATTAAGAATTCATATTAATAGCACTCCAAGTAAACCAGATTTCAATTCATGGAGAGTTGTATAAACGAATGCGTGCTGCTATAATTGAAACGTGCTGTTACCAGCATTGTGTGTCTTATTCTTTGCTCAGGACTTACACAATTTTATTAATTGTGGGAGTGAATGCCAGGCAAGGGCAGGCAGGGATTTGGGTGCTTGGTGGTGTGGTTATTTCTGTAAATCCTGGTTCTGAGGTGCGTGTAAAGGCGTGTTCAGGTGGAAGGAAAGTGTCCAGCTCGGAGGTGATGTTTCTCAGCTGTGTGTTGTATAATTAACTGGTACATTAGGAGGGGGCTGGAATAAAACATGAGCATGTTAATGCAGCCTGGAGCTGGGGTTGTAGTGATCATTGCCATGCAGAGGAGGCATTGCTCAGAGCTGCTGCTGCCTCTGCAGCCTGTGAAACATCTGGACCTTTAATTGACAAATCGCGTGGTGCCGTACAGAGCAGGCATGCTAAGTGAAGTCAACAATTTAGAATAAAAAATAATAGCGTGTTATTTACCTTGGAGTTAAATATTCATACTTTGTTATGCTTTGGATAACAGGAAATTACTGGGTTAAATTTTTATGAATAGTGACAGTGTGAATAAGACAAATTAAGTATTTAATGATGTTAATGGAGTTTTACATCGTGATCTGCTCACTCTGCAGCACAAGCTGGGGTGACACGAAGGAGAATCCTCTCCTCAGAAGGGAACAGCTTTGAGGCTTCACTGAGGAGCTGCAGAGCTGGCAGTGTGCTGGGGGTGCACCCCAGCTCACTGGGGTGTCCTCCACACGGGGTTTAAGAATAACAGAAGAACCCAGTGCCCAGAGTAATGAAAAACTCCAAGGGTGGTGTAACCACCTGATGAAATAAACCCCACTCCCATTCTGCCGTGGTAGGGAATAGTGTGGTGGGTTGGAGAAGGGAAGAAAAAAAGAAAAATATCGTCCCTTATATTGCCAAAAACATCTGTGCTCTGATCTGTTAGAACTTTTTGTGTGTTGTAAGTGCTGGGTTATTATATTTCCACTTTTTCCCTTCAAGTATTTTCTGTGTGTCAGTGAAATACATAAGCGAGTGAGTTATGTTGTGGAGGTGATTGCTGGATCACAGAGTGTATTCAACACCCTGTCACCCAAACCAAAAAACATTTAACTGACTTTAAAAGTGAGAAGACATTTTGCATTTGGGAAGGGAAAAGCATTTGTTTCCATTTTGTGCAGTGTTTAGTGTTGTTTGCTGGGAGGTGAGTCAATGACTTGAATTAATTATAATTACTGAAGAGACATATACTGATTGAGCAAATAAAGTAGTAAGCTCATTCGTGCCAAGGCCATCTAATTAAATGCTAACTTTGGGTAAGCTAGATGTGCATGAAAGATTAATTTTAAGAGGTTTTTATGACTCCCACTAAATAATGATTCAGTAAAATCTTTGCATTATATCATTAGAACATCTAATCTTAAAGTGATATAACATTTAGTCACAGAACTCCATTGTGCAGGAAGAGGCAGTAAATTGTCAGCGTTGAAAATCAATCACTTTTCTCTTGGAAGTGTTTATGGACTTTGTTTTAATTTTGTGCCGTGGTGTGCAGTGAAGCAAAGCAGGAGTGAGAAGGGCACTGTGTACCTGTCTGTCCCCCACTCCCCGTTTTGCAGGTGCTGCAGCACCTTTTGGGGGTGAGTTGTCCTGGGATGGACGAGCTGTCCCCAGGTGTCAGGTGGAGGATCAGTGGACACCTGCTGAAGGTGCACATCATCTGACATTGGAGGGAGGGGTGCCTTCCCTCGTGAACTTCAATTAAAATTTGATTTTAAATCTTAGAAAGACATCTTATATTGGGAGAACTGGTAGATTTTAATTTTTTTTTTTTTTTTTTAGACATTGACGTGCTGTAGGAGAGCACCATTAATAAAAACACTAGGAAAATTTTCTATGATTTATTGTACGTTTTCAGTGTATCCAGTTACTCCTCACTTTCTTAAAGGATTGGTGGGATATAACATTTCTAACAATAAAAGCTTAATGGAATCAGATTTGTGATTTCCTAGAAAATTAACGAGATATTTTGTCAATTTTATTCCAGACTTCATTTGTCAGAATATACAGTGTCCAGTGACAAGCTAAAAGAATTTTTTGACAAATTAACTGTGCCACAGGTGACAGATCAGGAAAATGTTAATTTAACAGCCCCTTTATGCTTCCCAGATTTATTGGAGGCTATTAAGGAAACTCCAAATGGTAAGGCCCCTGGCCCTGAATAGATTTTCCATTGAATTTTATACAGGATCTATTAATAAAGTTTGATGCTGCCTCTTTGAATATCAGTAATTGTCCTTTATCTTCTGAGTTTCCTCAGCATTTCCACTTGGAATACAGTTTTTAGTTGGGAGCATGAAGTAATTGTGGTTCCAGTAATGCCTGTGGTCTGGTCCTGAGTGATTCCTCCTGGAGAGGAGACTCCAGGAGCTGTCAGTGGTGGTGTCCAGGGCTGACCCCTGGCCACGGACTGGCCGCTGCGTCCCTGTGCCCACCACGTCCAGCCCTCGCCCCCAGGCTCTGAGCAGAGCAGTAATTGAGCTCTCAGGGACTTCCTGCACAACTGATATTTTGCAGGATGGGCTGAGGGTGTGGATTCCCTCTGTCCCACACACAGGCACCCGATGGGTGGCATTTATAATGTGGTTCTGCACAAACACCACCAATTTGCAATAGACACAGTGGAGGTTTCCTCCAGACCCCCTGACGTGGGACTGATCAGCCTCAGCCCTGACCCACGGCTTTGTACAAACATTTCCTACCCAATGTGGCAGTGGATGTTCTCTTTACTGCTAGAAAATGTAATTGGCTGCAGGTTTCGGCCTCTCTAGTACCTCATGGCCATCAGCTTCACAGACCTTTAATTGATAAAACTATTTCTCTGACTTTTTGAAAGATCTTGAGTATAACAGCAGCACTTTGAGCCATTTCCCAGTCCTGCTGTTGTTGGGATTGCTCCCCTTGCTCACAGAGCAGTTGGAATCCTCAGAGGTGTGTGAGTTTTACCTGGTTTAAGTCACCTGTCATTTTGGGGTTCACAGTGAGTGTTTGTGGGTAGAACAGGGTAGGTGTAGTGGAGGGAGTTTGGACAAGAAAGATAGTAAAAAATAGGCTGGAGGAGGTAGAGGAGATTTAGAGATGGGGAAGAACTAAGAAAGGTTTAGTTAAAAACCAGCAAACATCAAGTCAGTCAGGGTGTGGGGCAGGGCAGAGCCTTGCTGTGAGAGGAGCCCCAGGAGTGTGAGTGTCAGGTGTGTGATAGCCCAGGGTCCCTGAACGGGGTATTCATAAATCCCTGGGTTACCAGCTCACACTGTTCATGCAGTGCCTGAGGATAATCTGGTCTCTTTGGTCATTGCTCCAGCCCTGGCTCGTGTGTCCCTCCCCTGGCTTGGTGCTGGGTGCATCAGCTGTGACCTTGGCACCCACTCCCACATCTGGGTGTCCATTTTTCTTGGGTTTTCCATTGTCAGGACCCAGCATCACGTACGGTTCTGCCTTCCTTGGATTTATGTGTGTAAGTGACTCAGCCTGCCAAGGAGCCACATTAATTTCCTGCTGTTTTCTCCTTCTCTTGCCAAAGCAGCCTCAGCTCTGGGGTCCCTCTGGCCACGAGCACAACGTCACCCACTCTCTGGCCCTCACCTGCCCTGGCTGTCTGCACCTGGGCACAGACAGGTGGTTTGTCACCTGGTACCTGGTTATTTCCCTTTAAAAATAAGTCGTGGAAGTAGAAAAGCAAGAGAGATGGAGAGGAAGAAACCCCCCCTTGTGTTTTTTACCAGCTGTATAACCTCATGATTTCCTGAGGTTGTGGGTGGTGTCTTAGAGGGTCCCTGGCACATGACCTCAAGCAAAGGTTTTTTGGGTTTATCCAAACAAAGTGAAGGAATGTCCCATGTTCTGTTGCAAACCTAACCCTTCATTTAAATGAATTCTTCCTTTCTTCTTACCCTAAAAATACGGGAGGAGGAGGTATCTGTTCTATAAAAATGCTTTCTTAAAAAAACAAATTTATTATGTTGGGATGGATTTTAATAATACTTTTAGCTATGCCAGTATGAATAACTTCAATCTTTAAATTCCTATCACTTCTCTAATTTATAATCACACTGAAGGATCAAATGGTTTTTAACAATATATTGAAATTAGCACATGGCATTTAACTCCCTGTTTTATGCTCTCATTATAGATTTACAGCATTGAATCCTTTTATTCTGTTACTTAGAATTCCAAGTGATTAATTTAAGAAACCCTTTCTCTTCTCAAGGCCCTTGTAGTATGGAGAGAGATGGAGACACAGAGTTACTCTGAGTGCTTTGGAAGAGGGGACCAGGATGTGCAATCTTTTGTTTGTTGAAAAGATTTCTGGGTGAAAGCTGCAATCCTACCTGCAGTGCATTAAATGTCCTTTTCTTGTAATGCAAACTTCGTGGATCTCTGTGTTGCTGTGTGTTTTGTGGTTTATTTAATTGTCAGTCTCCAGGGCACCAAATGGATTCTTTCCACCCAGCAAGTTCCAATAAACCCCAATATTAGTTGATTCTTCTTGGTGTCTTCAAAGAGGGCACTTCAGTGGCTCAGCTGAGTGTGTGATTTTGTTCTCCTGGCAAGCCAAGGCCAAGCCTTGGTGGGTGGGTGTCTGTGCCCCCTCTGGGGGGCTGGGGGCTCCTCAGGTAGTGGGGAAGAACTGCAGAAGAGAGCAGAAATGCAGAAACAAGGGTAGTGCACCTCAGAAGTCTTAGGCTGGTTTGTTGGGTCCCTCTTCCTCCCCATCCCACACATATTTCAGGTTTTTTGGACTCTGCAGGAACATGGGATCCTGCAGCAAAGTTCAGGCTCTTTATGGAAATCTGTGAAATCATGTGCAGATGTTTCATGCCTTTTTTAGAGATAAACAGCAGGGAAACAATTGGAATTTAAATGTCCAATCCTCTTCCAATTTTAAGCCATAGCAGCGTATTTTAGTTTTCCTGCTGAACAGAATTCCATCCGCCCAGATTTTCTATAAACCCCGTCACACTTTTTTATACATTCTGATGAAATCTGATTCCTCAACAGGGCCACGTTGGTACAACGGCAACCAAAAAAATTGATGTCTACCTCCCACTGCACACAAGCCAAGACAAGCTGCAGCCCATGACCGTGGTGACCATCGCCAACGCCAAGGTGCACGACCTGATCGGGCTCATCTGCTGGCAATATACAAGTGAGGGACGGGAACCCAAGCTGAAGTAATGCTCTTTCCTTACTACCTCTTCACCTCTAAATTTCTCCTCTGTAGCCTTTTTTGCTCCCTGAAATGGATTTTCTGTTTCAGTGTTTGGGTATATGAATCTCAGCACCTTTGCATTGGTGGGTATTTCCCTCCGAGCAGCACATGTGCACCTCCAGCCAGTTCTCTTTCAATTAACTGCTGTGTGCTGGCAAATGATCAACAGGAAGGCTTGGGTATTTAAATGAATCATCATTTCAAAACTATGTAAGAATAATGCAAGGTTTATCTCTTTTGAGATAAACATTTGTTATTTCATGTCCCATCTGTTTTTTGGTAGTGTTCCTAATGGCTGAGATCACAAGATGTCAGATAAAGTCCAGAACTCCTCTAAGTCCCTTTGCTGTGCTGGAGCACTGGTGGTGCTTAGTAAGAGCTGTTCCTTTTTCCTGGCAGGTGACATGAGATGCATAAAAAGGTTCTTCAGAACAGCTCACCTGAGCAGCTTTTGTTTTAGAACATTTGTGTAAAATCCTTCTGGTTTTGCTGGGCTGTAGAACATAAAGTAAGAACCTAAGGTAGTTTATTACAGAGGTGTCAGTAGCAGTTATTGGCAGGGATGTCCCTGGTGCAAAGGAGGTTGATAGTTTTGTTTGGGTTTTTTTCTATATGAGCCAAATTTCACTTTTTTATTGTTCCTGGACTATTGAATGAATGGGGTGGGGGTTTTTTGATCCTGAATTTTGCAGCTCACTCTTTCAGCATTTTTCAGGAGCCCTGGAGGGCTCAGCAGTCTCAGCTGCTGTTGTATCCCAGTTGTGGGGGGAATGGGAGTGGGTCACTTGGGCTCCCATGTTTGGATTTGCTGATTTCTGTTCCATGGACAGGGCACGCAGGAAAGCAGCTCCTCTTGAAAACACTTCCATGGATATCTGCTTTGGATATAGCCTTTCCCTTAGCTCTTCTCAACAGACACGTGAGATCTTTCTGAGGTTAAACACTTGGGTTTGATTTGTCCTGGTTTCTTTTGTTCTGGAGAAGAAATATAAAATCATTCGCAGATGGTGCCCTTTTATTTGCTGTTAATAATTTCTGTTCATTATATCACAAGTTCAGAGCAGTCCTTTGTGTATGATTAGGTTCTTTTTTAACGAGTAAAACACCCCTGCTGTCAGTCTTTGGGCACACACATATTTTTCAGGAGCACAGCAGGCCTCAAGTGGAACAGCACCCGTGAGTGGAGTGCTCCATGAACCATCACTGCCCACAGCAAAAGGCAGCAGTGGGAAGAAATGAATTTCACTGTCTGCCTTGAAGGATAAGATGTTATGATGTGTCAGAAAGTGCTCATGAGCAAGGAGGCTGTCCAATGTAATCAAATCTCAGGGCAGAAAGACTGAAACAAGCAATGGAGGTGTGAGTTCCCAAGAGCACGTGTTAGACACAGCAGCTCCTGAGAATCTGGGACAGAGGCTCAGATTAAGAGACAGAGCCTCAAGTTTCCAAGATGTGTGTTCTTTCAGGTTCTTAATTATTTCTCGTGCCTCCATCATCTTTTTTTAGCATTGCTGACTGCCAGTCCTGGAGCAAGGATTGATTTAACTATAAACTAATTCTCATATTTCCAAGTAAGGAAGGAGCTCGTGTAGGGTACCCCTTCTACACTGGCCATTTGTTCCTGATTCAGTCAGGTGAGAGTGTAAAAAGGGGATCACTGCTCCAAAATACATCTATACAGTGCCTCAGATGGGTGTACCAGGCATGCAGAGTGACAACTATACCTGCTAGTGACACTGTGAGAATAATGAGGAGATTTTAGACTTTATAATTAGGAGAAACAACCCTTTCTGTCTTTAGGAAAAGAATATATTACTGCCTAATTTCTTTTCCTAAAAGATAGGTGTAAGAGTCTGAAGTGAATGAGTACTAGTTGACAGCTTTGAGAACATTCTGTATTCAATTAGGCTGCCTTTTTATTATAATTGTGTTGTATTTGTCTGAATTCAGTCTCTTGGTTTGAGGAACCACTGGCAGAGTTAGCAGCCCTGTCCCCGGCCTCCTACACAAGAACTTGGGTTGTAACCCAGCATTTTCTTGCCAGCCCCTGACAGATGTGCTGGAATGATTCCACCTGCAAAAAACAAACAAAATTCCTTTCTAGGACGAAATTAATAGTGAGATGCACAATTCAAATACATTTGCTATTTTTAGACGTGAGGAATGCTGTAACATCTCTCAGGTTTTGTGCTGAACGTGTAAGTTCCTAACTTGAATCTCACCCAGCCTGGTGGAGGTTCAAAGTGCAGAACAGTTTTATTCACTGGCCCTTTTTTTTTTTTAAACACATTGTGGCTAGATCTGTGTCAGGGTTCAGGAACCCAGTCCATGACTGAAGGCATTTGTAGCCCCTTTGTTCTACGGGATTTAAGCAGCTCTGTGTGTTTCCCCTGTGTTTGGTGCTGGTGGCACTGGGATGGCTCTGGGGCCGTGCTGGGGGTGTCTCTGTGCTCCCCCAGCTCCAGTGGGATTTAAGCAGCTCTGTGTGTTTCCCCTGTGTTTGGTGCTGGTGGCACTGGGATGGCTCTGGGGCCGTGCTGGGGGTGTCTCTGTGCTCCCCCAGCTCCAGTGGGATTTAAGCAGCTCTGTGTGTTTCCCCTGTGTTTGGTGCTGGTGGCACTGGGATGGCTCTGGGGCCGTGCTGGGGGTGTCTCTGTGCTCCCCCAGCTCCAGTGGGATTTAAGCAGCTCTGTGTGTTTCCCCTGTGTTTGGTGCTGGTGGCACTGGGATGGCTCTGGGGCCGTGCTGGGGGTGTCTCTGTGCTCCCCCAGCTCCAGTGGGAGCGATGCCAACGCACCAGGATCCAAATGAGGATGCCCTCTCTGTTTAGCCAGAGCTGTGGGTGCCCACGGGGGAATCAGCAGGGCGAGGCAGGAGCACAGCTGTGGGCAGGGGGTGACCTGTCACTCTGGGGGTGTCACAGCCTGGGCACCCCCAGTGCTGTTCAGGGGCACAAGGGCGTGCAGGGCTCGGTCTGTAACCCCCCAGCACGGGGGGCACGTGGAGAAAGGCCAGAGGCTCTGGCACTGGAGCCCCTGGCAGGGCCTGGAGGGGCTCCAGGAGAGCTGCAGAGGGACTGGGGACAAGGCAGGGAGGGACAGGACACAGGGCATGGCTCCCACTGCCAGAGGGCAGGGATGGATGGGAGATTGGGAAGGAATTCTTGGCTGTGAGGCTGGTGAGTTCCTGGGTGCCCACAGAAGCTGTGGCATCCCTGGAAGGGTTCAAGGCCAGAAAGTTTCTTAATTAGTATTTGCAGAATTTTCAAAATTCAGAGTGGTGAATGTTGCTGAATTAACTTTTGGTTAGCAAATTTCCAGCTTACATTAACAGCAATGCATCATTATTCCCTGCTTTCTATAATAAATGTCTTAGTCATGACAAGATGCCTATAGATCACCTGGACTAAGCACTCTCAATAAAGCACAGTTGCAACCAAAGGTTTGTGAATTAATTGAGAAAATTGCAAATCAGGTAGTCAGTGAAATAATTCATTGTCACATCCAATCAATAAACTTTGTAAATCAACTCATTTAATTCAAAAAATGATCTATATAGATCAAGCGACCAATTAAACAATTAGCATACACTTTACAATTAATTAATTTAAGCATCAATCATGCAATTAAAACTCCAAATTTAAACTGCAGAGTTTAGAAACACGCTGCCACGTGCACCTCCAGCTTTACTGCGTGGCTGGGGAAAGGCCTGAGCGCTGGCAGGTTTACAGTCAGAAAGAATACTTATTTTCAGGTCAATAATTTAAACTGAAGTAACAGTTGAAATAGATTTCAATGCTAGGAAATTATGATTAATATCTGTTTGGTAGCTATAAATAGCTGTTTCCCTCTGGGCTTTCGTCTGTGGAAAGGAAGTGGCTCAGCTCTTTATTTCTTATTGTATCTGTTTCAACTTTCTGTGTTAGTTCTGCTTGTTGGTGTTTATTAATTTGTAACTGCTTTTAGTGGCTGAACTTAGGTATTTAGTAAAGGTAAGTTTTCTGCTAATCATTGCTCCTGTGTTGGGACAGATTTTTTGCTTTTCCCATAGTTCATTACCCTGCTTACCTGCCCAAGAGCACTCTGCTTTTCCAGCCCACAGACACTAAACTTCCACTTTGGTCTGTGAAAAATCACAGACTCCACTTGTTTGCCTTCAGCTCTGAAGTGCAGTCATCGTGCAAATAAATTTTCACCAATGGAGAACTATTACTTCCCGCTTTATGAAATCACGAGACCTTTGAAGGTTTTAGTGTATTTTAATCACTGTCAGGTTTTGTAGAGCAGCTGAGGATGAAGACCGCTTTGCCGTGAGGTGTGGGGTTTTTCTGTCCCCACGGGGTCGTGGCAGCAGGGTGTGTGGGGACACGTTTGGGTGGGTGTCCCAGCGGCTGTGGGGCCGTGTGGGGCTGCGCTGACCAGAGCTCTCTGTTCCAGCGACAACGTCGGCGCCTACTGCCTGCACATCGCCGAGGACGACGGCGAGGTCGACACCGACTTCCCGCCCCTGGACTCCAACGAGCCCATCCACAAGTTTGGCTTCAGCACCCTGGCGCTGGTGGAGAAGTACTCGTCCCCGGGGCTGGCGGCCAAGCAGTCGCTCTTCGTGCGCATGTGAGTGCAGCCGGGGCTGGGCCAGCCCTGCCCTTCTCCTGGCCGTGTCAAAACTGGGGCCACGCACGGTCCTGGCACTGCTCTGCAGGGAAACCAGTGCCTGTACAGGCAGATAGCTGCAGTGTGGCTCAATAGCAGTGCCGTGGTTGGGAAATGGGCAGTGCCCAAGCGCACCAGCTGGAGCAGGACTGGGCATTCCCCTCCCAAGTCCAGGAGAGTTGTGAGGAGGGACGTCCCATCCACCCCCAAGACCTGAGCTTGTAGATCAAGAAGAATTTGCTATGTCCTTATCAGTGAAGTAGGGATATATTCTGTGCTTGATCACTTTTATTTTCCTTTACTTGTGAATGAAAAATCTTTTAAACCATCAGAAGGCCTTAATTACTAGAATAAAATGCCAGGAGCATAAGCCACTTCTTACTTGGGAAAAATATTTCATGTTTGGAGCTCTTGAAATGAAAATGCTAATAGGGTTTTCCTGGTTATTGGACATTACTTACATTTCTTAACACTACATCTGCTTCTAGTTCTGAATAATCAGATATATTTTAAAAAATCTGGCTTATTTAATTAGCTTTTATATTCTTTATTGTGCACTGTGTTTCTTAGTGACGTTCCGAAGCATCCTACGGAAAGGCATTGTCAGAAATCCCACGTGTATTCCCAAGGCCACATTCACTTTGTTCCACTGCATTAGGGCACTGGGAAAGAAAATATTCTGGCCCCAGTGTTCACAACTGAGTTACTCAAGGCTGAGATGCTGGGCTGTGCTGCACTGAGGCCGTGGTGAGAAGGGGAGGTCGTTGTGAACAGACAACTCTAAATTGTTGCTGATTCCTCATCTGGAAAAAGTCTCCTCTCCCAGCTGCCCCCAGTGCTGCACTGGGTGCATGAGCTGGGCTCAGTGTCCACTGCAGGGCCCAGGTGTGGGTCAGGGCTGGGCACTGGCTGGGAGGGTGTGGCACTGCCCCTCCCGTGGGAGCACAGGCACCTCGGGGGTCCCGGCCTGGCCAGCAGAGCTCTGCCTGCAGCTGGGAGCAGCACTGGGGTCCAGCTGCAGGTCCTGCAGAGAAAAATGCAAAGTCTTTTGGTTTACCATCATTTGTGCTGATGTGAGGAGCTTCCTTCTAGCTTGGAAGGTGCTGCTGAGGGGAAACAGGACAGCTGCATCATAAGCAGTGCTCTTCTGAAAGGGTCAGTTTGGTTCCAGTGTCCACATTTTCATTTTAAATGGCTTGTGCTTACTGTGTAAATTGTTAGGTTTAAATTAGAATTTTTAATGTGTCCCCTAGAATGAAGAATTACTTGATCATCACTTGATCAGAGGGTTGTTACATCTGAGTTTAACTGTGCGTGCTGTCTCATTTTTGTAGGGATTTGTTGGCTGCTTCCTCCCCTGTCACCCCACCGGTGCATGTAATTGTGGTTTTATATTTTGCATCTTTTTTTATTTTTTCTTTTTTTTCCCCCTCCTCGTGCTGAAGTATCTCAGCTGCTGCCATGTCAGCCTTGTGAGTTGCAATGTTTATTAATACTGGATCACTGTTGGAAAGCCTTGCTGCCTGTGAGGAGCTGGGGCTGCAGCCGTGCTCCGTCTCGCTCCGACGCTGTGCCCGGCTGCCCGCGGAGCCCCGCCAGGGACCCCGCTTCTGCAGGACATCTTTGAGCAGAAACAGTTTGCAGAACTTCACACACTTCAACTCCTGCCAAGGCAAACTCTGAGCCACTTGAGCTGGTTATAAATACCCAGAGGTGGTGGCTGGAAGTAGCCCGCGGTGCAGTTTATATTCCGAGCTGGATGTGAATGTCTTTGCGGCTGTACAGAGTAGTAAATAATTGAGTTTGATTAGGGAGAGGGACCTCATTATCCCCCCACCTGTGCCCAGCTGGTAGGGGAGGGTCGAAATGAAGCCATTAGCTGTCGCTCTTACTGGCATCTCAAAGAGCTCAAATACATCTGTGTCTTATTTTCTTTTCTGGCACAATCAGTCGAGCAAGCTAAGCAGGCATGACCGAATTTGGCAAGTTCCAAGGACTCTGGCAAAGTTACACAAGGAGAAGACGGAGGGCAGTCATTCTGGCTGCTCACTGCCCATTAGTCTAGCGAGTTATGTTTTTGGAAGGTGGCTGCTGTGGAAAGCAGAGCTTTGTCCAACATCAGGCACGGCACTCGCACGCGGCCCCGCTCTCCTGCCCGGGGTGTTTGTCAGGAAAAGGCAAACAAAGCACCACATCCATGGAAATACAGACTTCTAGAGGTGGTGAGGTCATACCTGAAAGGCTTAAAATAAATCTGTACCATCATTAGGGCTTTTTCCCTTGGAAATTTTATTATTGGAACTTGACACGCTCCGTCTAATGGTGTTTCTAGGAGCTGTGGCTCAGCTGCCAGTTGGCACACAGAGGAAATTTGGCATCCAGTTCCTCTGCTCTGTAGCACTTTTTTGCTGTTTTGATACTGTACTTAAATTGCTTTGACTATTATATACAAATTTTCAAAGCAGTGCCTCTGCCATACCCAATAGTTTAAGTTTTGAAACCCTTTAAAATACCAGAATTGCATGGTGCATTTGCAAATTCAGTTCAAAGCCCTGAAATGTGTTTTTTCTTGGACTCCAGCAGCTCTCCCCAAAAGGCCTGTTCCTGGTTTGTACATGGGGGTGGGTAATCTGCAAAGTACATTTTAGAATATTCATATAAAATTTAAGATAGTTAATGTGGGTGCAAAATTAAGAATGTGGCTTCCAGAATAGTGGAGAGGGAGGGGTAGAAAGGCACCAGAAGATTTGATAGAGGTCTAAGGACTGTTACTGTGGTGTCAAAATGCAGCCAGTTAAACTCAGCAGTGCACGAAGCTATGCAAGGCCAGCCTGAGACGCACAAAAGCAGGTCATTTGGGCTCAGAATAGAAATTGTGGCTGGCATTAGTTAGTCCAATTCCTATCACCGTGCATTTTATCTTAAAAATTACCCAGCTTAAGGTAAGTCCATTGCATCAGCTGGGATTTTGAGTCTTAACTCTGACTTTGTGCTGATCAGGTGGAAATTGCTATTAGTCACTCCCAGGCACTTCCAGCCATGCCAGCTGGTTATGCAGTGAGCTTTAAGTGCTATAAATTCCACTTCTGGTAAATAAATTCCACTGCTGTGTTTTTTTAAAAAAAGAAAAAATTAAAAATTTTATAAATTGCTCCAGGTAGTAAAGGAGCTTTTTGAAAAGTTCTCACTTGGAACAGAAGCCCTTTGTCCTTCCAGTGTAGGTTGTTTTGTTTTGTTTTGTGGCAGAAGGGGGGACCCAGCCTGTTCCCGTGGCACCTCGGCACCATGAGGAGAGCCCGGCGTGGCTTCTGCCTCTGCTGCTGTTTCCCTTTCCCTCCCCTGAACCTTGCCACCCTGGCTCCAGCACGGAGGCTGTAAAAGAAGATGGAAAGCCAAGTTACTGCAGAATGATCACTATCATTAACATTCACGGGTGGTTCACTTATCATTCCTGACTGCACAGACATGGCAGCCGTTATGAAACGTCCACAGGTGTAGCACGATGATACATATTACATTGTGCCACAATGGATTTATGTATTCTGTAACAAAAGAAAAGTGTAATGAAAAAATACAGAAGGTAATCCTTTATTCCTCCACTGCACAATTTATCAGTAATGCCTGTGGATGATAAGTGCCAGGGATTTCCTTTGCTTGATTTAACCTTGTCACCCAGGTATGTTTTTGCAAAATGACAGAAAATACAAGCTAAGGAATTTCTTTGGCTTCCAATTTGCCAGCAGCAGTTTTAATTGATTGACCAGCATCTGCTTGTCTGTCCTATTTTTGGTGTGTTGACTTAAATAAAGGTATCACACCTTAGCAGAGTGAGGTAGAACACGTCGCATGTGATTGCAATTAAGGATGTGCTGGGGTTGGGCTGAGTGAGGACAGTCCATGCCCATGGCCAGGGCAGAGCAAGCTGGGGAGTGGTGAGGTCAGGTGAGGTGAGGTGAGGTGAGGTGGGTGTGTGTTTCTCCAGCACAGCCTCCTGTGCATGGCTCACACAGGGCAGGGCTGTGCTGGGCTGGTGGGGTTCCAGAAGATCCAATGCCCAGGATGTCCTGGCAGCACATCCAGTGACAGGACAAGGAGCAATGGCCTTAAAATAAACCACAGGAAGTTCCACCTCAACATCAGGAAAAACTTCTTTCCATGGAGGGGCAGAGCCCTGGAACAGCTGCCCAGGGAGGGCCTGGAGCCTCCCTCTCTGGAGACATCCCAAACCCACCCGGATGTGTTCCTGTGTCCCCTGCTCTGGGTGACCTTGTCTGGGCAGGGGGTTGGACAGGGTGATCTCCAGAGCTCATCTGTGATTCCACAGAGCTTCTTCTCCTCTGGGCACAGGAGCAGTGCTCTGGCTCTCTGGCGTGGCCCCAGGGTGACGGCAGGAGCTCCTTGGTCTGGGCTGAGCTCCACCCCCAGCTCAGATGTGTGGGGTTGCCGAGTGCTGAAATGTTGTCCTGAGGTTCTGTGGTGCCTCGTGAGAGGGGAGCCAGGGCAGGGAAGGCAGCAGGATGGGGTTTGGCCCCTCTGGCTCTGCTCCAGAGCAAACAGCCAAGAGTTTACAAAAGCGGGGTGCGCTCTGCGTTTCGCTCCTCTGCCAAGCACTCACTCATGGTTCGCACACTAAATATAGCAAAACACAGAGCCTTTCTTATTTTGCTTTGATCAGTAAAATAAACTTTTAAAGATTGTTCTGGGATGAGATCCAGCTTCTGAGGCAAAGAATGGCCGTGGCTCGGGCAGGGGTTAGTAATGGAGTGTCAGGGAAATCAGTCTGACAGTTCTCAGGCCAGCTGCTCAATGGAAAGAATCGGGAGCACGGGCGGGATCACAGCAGCCTCTGCTCTTCAGCAGCTGAAGTGTCAGGAACTGAGAGAGAATCTTCCCTTTTTGGGATGTTCCTGACCCATGGGCGTGTGAGCAGCCCTGAGCTGGGGCCATCTGCCACTGGCCACTCTGTGCCCATGGGAAGAGGGCTGCAGGCCCTGCTCTCTTTGGGGTGAAAAATGTTGGAAAGCATTTTCTACAAAAGGGGACAATTGTGACTCCGGTTGTTTTGGCCATAGTGGGTTTTGGAAGACTTCTGTTACCTTTGCTATTCCTTTTTTGCCTGGAGTATTTTAATTTATTTCCCTATATTTTGGTTGGAGTTTTCTGGCAGATTCCTGTAGGTTTTGCAGAGCACTGTATGAGTTACCTGGAGGCACCAGGTGTTGGGATGGCCTGGTCCAGCACAGAGGGCTTTTCATGTAGCACTTCAATGAGAAACCTTGTGTTGTTTAAGTAAAAGCACAAAGGCAGTTTCCTTTTTGTGGTTATAACTGTAGAACAGGCTTTTCACTGTAGAGAATGCCCTGAACCTTGCTCAGCAGGTCAGCTGGGACTGAAGCTGTGAGGCTTTTGGGAAGGGAGGCATTGGCCAGGGCACTGCTGGGCAAAGGGCGGGTGCTGTGCGGTGCTCCTGCAGGTCCTGGACCTCCACTGCAGCTTCAGGGGAAATTTGCTCCTCAGGGAAGTGCTTGGGAAGATCTGTGCTTGTTGCAGGCATTAGCCAGAGCCTCTGGGCCCTGGGGCTGTTCCCAGGATGGCAGTGTCACCTGCAGAGTGGTGGCACTCCCTCCCACGGCTCTGCTCCTGCTGCACTGAACAGGCGGCAGAAACAGAGGGAAAAGTAGATGCATGGAAAGGTTGGGATTATTTGGTTTGAAGACAAGTAAGATAGAGTTATAAATAATAAATGGTCTGGAGAACATAAATTTGGGGCTTTTAGGCAGTTTCATTTTGCCAGGAACAAAGGGAATTGAAAATGAAATTCAGATGAGACCAACGCAGAACCGGGGAGAGGGAAATGGCATCTTACACCAGCAAGGGGGGACGTGTCCAAGCCCAGGCTTGGCTGCTGCTCCCAGGAGCACGAGTGGCCTGCAGGACATGGAGCTGTGACCAGCACGTGCCCAGACAGGGGGTCCTGGCCCCCACGTCACGCTGCAGTCAGTGCCCTGAGCACGGCAGTGAGGGGTGAGGGCTCCATCCCAGCTGGGCCACGGCGTGGGCTGGGGATGCCACTGCTGACCTGAGCTCCAACCTCTAGTCCCAGCATTTGTGTTTCACAGTGACATATAATATGGGTTTGTTTTTCAGGATGTACTTGTGTTGCTTGGATTGCTTTTGCCTGCCAGTTGCTTTTAAAAATATTCCAGCTGTGATGTTCATATAGAGCTGTACTCCCTGATTAAAATTCCTGGTTGCCAGATACAAGGCTCCTCCTCCTGCCCAAATAGCTGTGCAAACCAGTTTTTTCCATGCAGAGCAATCTCTCCTGTGGGAGCCCTCAGCTCTCGCATTTCCCTGGAACTGTCTGCAGTGACATCTACTGACATGAGCCGAGACTGACTGCGAGGGCTAAGGGGCAAAATTTACTGATATGCTCATTCCGAGGCTCTTCTGTTATACTGTCATCTTCTCTGCTTCCCCAGGGGTGCCCCTCTCGGTGTTTGGCAGCAGAATCCCCCACAGCTGTCCCCGTGCTCTTTGCAGTCCTTCCCCCTGTGTGGCCTCTCCCATGGGTGATGGCCAGGACAAGGACCCACTGCCTTGGATCTTCCTGGGAGTCTTTGTGCCATTGTGTTCACAAAAACGTGTCCAAAGAAACCCCGTTCGGTTGGAAATAATGCACTGAAATAATACCTCAGTGGTGCTGCAAAGCTGCTGTCACTGAGGGGTGTTCTGCCACTTGTCCCTAATGGTTTGTTACGTGTGGGACACGGATGAAAATGCCACTGCAAACTGCTTCCCTGCTGTGTGCTGTAAAACACCCCACAGACACGAGCTGAGGAGACGAGGAGCTCCCCAGGTACACTGGCTCGTTATTCACTTCTCATGCTGAGCACCAAGTCACCAAAAATAACAATAAGTTAGGAAAATCCTTACATCCCCTGCCTTGAATCTCAGTCCATTTTGGCTGGTTTTGTGTGTGCCTTGCTAAGGCAGTGCTTGGTTTCTCCTTTTAACTTCCCTTTACAGCCCAACTTCGTTAACCGTGTGCCTAACGAGTGCTTTGCTTGAAGCTAACGAGGGCTGCGGGGAGCTGCCAGTGATGATTGTTTTGTAAAACTGCATGTGCATCTGTCTTGCAGAAATGCTGCTCATGGATTCTCACTTATTCAGGTGGACAGTATGAAGGTCACCATGAAGGATATCTTACAAAAGGCCTTAAAGAGAAGGAAGGGATCACAGAGAGGCTCAGGTGGGTTATTTATCGTATTTTCTAGAGGGCAGGGTGTTTTCTCCATGAGTGTATTTTATATCTCTTTTTAACTGTTGTGAACGTTGCTCAGGTTTTGGGGGGTTGTGTCCCAGCCCCACTCGCAGGTCTGTGCACAGGTCTGTGTTCTCCATGCTGGCAAAAGCTGACAGTGCAGGAGCTGCATAATGTTTGCTGCAGAGCATTATATCCATTCCTGCAAATATTTATTTATGATAACAGAGCCATTTGCATTCAAGACCAGTTCATGGTAATTTGGGATGATGGGTAGAAGTACAGCAAGTCCAGCCCATGATAGAGTTTGTATATATACTTTTAATTTATGTAAGAAAATTATGCTTAGCGCAATTTTAAATAATTTCGAGGATTCATTGTTACTGGTAGTGAAAAAAAAAATTACTTTCTGCAATGTTATCAAAATAGTTCTGTTATAGCTAAGGCATATGAACACAAAAAGGGAAAATGTACAGTGCTTGTATTTCTATTTTAAACAATGTTTTTCTGGGAGTAGATGTGCATTCACATATATGTTAGTGTATATATTTCAGAAGTATAAGGCTGAGAGATCTTTCCAGCAACAAGAAATAATTACTGAGAGAAATTGCACTGAGTCTTGTCACGCAACAAAGGAACTTTAATATAAACCCATCTATATAGTGGGAAAGATAAGGATCTTGTCTTTGTAAATGAATGAAACCTCCTTATACACCCTCAGTTTTAACTATGGGAAAAGAAAATAAACCCTGTTCTCCTTAGAAAAAGTAGTTCAGTGCAGTTTTTAAATGCGTGTATAATCTGTCATGGATTTAATTAGCTATCTTCAGATGAGAGCTGAAGTTTTAATAAAAGTTAGAAGAGATAACACAGTGAAGGACACGGATGAGCTGTCTCAAGGCCATATTCCAAGGGAACGATAAGAGCTGTAAAAAATGGCAGAGAAGAGCAATTGAATGGAGCAATGAAAATCAGATTCTCGTAAAGAAAAAAAAAAAAAAAAA
>VYXD01014183.1:731729-766240 GCA_013397195.1 Hylia prasina
AAAAAAAAAAAAAAAAGGATAGGGGGGTTGGTGTGTGGAGAGAGGAGCAGTGCTGGGGGTGGAGAGGAGCCCCGGCAGGCTGCAGCAATTTGGAGGGTGGCCAGGAGCCATCGCTCACCCCGGGCTGTGGCGCCTCCGTCCAGATGTGCCAACGGCACGTCGCGGCCCTTGCCAGCTGACTGCGCCGTGTGATAACCAGCTCTCTGGATGCCCATCACTGGCCGCAGAGATAGAATTAAATGATGATGATCTTCCCACAAGTTGGGAGAGGAAACAATGCATATAAATCTTGATTTCATCTCAGCGTGAGAAGTCTTTATCCATCATCACTCATAATGAACAAGTCGTTAGCGGCGATGAATGGTGTTGGGGTTTTTTCAAACACCTCTTTTGTTCACTTTTTGGGTGACTTTTATTTATTTCCTGGGGTCAGATTTCCTGTCCCTGAAGGGAGGTTGCTAAAGGATTCACTTAGCTCAGTCTTTAAACTGCTTCCCCGCTTCGTGTGACAGATGTTTTATTCTTTGTCCATTTGAAATTTGATTCCGCTTTGACTTTGTTACATTTGCTCAGTAGTTTAGAAAGGGGATGGACCTGGCATTTGTTCCTTTAGCTAATACATTCACTTCTGCTGCCTTGGCCCTCCTGCTCAGAATCCTTTGCAGGAACAGGGTATATAGGGGTGGTTCAGAAATTTTTATTAACATTAACTTAGCTTATCCAAACCTTTTCTTATTCCCAATTACATCCCTCTCCCAAATGTGGATTATCAGGCTTTAGCGGGGGGGAGGGCTTAGCAAGGTCTTGCTGTCATCTTTAAAGCAGCAGCAGCAGTTGTAGCTGTGTGCACAGAGGGGACCCTCTGGGTCCAGACAGGCTGTGCCAGTCCCCATCTGCCACGGGCTGGGAATGCTGTGAGGGCAGGGAGAGCTCAGGATGCCACCACAGTGGGCACAGAGAGGCTGGAGCAGGAGTAGGAAAAGATTTTGCCATCATTCCTCACCTACCACCAGATCCCCCATCAGTGGAGAGGATGTGCCTCTCGCTGTCACTGGGAGATGCAGGGATAAATGGAATTGCAGATCAGAGCCTTGGCACAGCACAGGCCTGGGCCAGGGTGCTGCAGGTCATTATCAACCACTGGATTGGGATGTCAATAAATATGTCTGAATAAAAGATAAGACATAACTTGGGAGAAGCATTTCTCCTCGTTCAGCAATGTTTCCTTTAAAGCTGATTGGCCTGATTTTTAAAAAGCCATTACCAAAAATAGACTGAACGTGTTTATTTAAAGTTTTTGGAATAGTTTAGTAAAACTGAAATGCCCATGAGCTTTTCTGCCTGTCTTCAATGGGCCTCCAGATCAGCCTTTTCAGGACAGATGAATCTTTTACATTACAGCTTATGCTGTTTTCAACTACTGGTAGAAGCAGTTGTTTTCTAATCTGTTTTCACCACAGACTTACAGGACATTTTTCAGACTGGTCCCAAATTGGTAGGAAAATGCAAACCTGGGTTGGCTACTTTGGGTGAGGGAAATTTGAGGAATTCCTGTGGTACAGCTGGGAAGGGTTTGTTCAGCATGACCAGGACTAAAACACTAGACTAGTTTTCTCTAAGTGCTTTGTTCAGCCAGTAAAGATTATTTGTTGCAGCAAAATACTGGTCAGTAGGAAACAGGAGTGGGCTACAACCTTTGCTTCATAGAAAGAGGCCTGAAAAAAACAGAAGCAATATTCTTACTGTGCCTAGCTCTATTTAGATAAAATTATTGCAAACTGTTCAAACTATTTCACCTTCCTTGCAATTCTTCTTTCCTAGTGTCTCAAGGCTTTTGACACGTGAACTCTGACCATTTTTAAATAATAATATGTGAGCCAGTCACGGGGAAGTGCAGGTGGTGAAATAACTGGATGTGTTGTAGCTGAGAGGGTCGTGGCCCCGAGGCCTTTCCTAGAGGACGTGGTTGTCCTGCAGCAGGACTGAGGGACCTGGTGACCTGTCCCACCACAGGCACCCACAGGGGGTTAATGGGAATGCTGGATCATCTCCTGCCACGTGCCCAAATAACCAGCTGGGAGAAGTAGATGGGAATGGCTGCAAGTTAGGAAAGAGCCTGTAACAACCAGTCAGTGCTGCATACTGGAGAAGATAAATCTGCAGAGGAAGTCGTTGAGGCAGATGTTTAATTAGTTGGAGCCAGGCTGGATAAATCAGGATAGGAGCTGTCTATGCAGATATGCCGGTGTGCCTTCCCTTCCTCTGGGCTGGTGTCACTGGCTTTGAAAACAAACTGTTCTTTTTGCTGAGGAAAGGAGCAGCAGAAAGAGTCCTACAACCTCTCACTTACTGTAATGGATTCCCCTGTGTACACTCATAAAATAGAAAATGTAATTGATGTTTTCTTATGGTAATGAAAACTAACGAAGTCGAATACTTTATCATCAATTTGTTTAACCTATTGCGTGCTCAGCAGCCTGTATTGCACAGGCATATTTTATGGGAGGGCTGGAATTAAACCACTGCGGTTGTGGGATGAGCTGCTGGGGGAGACTGGTCCAACCCAGGATGGACCACCTTGAGGGGGCTCAGGGGCACTGCTCATGAAAGAGGGTTTTCTTAAAATAACCCAAATGGCAGAGAGAAAGCCCGAGGATGGGGTGATGCCCCAACCATAGACAGGAGAGCTGGAAGCTCCATCAGTGCCACAGGGACCAGCACGGACCTGGCACTGCTCAGGCACTGGGATAACAACCCTTGGAGAACCCAGAGGTAGTTTAAGGGTTGTTTTGTGTAATCCTGCCATGCCTACATCTCCTTTCTTTGAGCACTTCAGCAGCTGATGGTGTAAATACAAAATCTCTCTGCAGCGTGGCAGATCTGCAGAACAGAACTCACATGCTGCAGATTGGAAGCATAAGAACTTCCTGTTCTCCTTGAATTTATCAGTAAAAATGTCAGATACTGTGCTGTCTGGATTTTGAACAGCTCTAATAACAGAGTCCTGAAAAGCTGTTTTAGAAGGTGAGATTTGGGTGTTTCAGTGCTTGGGATAATTCTGCTCCCCAGAGATCAGTAACAGCCTTACCATTAACTTTGGAGCAGGTAGCTGTGAGGCAGGCTTGGAAATCCCACCCTGGGGCTTGGCAGAGGGAGTTTCATAGGTCGTACAGATCATGTTGCAGAGCTGTAAAACAACATTACCCCTAGAACTTGATTTGCTTTACTGGGAAATGATTTTCCTGCTCAGTCAGTCTGGTGTGTGTGTTTCTGCTGGTCTTACTTTCACCAATACTCGTGCGTTACCCCATTAACATGTAAGAAATCTGGGTTGTGGTAGATGTGCTCTTTAAATCCTGCTTTTTTAGGGAGGCTCAGTGGGGCCAAGGCAGGCACAGTTCTTCCAAGGTGGAAGGCACAGCCCATGCTCTGATCCCACAGCTCAGCTGAGGCTGGGGCTGACAGCAGCCCACAGTGTGCAGCAGGCAGGGAGATCTTATCAGGCTTTTTATATCTGCACCAAAGACTGCACTCAATATTCCCTGTAAAATATGTTTGCATGGATTACGATTTTAAGAACATAAGAAAGATGGTGACTTCATCCTTGATACTTCATGTGTCTTGATGCCATGGTGATTCTCAAATTAAATATGTGCAGGAACTATATGTACACTTGGAAGTTATCTCCCTGCCTGTGAGCTGTCTCATTCCTGCTGCTCCTCAACAAACACATTCCCTGGGATGCCAGTTGCCTTATCCTCGACTGAATGGACTATAAATACTAATGCAAAGTAAATAACAATGCAGAGAGAATGTGTGCAGAGGCTTTGTTTTCAAACAAATTAAGCATCGATGTCAGTATAAAACCGAATGGTCTTAGGAGGAGATGAGAGACAAAACTAAATAACATAAAACGCTGAAATGTTGGAATAGTCCTGCCTGTTCCTGGTCCGTGTCAGCCTCTCTTCATCTGAAATTTCTAGTGAACAGAGAAGTCTCCTCTGATTAATCTTGTCTGATTTCAAGTCGAAATTCTTTGCAGGGTGAACATGCTACTGATTATTATTTAATAGCTGCCTCCGACTGCAAACATCCCCCCACCAGAAAGGCTCAGTCCTTTTAAGAACAAAATGCTCTACAAGTTTAATTGTTATAAACAAAACCTTCTGCCAACATTGCACAGACGTGACCTGTATTTTCCGTAGGTTAGAGAGAGAGTTATTAGCTCAGTGTTCTGTGAGTTTGGAGAAAGATTAATACTTTTTCAATAAATGAAAACAGCTGCTTTGCAATAACATTCAAGTCCCTAACAGCTGTCAACCAGTGCTTTTTGCATTCTTTAAAACGTGTAAAGTGACCAAAAATAGTTTAAAATAATCTTCCTGGTCTGTTTAAGTGTATTATTTCACTGCCACAGGAAGCTGAATAATAAGAAAGGAGAAAGATTCAAGAAACAGGCGTAGGACTTAAAGATAAAAGTCTCTATATCATATTTTAGTCTCTACACCAGAATCAGAGGAATTACAGCTGCCAAGGCCAGGGAAAAGAGCCTGTTCCTGGTGCCTGGGAGCAGAGTCTGTTACAGACCCAGGTTTTGTGGTGCTTGATGATTCCCATGTTTCAGATTTGTTCACACAAAGTTTAGGTTACCTCAGATGAAGAGTTCTGCTTGGGGGGCTCATCTTTCTTTGAGGAGCAGCTGGGGAGGAGAGATCTGAGTTGTGTTTGAGAATTCAGATTCTGACGTGTCAGTGTCAGCACCACATTGAATGTCAAATTTCGTGACTTAAGTGTTCTAAAACAGCTTCTAGAGGAGCTTGCTGGGGTTTTCCTTCCTCATCCTACCTTGCTGGTGGGAGAGTAGGACAAAAAAAATGTCTGTAAAAGGAGATGTGTGTGTATTTTGATTGCACATATATGTATTTATTCATACATTTTTAAAAGGAGAACTAAAAAGATAAACTATGTAAAGCCACAGCCCTGTGATTAAAGCACTTGTACCAGATGAACTACAATTAGAATAAACTGTCATTAAAGTTTGATACTGTCACGGAATGATGGTAACTGAGGAGTTTAAATTTAAAAGTAAATATGTTCGAGTAGGCGATGCATATGTTTGCTCTGACTCTTTCTGGGATGGAAGCCCCAGCATCTGTGACAGTGAAAAGCCAATTAATTTGTGTTTCCTTGTGTTCACACTCGTGCTTTTCTGCTCGATGGTAGTTGTGAGTTCCTCTGGCTCCGAGGGCTTTGTTTTGGATCATTACAGCTCCCCTGCAGAGCCTGGTGCCCGGGGTGGGAGCGGCTCTACCTGGAAATACTTCAGCGATTGACTAGTTCAGTGCTTTGTGAGCCGTTCTGTCAGCGGGATGTGCCTTACAGAGAGCCCCGGTGCCCGCAGAGCCCGGCCGGGCCCTGCGGAGGCGGCTGGGACACGGCCCCGCTGTCCCCACGCTGTCCCCACGCTGTCCCCACGCTGTCCCCACGCTGTCCCCACGCTGTCCCCGTGCTGTCCTGCAGGGTCCTGCACTGTCCCTGCACTGTCCCTGCACTGTCCTGCACTGTCCCTGCACTGTCCTGCAGGGTCCCCGCACTGTCCTGGACTGTCCCCACGCTGTCCTGCACTGTCCTGCAGGGTCCTGCAGGGTCCTGCACTGTCCCCACGCTGTCCTGCACTGTCCTGCAGGGTCCTGCACTGTCCCCACGCTGTCCTGCAGGGTCCTGCAGGGTCCTGCACTGTCCTGCAGGGTTCTGCAGTGTTCTGCACTGTCCCTGTACTGTCCTGCACTGTCCCTGCACTGTCCTGCAGGGTCCTGCAGGGTCCTGCACTGTCCCCATGCTGTCCTGCAGGGTTCTGCGNCGCCCCGGCCGGGTCCTGCACTGTCCCCATGCTGTCCTGCAGGGTTCTGCGCTGTTCTGCACTGTCCCTGCACTGTCCCCGCTGTGTGGGTCAGGAGCTGTCCGGCTCCTGGGGCCGGGCTCTCTGCACCCTGCTCAGCACCAGTGCCACATTCCCGGGGCCGGGATCTCTCAGTGCCACATTCCCGGGGCCGGGATCGCTCAGTGCCACATTCCCGGGGCCGGGATCCCTCAGTGCCACATTCCTGGGGCCGGGATCCCTCAGTGCCACATTCCCAGAGCTCAGCACCAGTGCCACATTCCCGGGGCCGGGATCCCTCAGTGCCACATTCCCGGGGCCGGGATCGCTCAGTGCCACATTCCCGGGGCTGGGATCCCTCAGTGCCACGTTCCCGGGGCCCGGCTTGTCTCCCGTCACCGCTGCCAGGCAGGAGCTGCTCCGGGAAGGGAAGAGCTGCTCACTGCTGGTTTTTGTAGGGTGTTCCCCGCAGCAGGCAGGTGAGCAGGGCGAGCCCCTGAGCGCAGAGAGGGGCGATGGAAGTGCTGGGAGTGATTTCCTCCTGCCTCCTGCGGGGCTCTGCTCTCGCAGGGATGATTTGTTCCACAGCCCTTGCTCCCTCCCCAGCCGACGGGGATGTTGGTGTGCATGGAACAGCTCCTCAGGAATGAACTTTGTGAACAGTTGGTCAGAACAGCGATGGCTAGTCAGCCCTGTGCCTTGGGCTGGTGAGGGGCTGCATGTCAGCCTGGATGGGTGAGAAGAGTTTTTCACGCCCAGCCTCCGAAATGAAAGTGAAATGTTGAACAGGGTCTATTTTGGATCTGTTGGTATTGAATCAATGTGGTTTCTGGTTCTTCTGGATTGGTAATAGTGCTGTAATTTATGTGGCATTCTAAACTGTGCAGCTCAGTCTTTGGGTGACTGAGATTTTTGTGTTTGTTTCACCCACTCTGACTCACGGGGACTGTGCTGGTGCCTGGTCCCTTCATGGGACCAGCTCTCCTGAACCCTTGAGCACACCAAAACTGCAGAACCATCTCTGGTCTCTCCATAGCCGGGGAAAAGCACCTTTGTCTCTTGATCCTGCAGGCATGGGAGAGCCCTGGTGCTGCTCAGTCAGGAATGCCCATTGGGCTGGCCTGGGGTGGTCCTCGGGGACGATTCCAGGCGCTGGCAGGGGCTGAGAACGGGGCAGCTGCTGCTCCCCTGTGCCTCCCAGGGCTGTGAGTTTAAAATAAAACCTGTGTATTGGATTTCTGCTGTAGGTGCTTTACATTATAGATCAAACGTGATGATTTTGTCTCAGCTTTATTTAGAGCTACGTTTTGCTAATGCAAAAAGGTAGCAATTAAGTAAAACCCTTCTGCTGATGCCGTGCACAGCCCGGGTTGCTGCTGGCCGTGCTGCACATTTGCTGCTCCCCAGAAAAGCAATCCAGAAATGAAGTGTTTGTTTCTTTTTAAGGGGCTTTTGACTAAATTCTTTAATTTCACTGGCTGTCAAGGTAGTGTTAAGTAAAATAGGTTTGAACTGCTGTAGTTTTTGTGTACTGGACTAGATGTCAGAAACCTTTGCCATCACTGGAAATTCTGTCACTCTGGATTTACTATCTGTTTCCCACAGCTGAATTCCTGAGCAGTGTGATTTAACACCTTGGCTCTCCATCAACCAGGCCTGGCATTTATTTGAATGCATTACACCACTGGTTTCCATAAACTATTTTACAATTGTTTCATATAAATGACTGTTTATTTCTACAAAAACCATCTGTATTTCTGTGGAGAGCGGCAGATAACTGTGTGTAAAATTCGGTAATGTCACAACAGTGCAAGTTAAGGAAAAACAGATTGGGCTAAAAAAAACCTCTCGTGCTTGTGCGCAATGTTAAAAGTTTGTTTTCACTATTTAAATATCTTTATTTATTAGCCAGTATTTGCATTTGTAATGATAAAATCTTTATTCCACTTCAGAGGTGTTGAGGGGCTTTGGGGATTTTTAGCGGATAAACAGATTTAAGACGTCCTCGCAGCAGCAGGATTGGAGATGTAAACATTCTGCTCTGCAGCCAGTTCCTCTCGCACTGTTTACATATTTTCTGTTGTTTTATTGTCATTGCCAAGCACACAATGGAATCCTGCCCCTTCTGTCATGTTCTAAGAAAGCTCCCGCAGAAGGAGGCCTGAGCCCTCTCCCTGCTCCCACTTTCTCTGCTCTCTGCAGTGGATTGATCCTGCTCCTCCCTCAGCCCCTTTCCTTATGGTGCAGAGCTCGTCCCCAGGGGCTGTGTCCAGCACCCGTGGGGAGCCAGGGTTCCCCCAGGCCTCCCAGGGGAACGAGGAGCTGCCTCAATTTCCCTCCTCCCAGCCAGCACCCAAGGAGCCTCCACACTGAGCTATTTTAATTCCTCCATCTGCTGCCCATGTGCTGGCAGAGGGAGCACTGGAATCCAGCAGTCTTACACTTAGCACGACTGATACTTTCTGACAGACTATTTGAAATGATAGAAATACATAAATCTCCTCTTTTTTATGACCTTGTAATAGCTGCAACATATTTCCAGCAAATATTTTCTATAGCAATAATAAAAAAGCGATAACAAAAAAATAAATATAAATATAGTTTAAACTCAAGCAGAATCGCGCTTTCAAAGCCCAGGGATGGAGCAGCAAAGCAATAAATCACAAATCCTTGTGAAAGGAGGGACTTGAAATGGAAAGTCCCACAGACATCAGTGTTAAGTGTTTATCAAGAGGGTTTTTTGACTGCTCTGCTGCCTTCTGCCTGTGGACAGTGCTCAGTTCCCTTTTGCCTGTTCCTTCCTACCCAGCGTCTGTCACCGTGGCTGTTGGGCTGTGGCTGCCTGTCCACATTTCTGATTTTTCCTTTCTTATTTTCTTTGTTATTTTTCCTTTTCCTTTGTTATTTCCCATGCCCAGAGAAGCTGTGGCTGCCCCTGGATCCCTGGAAGTGTCCGAGCCCGGGGTGCACAGGGCTTGGAGCAGCCTGGGGTGGTGGAAGGTGTCCCTGCCCTGGCAGGGGAAGGCACTAGAAGAGGTTCCCTTCTGCCCTGAGCCATTCTGAGGTTCTGTGGCTCTTGCAAAGCCCTGTGAGCAGGAGCAGTGTCTGAGGTGTGCTGCAGGTGAGCTGTGGAGGTGCTGCACCACCAACACCCCGTGTTTGACGTGTTGCTCGCTCCAGCTGCCCTGGGGTGAGCGGTGCCAGGGGTTTGTGGAAGGAGTTCCAGGACAGACAGCTTTGCCTGGGCTTTCTCACGGGACAGACTGTGAAACTGTAGGTGGAACCCCCAGCAAAGAGCAGAATGAATGGATGACGTGTGGGCAAATGCAGCACCCAGGGGCAAAGGTGGGCAAGGCTTTGGCAGGGCAGGCTGTGCTCCAGCAGGCTCTGAGGGAGCCAGAGGCCGCCTGAACGGGATGCTGGGTTTGCCATGGCATGCTTAGAGATCCAAAAAAGATTTGACAAAGGCTCATAAAGCAATTAAGCTGTCACGGGATGAGAAGGAGGATCCTCACATGGATTAATAATTGATTAAAAGACGGGAAACAAAGAATAGGAATAATGGCCCTCGGTGATTAGTAACTAGGTTACTGGTGGAGCTCCAGTGGAACTGGTGGAACCTGCATTGTTCCTTAATGTGGGGCATGGAAAGGATGTGAATGCTGATGTGACAAAATGTGCTGTTGATACAAAAGAGGTAAGAATAGTGCAAATAAAAGCTGTCTGTGAAGCGCTGCAGAGGTATCCACATTGCTGAGTGACAGGACAATAAAACGAGAGAGGGAATTCAGTGTCAATGCGTACAAAATAATATACATGGTGAAAAGCAACTGTAACTATATGTGTACAATGATGGGCTCTAATTACTTTCCATCAGCCAGGAAAAGTATCCAGCCTCATCACAGGTAGTTCTGAACACTTCAGCTCCATGTAGGAGCAGGCAGAAAGACAAATGGAACATCAGGAACTGGGTCTGTAAATCCCAACGTACCCACATCTAAATTGCTATATTCTGTCTCAAAAAGAGAAGAGATGCAGAAAGGGATGAGTGTGGAAATGGATCAGGCACGTGGAATGAGGAGCAGATGCTGAGGAGGGAAGGGCTTTTGTGGAAAAGGCACAACTGGGTACCAGAGGTGTCTGTGAAGGTGGGGAGAGTGAAGTGGAAGGTTTTATCCTTGTGGTTCAGAGACAGGAGCTGCTCACCCCAAACATTGGGGTGGCAATGGCTCATTGGAACAAAAGGAATACTTTTCCTCATGCGGTGTAATAAATTCAGGAGGTAAATGTCATGGAAATGGGAAATTCAAAAGTGTTTTGGACAAATGCACGGACTGGAAAGGCAGCAGAAACAGGTGGAACTGGGATGTTGGTGAGAATTATGGGAGCTCTTGAAGGTGAGGAAAGGGATATGTAGGCATAGGGATGTGTTTTGTTGCAGAGACTAATGCTGTTAAATATAGCCTCAGTTTTCAACAATTTGGGGAGTTTTGTTGATATTGGTCTTTTTTGTTTAGGTTTGACAACTCCACAAGCATTAAATATTCTTTCTATAATCCTTATTTCACCCTAGTAACTAGTTTGGAGATGAGAGGGGTTTGGTTGGGGTTTTGTTTAAAGCCTGGTTCCCTCTTGCAGTGTTAGTATTGTTTATTGTGCAGATTCACCCCTGACCGTGGCATTCTTCATTGCTATTGAAAGTTAATGGGGGAAAAATTGCATTCCAAACATTTGAACCCGTAGTAGCCATGGCTGAACTTAGTTGATCTCTGGTGATCGGTTCAATTTAGTTACGATTTTTAGCCATTAGGCTGGGGCTGAATGATGGTGATTTGGTTGAGGCCAAATGTCTGCAGAAAATTGGCTGTTTGATAAGAGCCCTGTTATCAGAGGGGGATACTTTCTCATTTACATTTAGATGAGTATTGATTATTTATTTACTCAGAGAAGTGAGATTCGTTCCCAATCTTATCTCTCTAGTCTCTGCTTGTCAGCAGAAAGAGAGAGAGAGCTCCTGACAACAGCCCAAGATAACAGCACTTTGTAGCAGAGATAAAAGTTGGAATGGGCCTTTTTCTAGTCTTGACTGAAAGGATAAGTTTTAAAAATTAGAACTGATGGGTCGTGCTTTCAAAAGCCCTTTCTGAAAGCTTTGCAGCTTAAATGGCAACAGAATTGGTTTGTTGGTATGTGGGTGGCCATTCCCTTCTGCCGGGGGCACCCTTAATTTGATTACATATTGGGATTCTTCCCAGGCACCTTTGTGTGCTCCTAGGGAAGCTGTGGGTCTTGGGGTCTGATTCCTTGTTTCTAATTCCTGATGACATTCCTGTCTCTCAAGGGGTGTCTGGAAATAGCCAAAGGGGGTATCTGTGGGCAGAATCCATGGTGAGAGTTGGTGGTTTAGATGGAAGGGATGTGTGTGATGGAGGATCACAGCAGGGGTGTGGGGCCCTGGGAGCTGCCAAGAGCAGGGAAGCTTGGCTTGGGACACTGGCCAGGACAGTCCGTGACAGGATTTTAAAGGTTTATTTTACAACTGCATTGAACATTTGCATGAGTTTACAGAAATCCATAAAATCCATCTTTGGTATTGCCGCTTGAAAATATGTTGAAATTCACAGAGCAGGATTCCATTAGGAGACCATTAAATTATCCAATATTCGTACTACAGTGACATCATTTGAACTTGTGAGAGAAGCCTGATAGTAAAACTCCTCCACAGACTCAGCCTAACGTTCTTCATCTGTTGGGAAGCAGAGGTCATGTAAATGTGGACAGATATTTAAAGCATAATTGAAGAGTAGATGCTCGCTAAAAATCCGTTCACACTTTTTTATTAATTTCTCAGTATTTACTTTTTTATTAATTTCTCAGTATTTTCTGTTTGTAAGGAGCTATCCATAAGGCAGTTTGACCTGGTTCCTGCTCTGGAGCTCGATTTCCCTGCTTTATTAGCAGAGTTAATGCGGGCTTGACACAAACTGGGTAAAACCATTTACCTGATCATGGAATTCTCAAGCTGCTCCAGATAGAAATGATCCTGTGGCACTGCAGGGTGTTGAGGGGTGTGATCCCTGCTGGGCTCAGCAGTGTGGGGACAGTCTCTGATGTGGGTGATGGTCTTTGGGGTGGATCCTCACAGAGGGATGGTGAGCCCTGCCAGCATTTAACCCTTCCCTCGTGTCAGGGCTTGCCCCCATTGTGCAGGGGTTCAGGACTGGGTACCAACAGCACAGATCTTCAGATCTGTGCCAGCAGTTCCCTTGGATGTAGCTTGAGAATCTCTGGAAGGTGCTTGGGATGAACAGACAAAGCCATTGGGTTTTACTGTCATTGGTCCTGTTCTTAAGCCCACACCAGATTTTAAATTCAAATTGATTTACTGCTTTGAGATTTGTTTCAATTCAGTATATGTTGCTTCTGCCTAACAAGCAGGCCTCTGTTTATCTAATTTATTTCAAATTGAAATAGTTAATCACATTTCCAGTAGCCGGGAGAGGAGCAGCGGTGGTGCTGGGTCTGTTTGCCTGCCTTTGTGCTGCGTGGTTTGCACTGCAGATGCTTTGGCAGCTCCTCGTGCCATCACTGGCTGTGCTGGGCAGGGTGGGAGCTGCCGGGGCTCCTCCTGTGTCCTGCAAAAAGCCTGGCACTGCCCCTGCTCCGGGTGGCCCTGGGAATGAGGAGTGTCCATAACGCTCCGCTCGGGGAGGGAGCGCGCCCGGGCCAAGCTGCGAGTGCCTCACGTGGCTTTGGGGAGATGGAATGAGAAGCTGTAATTGAAATTCTGCCGTAGTAAATTTAAAGTTAATTGGCTAACAAATTCCATTCCTTAGGCATGTCATCTGAGGCTGAAAGACTTAATTTTTTTATATATTTTAAATATTTCATGGTATATGCTCGTAATTCAAAGTCAGCAAACAGTCAGAAATCTTTTAAGTGCTGGTGAAGAGGGAATAGATTTTGTTTTTTCAGTTCTAGGTTTTTTGTTACCTTGTGACCTGGTTAAAGGGGCTTTGAATTAATTGAGATTTCTCAGGTATCTATTCAGATTGTTTTACTGGATTATATGGAAAATACTCAGCTGAGAACTTGGTGTGCACTTCATCTCTCAGGTGTGAGCAGGAGTGGAGTGAGGACAGGAGGGCGTTGGCCCCACCAGCTCCTGCCCTTGGAAGGGGCTTTTCTTCTTTGGGGTCCCACCTGGAACTTGGTGCATTTGGGTCTCCTCCCACCCCACCACTGCCAGGACAGCAGGGCTGGAGCTGGCTCAGGGGGCTTCACCTGGAATTGGTACAGAGTCTCCTGGTTTTGTTCCAGTTAAGGCATGTAGTTTAAGGATCTATTCAACTAAAGATTTTTTAAATGGCCTAGTTTTTGTAAAAACAATTTTTGATACATTTTCTGTAATTATAAAACAGCTTTTTAGGTGCTATTGTCCTTACTTTGGGGATTTGATTGGAGAAGAAAGAAATTGGCACCTGATCTGAACCCTAAAGATCTACTGTTAAAATGTGAAAATAATTCATTCAAAGCAGCAGCATCTGTCCCTCTGTGTGATGCAGTCCATAAGGAAGGGCTGATTTCCTTCCCAGGTATCTCCCAGTGCTCTGTGCAGCATGGGCAGCAGGGAGCAAACACAGGGGGCTTCTTCACTCAGGAAAGATGCTCAGAAAATCCCCCCTGGGTGTAGGGTGAGGTCTGAGAGGGTGAGGTTTCCCACACCAGGCTGAGCTCCTGCCTTGCAGCACGGGCAGGGCCTTGGGGCAGGCTCACCTGGTGCAGGAGCAAGGTGGGGGCATGGACAGGGCTTTGCCAGGGGGGAATGTTGGACAGGGCTTTGCCAGGGGGGAATGTTGGACAGGGCTTTGCCAGGGGGGAATGTTGGACAGGGCTTTGCCAGGGGGGTGTAGGACAGGGTTTTATCAGGTGGGTGTTGAACAGGGCTTTGCCAGGTCACGCCAGGGACAGCTGATGACAACAGGAATGTGTTGTTTCCTTCCACACCATCCTCCAGCTTCTGACAGGGCCCTTCCTTTGGCAAAGGGCTCTGAGACATCAACACCCACCTGCTGTGCTCCTGGGCTGCGAGTAACCTCGTGTTAGTTGAACGTGCTAAGCCATCACTTTGTTAGAAAACAGATGATTTTACAAGTTACTTTATGTTTCAGGTCCTCAGTATCGGCTGGAGAAGCAGAGTGAACCTAATGTCCCAGTAGATTTAGACTGTACCTTGGAGAGCCAGAGCACTTTGGAATTCTGCCTTGTCCGGGAGAACAGTATGTTTCCCCTTTTCACTTTTGCTCTTGTAAACTGCTTAAACTCACATAAGTTATGTATTTTGGAACACAAGCTGTACTGTCTGGGCAAGTACATTTTGACGAGACTCTCTGTCCTGAGGCACTTCTCCGTGGTGCCAAAACAATATTCCAGAGGGAAATGATGGATTTCATACCTTTAGTAAATAGTCTGCATCCTGTTTATCACTTCATGATTAATCTTTCGCTGTTAAACTCTGCTCTGTAAAGTTATGACCAACCCTGAAAAACACGAAATATGAACCTGTCTGTGTTGCAGACATTGCTCAGTGAGTCGAGGGGTTGGTCTGCAGGGTGTTGTGCCGTGTCAGTGTGGCTGTCAGAGGCACTGGGGCTTCTAATACAACTTAAAGAAATTAGCCATGCAGAAACAGCTAGAGCAGTTTGATGATTTTTGAAGTGCCAGACAAATAATCTTCTCTCCAGCTCTGCTCAAATATTTTTATTCTATTACTGTTTTAATGATCCTAATATTTATTTCCTGATTTATTTCTTTACATAAAACAATACGAAGCTTTTAAAAAAAGGCATTTAACACTGATTTGTGTTTGTTCCCCATGGCATTTTGGCCCATCCTTCATTCTTTACAGCAGCCACACTCAGTTTTGGTGTTCTTTCCTTCCATTTTGTGTAAAAATGTTGATTGTACTAACGAGTAAAACCAATCACAGTGCTGCCATCAGCCAAGAACGGTGCACACAGCCATAAGAGTCTGCTTCAAGTACTGAAAGAGTTCTTTTCTTTCTGTGCAAAGGTTAAACCTTTCAAGTGATGCTTTTTTTGGCCACAGCAGCTGTATCTTATCCCAGAATGGCAGCAGAGCATCCCCAGAGCAGCCCTGGTTGCAGCAGGGAGCAGCAGCCTCTGCTCCATCCAGGGAGCAGAAGTGAGACACAGCAGCAGCAGCTCCCAGAGCTGGGATTAACACCCACAGCTTTGGCTGCTGCTCTCCGTAAGGTGGGACTTGCTCCCAAAATATTCCTGGTGCTCCTGGTTCGTTTCTTCATAAAATGGTTCTGAGAAATTGCAGGAGAGACCTTGGCAAGAGGGAGCAGGGGGGCTGTGCTGAGGAAATGGAGCAATTCTGACCCCACTAATCGAGTTGTGCTCTTCCACAAGCCAGAATTCCCCGACGTCTGCATCCCACCTATTATTTTTGTATCGATTTTTAATCTATGAAATGGTGCACACTTGTCATACTTCCATGGGTTTTGCTTGTGATTTAAAATAACATTTTTTCCAAACCCAGGCTCTGTAATTAAAAGAATGCTGTAGATACTGCATTTTTAATGTATTTTCATCATCTGTGGAGGAATCCAGGCTGTGGCCTGTAGCTGTATCTCCTGCAGGTCTTTGCTCTCATGAGTTCAGGTTGCTCCATTACTTAAAGCGTAAATCTGTTGGAAGTTTGCAAGTGGTGTAGCAAGAGGCAGCCAGTCTGCTCTGCTCCAGGAGAGCCTCAGGAGGCTTGGCTCAAAATAAATGTCAGTCAGAGTGTTGAGGGGACTCTTTTCCCTTCTCCTGAAGTCCCTGTGCTGCACTGCTCCCCTTCCCTCCCAGCCTGGGGACACCAAAGTGAGCCCTGCTCCTCCACGGGCACTGTGTGGGATGGATCCCTGAAGCTGAGGGTCCAAATTCCCTAAACTGGGGAGATTCCTGCCCTCATTTAGCAGCCAGTGGTGCCCATCCAGGAGCACAGCCTGGGGCCCTGCCAGGATGGGCATTCCCGTGGCAGGGTGACCCTGTCCCTGCCCGGGGCTGGCCCTGCACAGAGGGGCTCAAGGACAGTTCAGTTTGTGAGGTCAGCCCACAATCCCCGCCCTGTGCAGAGCCTGGCTGCCCCCTGCACTGGCAGAAAATGGATTTTGGGGTGCTTGGGAGCTGTCTTTTGCCATGGCATTAGAACAGAAATATTGACAGTTTTGCACGATTAATAAAATAATGGCTTGGCGATCCTATCAGCAAACTGAAATATTCACTTTGTGCATTCTGTCTTGATTTGAAATACTTTTAGCTTTGATATGCCAGTCAGAAAAAACTCTGTTGTAACAGCTATTACTTGTAAATGTGCTCTTCACAGTCTCATAGTCATTTATAAATATATATATGGATGATGCCAAGCATCTGCTGGGAGAAGAGCAGCCACATTCCTTTGGGCAAAGAGAAAGTTTATATTTCAGGGTATTAAATGAAACAAAAACTTTCCATTATTAAGAAATATGTATGGAGAAATCCCCTTTCCATCCAGCATTTACTAATAGCATTCAAGCTAATAAACTGCTTCCAGTGTGCAGAACTTTTAACTTGCACAAAGATTTATCTTTAAACTGAAAGCTGCACTTTGTAATGTGAAATGCCTTTATGTGTGGTAGGAAGCCGTTCATGGCTAATTTAGTTTTATTCTTGCCATCTTACTTCTGGAAAGTTCCTCTTTCTCATTTTATCATTAGATAGTAATTAGTATTCAAGGGAAATTGGTCTTAATATATTAAAATTGGTTTAGTGCCTTTAGACCTATAGCAAAGCCAATGTCTTATTGGAAAATGTAATTGGGGACTCTGTGTATGTAATTAATTGTATTGCAATTAAGAACTTTCATTAAGCAATATTCTAGTACATTAAAGTAATAAGGGACATTTTTGCAGTGCAGTTAGCTTTGTGTTTTGTTGTTTTATCGAGGAGATCCAGGTTCACTTGCTCCTGAATGGGCTGCATGTGACATTTCAGTGCCGTGGTATTCCTGATGTGTCATTTTTATCTGTGCTCCGGCCTGGCAGGGGTCCCTGTCACAGCTCCTGGTCCAGCTGAGTCCCTGCAGGAGGAGCCTTCTGCTTTAGCTTCTGTCCTGCTTCCAGCTCCGGGGGCTGTTGTCCCATTGCTGTTGGTCTCGTTTGGGAATCAGGATGTTCAGCGAGGGGACTGGCCCGGGGTGACCCATCTCACTCTGTTCCACGGGGCCACAGCTCTGTGCTGGGGGCTGTGTGGGCAGCCCGGGCTCAGCTCTGCCGTGTCACAGCTCCTGTCCCAGCACGGGGTGCCACTGTGACCACGCAGCCTGGGGACAGGCTTGTGGGGCCACCCCGCTGGTCTCCAGGCTGGCTCCCAGCAGTGCCACTGCCAGCCTCACTGCCAGCCACTGCCACACCACGGCCTCTCCAGATGCTTTTAAGTGCACCAAAAAGTTTGACATATCTCAGTGTATCTTTGGAGGAGTGCAGCGTGAGGGTTTGACATGATACATTATGATAATCCATAGTATAGAGACATTAACACAGGGGTCTGTGACAAAATGCATTGTAATGTCTCGGAAGGAGCCATTACAATTTATCTTGTCATTCTGGAGCACGGAGTGGTTGCAGTGTTAAGATGGCTCTGCATAAATTCACATGGAGACTGTTTAATTTGATTTTTGGAATCCTTTCAAGTCGAAAGGCACAGCCCAATTTGTAGCTTAACCCTTTGGTGTCCCCCTTCCCCCAAGGAGGGTCCGTGGGGAGTGAGGAGGGCAGCACTGGGAAAGCTGTGGTGGAAGTTGTGACCTGGGAATCTCCTGCTTTATGCTCTCCATGTGGTTTTGGACTCATTCAACAGCAGATGCTCACAGTGGTGTGGTGTTGAGGCCACTCCAACAGTACAAGTCTCAGGCAGAATTTACACTGAGAAATCTGACAAGTTGGTACCTGCTTTGCTGGAGCTTTAAGATCTGTACTAAAACTCCATCATCTCATCTTCCCATTATTAAAATTTCAGCAAAATATAAAGTTTTCATTAATCTCCTGCAGCAAATTTAGTTCTCTGAACTGGCAGTTGGTTCAGCTTTTAGGACTGCATTAGCCAGGATATTAAACAAAACGTGTCATTCCTCAGGATCTCCTGTAAGAAGCTAAATCAGTTTTCAAACATATTTATGCCACTTTATCTACCAGCATCTGAACGATCATTTCGAGCTGAGGTGCTTTATTAGCAGCTGGCATCGAAATTACTCTGTGCAATTATATATCGCATTATAGTAATGTTGAAATTGGTGTTAATCTAACGTCATAAAATGTAAAAAATCTTTAAAGTGTGTTATATTTTTTCAGTAATTGGCATTTTGGCTTAATGAGTTGTTGCCTTTTATAAAGGCAGTACCTGCAGTGGTAATGAGAATACTAATCAGTAAATAAAGTGCAGCTTCACATCAGCATGCCCGAGGTGCTGCCAGCACGTGGGAGATCTGTGCTGGTGCTGCATCAAGGGTGGCACCTCTGGGGACAGACACCTCTGGGGACAGACACCTCTGGGGACAGACACCTCTGGGTGGATCTCTGGGCACCTCTGTGCCCCTCCCGGGGCTCCTTGCTGGCTGGCAGGGGGTGGGTGGCCAGCAGGGTCCCCTCCCCTGGGATCCCTGTGGTGCAGGGCTGCCTGTGCCCCCAGGGACCCGGCCCCTGGCACGGTGTGCTGCTCTTCATGCAGCCACAAACGTCTGTCAGCGTGCCCTCGGTGCCTTGGCCACCGACCCGGGGTGGAGGGTGGCCTTCCCTGCTCCCAGGGACGGGGACCTGAGCGTTCAGACCCTGGGGCAGCTCCCCGTGCCAGACCCCCCCTGCAGGGCTGTGCCCTTGCCTTGCAGGTTCCAGGGGAGAAGAGGTCTCGGAGGAGGATCCCCAGATCGACATTGCCACGGTGCAGGACATGCTCAGCAGCCACCACTACAAGTCCTTCAAAGTCAGCATGATCCACCGGCTGCGCTTCACCACGGACGTGCAGCTGGGTAAGTCAGCCCTGCCCTGCCCTGCCCTGCCCTGCCCTGCCCTGCCAGGGGATGTCCCTCCTCGTCACCTCCCTCCGTTTTCTCCCGCAGCGTTTGGAAGTGCTGCTGGCATTTCAGCAGTTAAAAACGCTGCTTTCAGTCCAAAATACTTGGGTGTTTTTATTATCCCCAATCAGTTGCACATGTTGCCTCTGAACGAAGGCCGTTATTTAATGACCTCGTCTCTTTTTTTTTTTCAGTCTAGGCTTCCTAATGGAAAGCTTCTTGCCAACTGTTTTGTTATTTTTAAATGAGGCTTTGCAAAATTGGGAGTTATTGGGTTTTTCCTTTTCTGAGACTGAAAGATTTTTAACGACCTAGTGGAAATTTGAGGTGGAACAAAACAAACGAGCATTCTCTAAAGGTTTTATATTGTCCTTATTGGCTCCCTGAATGCTTTTGAAAACCCGAAGGCCAAGGGCTGACAGAATTCTGAATTATAAAAGCCCCATTACTGTTTTAAAATGATTGAATGGCTTTTTATCTTTGTGTTTAAATTGTGAAAATTTGATTAATGATGCATTGGTAGGTGACCTGTGACATTCCTGCAAATACTTCCATAAAGAAACAATTCAGCAGTAAGATATTAAGTGCCATAATGTTTACAAAATACATTTATTCCATAGAATTCAGAACTGTTAATTTATACCAACTCCTGTATTATTGTCACTGCAGTCTCTTCGTTCTTCCATCGTGAAGCACATGTAAGAGTACATGTCTGTAAAATTCTCACAGAAGAGGCTTTTTTGGTTTATTTTGAGCTGTCTAGTTGAGGCAGGATTTATCTGCTGGTGCTGGAGCAGGGCAGTGCTGGGCACGTTCTCTGCCTTCGAGCAAACTCTCGGGGTGTGATAGTTTGCTTCCAGTGAAGTTTGACTCACTGTGTCTGGGAAGTGTCAGAAATGAGAGCTTGAAAAGGTCATGACAGATCACTAAAGATAAATGGTTAAGGGAGAAGAGCTGTTAAATGAAACAAATGGCTTAACTGGAGCAGCGGTGGAGGAGCTGACCCTGCCCAGTGCTGTAAGGATCATAAAATTTCCCTTTTATAACAATCTGTGAACTTGTGTGATTTTGATGGCAGTGCAGTGACAATGGGGTTTTGTAATCTAATTATTTTTTAAAAAATCAAAGAAAACCCCAACAGAGTGTTCAAACCTGGGGCAAATGTGGAAAATCAAAATTTTCCTATGAACTCTGAGTAAGTTGCTGGGATTTCTCCTGAGTTTTTTAAAGATATTAAAAGAGCAAGACTGGTAAAACAAGGACCGAGGGGCTGTTTGGGTTTGGGCTGATGTTACCTGTGAGTGACAGACTGCTTCTTCCTCCCTGAAATGGAAAAACCAGGGGCTGATTTTTTGTCTTCAGCCGTAGTGACTGGCCTGGGAGCTGTTCTCCAGCAGTCTGATGATGGGCAGTTACAGGGACTTTTCTGTGCATCCTTTTTGTGCCATCAGTTCTGTGTAGCAGCCGTGGCAGAGCAAGTGTTTCTCGAGGACCCCAAGAATCCTCTCTTGTTCCTTTGCTCCTTGTTGGCAGATCAGTGGTGTCAGTGGCTGTGCAGGGGTGGACTGCACTTTTTGAAACGTTTTGGCTGTTTTGACGCCTGATCACTGAATTTGAGACAAGGTTTATGAAAAACATGGGAGTAAATTTGGTTTTCTGTACGTTGTGCATGGCTCTGTAGTAAAAGGTGATATGTGGATGGCCATGGGAGGAGTGCCCAGCCCTCTGAGTGATGGGGTTATTGCATTTAAGGTGGCAGTTTAAGGTCTGGGGTTTGTGTTTCAGCCCATATCACAGGGTAATGCACACACAGCAGCACTCTCAGCAGTTTTACAAAGGCTCTATCATGTTGTGGAGGAATAAGACACATTTACTTGTGTATTACATTAGCAGAACTAACAGGAGCATATTGTCTGGGAAAACGACTGCTGGCAAGTATTTCAGAAAGGGGAGGGGGAATTGCAGACCCCAACAAAGGGAGCGAGGACAGAACACTGTTACTGGACCCATACATTGATGGCATTCCTTTTGACAAAATGAATGAATTAAAAAAAATAATAGAAGGATCCTTTTTGCTTGGGTTTTGAGTATGAGTGATTGGTGCTGCGAGACAGAGACTGCAGAAGCCACGGACACAATGCTGTTTTGATTTTAGGTTTCAACACATCCTGATTGTGAGAACAATAACACAAAAAAAGACAACATTCTTTGTCAATGTGCTCTCTGGATGTGGGTGAGCTTGAGCCAGCGATGTCGAGATACAGAAATAATGGATGAAGTATACAGCAACAATTTGCAGATAAAAATAATAGAAGTTAAAGTGTATTTTACATGATAAAAAAAAGATGAAAGAGGAGGAAGTCTGTTCCATCTGAGATGGTTACAAAATGGTGAAGTAGCCTCTGCTGAGAAGATTGATGCCATGGGGAGTGACCTTGGCTTGGAGCAGGAGCTGGTGATGTATGTATGAGCATCTCGCTGCTAAATGGACCCAGATTTGTAGCACTAATATACATGGAAGCCCAGAACCAAACTCAGGATGGCAATAAATCAACAGCCACTTTGGGTGTCATTTCTGGTTTATATTCCACTATTGTTCTATCACTTTAATTCATGTCACTATCATCTGTTCATCTGGAACAGTTTTATATAATTTTCCAGTGGAGTTACCTGACAAATCCTATCAAATTAACAAGGTGCATTAACAGTATTGACTGACTGTGAATTCTGAAGTTGCAGGACCAAACAGTGAAAATTTTTTGAGGATATTTATAGGGGTGATGCTCTTAGAGGAAGGGATGGGGAACAGCCCTCACATACGAAGAATTTGCACCTTTATTTTTAGAACTTCCCCTGACTTTTTTTTTTTAAGTGAGAAAATGAGACTTTGTATCATCAACTTCCGTATTTTTCTTAAACTACAGCAAATACCACTTGGAATAATGAACTATTACAGTGAAATACCAACACCGATTTTACATAATCTGTCCAAAATTAAATCACAAACCAAAATGGGCTCCAGATACAGCCTCAGCCTACTCAAATTAGTGAGTTCCAGAAGCCTGGGTGTTAATTGGACTCTTGATACAATGCTTAATTGGAATGTGATCTCTCTGATGTGAGGTGTGTTTAATGCCAGAGCACACTGTTGGGTTAGTGGGGTGTTCCCACAACCCACAGGGTGGGCCAGGCTGGTCTTGGGGCAGGGGCTGCAGCCAGACCCCCACCAGGCTCCTGCCTCATCAGAACCCTCAGGAGGGAGAAAGTTTTCTGCTTTTTTTCCAGAGATGCAGGAGTTAAATGACATTTAAATACTTTTTTCCTATATTGCTTCCTTTTGTCGATGTCTCATGAGCTTCACCCTGTACCTCATGGCTGAAGACACATCACTGCTTTTAAGGCTCTGCACACCTAGGAAAAGTGCAAGGCTGCCTGGGAAGTTTGTGCAGCTGTGTTCTGCTCCTGAACTGGTTCCAGCAGGATCCCCCTTGCCCTCTGCACTGGTGTGGCCTCGCCTCGAGCACTGTGCAGTTTGGGGCACCACAATGTAAAAAAGACTTTAAGCCATTAGAGAGCATCCAAAGGAGACCACGAGAGTGGAGAAGGGTCTGGAGGGAAAGTCTCCTGAGGAACAGATGAGGGCACTTTGTCTGGAGGAGAATGAAGCCAGACCTTGTTGAGGGCTTTGGCATCCTCGGGAGGGAGGCAGAGGGGCAGGTCCCAATCTCTGCTCCCGTGACCAGTGACAGGGCTCAGGGGAGAGGCTCCAGCTGAGCCAGGGGACATTTAGGCTGGATATCAGGAACAGGGGTTGGGCTCTGGAACAGGCTTCCCTGGAAAGTGATCACAGATCCACCCTGCCTGGGTTCAAGAGGCGTTTGGACGGCGCTCTCAGGCTCGGGGTGGGATTGTTGGGGTGTCCTGTGCAGGGCCAGGAGTCGGACTCAATCATCCTGAGGGGTCCCTTCCAACCCAGCAGATCCTGAACCTCTGGTTCTGTTACTCTGTGATTCCCTGTCTGCAGATGGAGTGGGGCTGGTGGTGACAGTGTCTGTGACACAGAGCAGTGGTGACTGCAAAACCAGCATTATCTCCTATAAATCTCGTGTAGCTACTGCTTCCAGAAGAGCTCTGTATGCCTTCAGAAGAATTCCTTCTGTGATATTTCTTTCTTTTGGTATGCTTGTGGAGGAGAATAAAATGCAGATTATCAATGCAGTTTGATAACCATTTGCTTCTGGTTTCAAAAGCTCCTGTGCTTTCAGAAAGCCCAGAAGGGCAATATACCTTCAGCCCATTTAAGATTTATAAAGTGTGTCAAACGGCTGATATGAAATCGGTTAAACAGATCACTGTTGTGGCTCTCTATTCTTTCTCATCTCAGGTATTTCTGGAGACAAGGTAGAGATAGACCCTGTTACTAATCAGAAGGCCAGCACTAAGTTTTGGATTAAGCAGAAACCCATTTCAATCGATTCTGAACTCCTCTGTGCCTGTGACCTTGCGGAAGAAAAAAGCCCAAGTGAGTAGTCCTTTTTATTTATGTTCTCTCTTCTCTGCCTCCCTGGATGTGCTCGATGTCCAAAGAATTATTGCTACCATGTCCTTTTCTTTCTATAGGTGTATTTTATTCATTACAGGATGTTTTTAATCTGACTCAATTCTGTTATAGAGAACACAGCATAAACAGACACACATTTTACGAGTGTCCTTTGATGCTGCTCTCAGCTAATGGCATCACTCAGTGTTTCTTGCCCACTGTCACACTGAGGGAACACTGGCTCTGCCCAGCTGTCTCCAGCCCAGCAGCACAGCCAGCAGATCCATGTTTCAACATAATTGCAATTTTTTGGCACTTTTTAACTTCCAGGCTGGTTTTAAATGTCTTTGGTGCAACTGAAGATCTTAGACATACAGTGAGTGTCAGCTCAGTGTGAATTTGCCCCAGCTGTGGCTGCAGGGTCACTGGGACTGAGGGAGCCACTCTGGGCATTCTGACCAGGGCAGGAGAGCAGTGACAGCCAGGTGTGGGGACAGGCTGGACATCCCAGCTCAGCCATCACCCAGAGGTCAGAGCTGGCTCTCTGGAGTGCAACTTCAAAAGCAAGGGCTTCTGCTTGTTGTGTCAGTAGGGTAATGAGAGTCTCTGTCTGGAAAATTTGTTTTAAAAAGCATAGGATGGGCCCTGGGAGAATTGGGCAATGGCTCCCAGTGGGGCCAAAATGGAACTGTCTACTATCAAAAAGTGACTGCAGTTCAAAAGCTCAGATGGATTTTATTGCACTTGTGCCTCTGCAGGGTAGTGAGATGCTGGTATTAAGTACTTATCTGCAAGGTGACAGAGAGGGAGAATTATGTGATACATATTTACAGAGGTAATGATCTGTTGAATTCTCTTGGAAGAGTAAATTTATGGCTGCCACAGATTTTATCAGCAATTATTGAACTATATCCTTCTCCCCTTCATTACCCCTTCCTACTCCATGTTCTTGGTTTAGTCATTGTCTTCCTTTTCTGTCTCTCCATCAAGATTTCATGGTCCTTGGGTAGACACAATCCCAAGGAGAAGCTTCCCCAGTGACCTGGTAATCTGAAACACGTGAGGATTTTGTTCAGTGCACGGGGCAGTTAGTGCTGGTAAATCCTGTCACAGCTCTGCTTTGTATCCACATTTCACTGCAAATGCAAACCCGTGAGCCCACAAAACAAGGCTGTATTTGAAGAGTGGAATTGAAAGCTGAGGTTTCCACTGCAGGGCACAATCCCTGGACACCTCAAGCCCAGTCCTGCCGGGATGGGGCTCCCCAGAGGCAGCACCTGCTGCTGTGGGGAATTATGTTTGTACCCAAATCCTGCCAGCCCGGGAATTTCAGCCCCCAGATAGAGCCCAGGTGCAGCAGGGCAGTACCTGCACTTGGGGACCACTGAGTGAAGATTCACTGTGGCTTTGGAGAGGACACTGACAGGTTGCAACCAAGGCAACCATTAAAGTACTGCTCATTTTTGTGTGAACATCTTAAACTTCTCCTACTAAATAATGCTTCAGCACAGTTCCAAAAGGAGAAAATACTTCCTCCTGAAACTGCTGACCTTTTCCCAACTCACTAAAGATGTTCCAAAAGTCATTATTTTAGGCCAGCAGAAAAGACTTTTAGTGTGACATCTCAGAATGATGCATTTTGGGGAACCAAACAGCAGATCGGTATCTCTTGAATTTTAAATGGAAAAAAGTTATTTTAGTAGCATAAAGGAATGAAACTCAGTGTATTTCACAAGTTTTGTCTGTGATTTTTATCAGCATGGTGATGTATGTTTGTAGCAGAGTTTACATCAAAAATTATTCCCGGATCTTCCTTGAATGAATTATTGCAAAGAGAGGCTGAGTACAGATAAGGTCTTTGAGTTCTGCAATATATTTTGTTTTCATGTTTTTATCTCTTGTAACACAAGCATGCTCCATCTCCTCTCTAAGAAGTGCTCGTGCTTGTCCCGTTGTGCCAGGCTCAGGGTTTGGGCTGCCTCCCCTCCCCAGGGGTCAGAACCCAGCTGAGCTGAGCTCTGCTGGGCTGGGCTCCTCGGGAGGGTTGGGACCAACCTCCAAATGTGACCCTACCTTTTAGCAATGGCAGGGGGTGCTGGGAATGGAGGTTGAGTGCTGGCACCAGCATCAGGGAGCAGTGGAGAGTCTGTGCACGTGTTCTTTCCTTCTCTCTGGAATGGTGCAGAGGAGCTTTGGTGGCACCTGTGTGTGTGTGGAAGGGCTCAGCAGCTTCAGAGCTGACGTGGTGGGAGTGTTGATGGACAGCTCGGAGCTGTTCTGGACAGGCTGAGTTTTCCTGTGCTGCAAGTTCACAGAACTCAGAGCTGCCTTCAGTGAGGGCAGAAAATGGAAACAGAAAGCTCTGGCATCTCATTTGCCATTAGTGGGGGATTGTAGGCAGGGACGGCGGATGATTTTTGTTTGCCCTTGTAGTAGCCCTGGGTCAGAATTGGAAGTTTTATTTGTAAATTAAATCAGACTCCCTGGATTTAGACTGAGGGGAGAGTTAATGGCCCTGCTGCCTTGCTCCGATGCCATTAGAACCTGACAACACTGGGCACGAACATCTTCTTTAAATCAGGTTCTGCCTGATTATCACGAGAGATTCTGGATGTTTTGAGTCTTGAAAGGAAGCATCCTATCATGGAGAAATAAGATTTAAGCCTTAATAAAGTAGTTGTCATTTTTATAGCTGAAAAGAGCTTTGTATCTCAATTAAGTGTACATAATATAAAGTCTTAAGGAAGCAACATAATACGTTTAATACAATTATATCCCTTTGCAATAGTGTAATTTAAAGGAAATCTGATTCTGGTAATGTCTCTTACATTACTTGGACAGGGGAGAAACTTCAGTGTCGCTGCCCACAGTGGTCTGTGGTCCGAGTGGCCGTGATGGATGCCCAGGGCTGAGCAGAGGAGGGAGCAGAGCCCGGGGCAGCCCCTCTGTGCCACCACACCTGACCAGCCAGGCGCTGCCCAGGGCTCCCCCAGGCACCTGTGCTTTACACCAGCTGCAGAAATTGGATTTATTTGATCATTTACCTGAAACACTGAGGCAACGTTCTCCATGGTTCTTTATCTGCCTCTTTTTTTTGCTGTTTTCATAAAGCAGAGACATCTCAGTTGCTCTGTCAAAATACCCTGGGTATGAAGGTAAGTCTAAACAAAGGTGTTCCCTAGGTCATGGAGTACATGGGTAACTTCAGTTTGTAATTTAATTGCCCGCTTTGCACCCTGAAGCTGAAGATTTCCTTTAAATTCTGATTCCATTGTTGCACTGGGGCTTAACAGAGTGTTAACCTGGTAATAGGCACAGGGCCTCCCCATTATATGTCTCGCTATCGAGCGGTTCTGCATGACTAGTTAAAAAAGATGGCAAGAAGATTAATGAAAGCTGCGAGTACAGAAGGGGGGCAGGTACCTCGGTGAGACTTCCAGCGAGGAGATATTAGAGCTGAACCAGAGCTTGGCTTTTTCTTTATCCCGTGACCTTTGAACCTGCCTTACTGTCGACTGCTGCCAGCCGAGCCGACGTTTTGATTGATGTTGCTACACGAGTCAGTCTTTCCCATTGAATTCCACATCTGCACGAAAATAGCTTTTCCAGCAGTATTCACCCTGGCTGCAAGTGATAGCCAGAGCGATGCCTGAACCCCCTTTATGTAGTTTTCATTTAAAGCTAAAGGTGTTTGATGTTTTAATTCAGTCTCCAGTTCCTCCCGATTATGCACATTGGGTAATACTAATTTAATGGATTCGTTGTTGGGTAGTGGAAGGGCTGAAAATACCCAGGAAGTGTTGGGAAGGCGCTGGGTTCCTGCTGCTCTGGGAGCTCCAACAGAGCTGCTGCAGGTTTGCTCAGAGCCTGCAGTGGGGCCAGAGCAGAGCCAGTGCATGCTCTGCAAACGGTGCAGAAAATAGCACATGCTGGTTCCTGATATCCCTGCTCCCAGCAGAGCAAGAAGTAACACAGTAAAATTCCTGCTCGATAGGAGGCTAATCACAGGTTCTGACCAAAAGGTAAAAAGCAGGTTCAGCAGGGAAAATTCTCCCAAACTTCAGGCTTGGAGTGGAAGGAAGGTCCAAGTGTGGAACAGAAGGGAGCAGCCCCCGCTGTGCAGGCAGGGGTGCCCGGTGGGCTCGGGCTGTGCTCAGCAGGGTGTGTCCTGGCAGCGAGGGTGCCCTGGCCCTGCCAGGGGCAGGAGCAGGTCAGGGACAGCGTGGCTGGAGTGCTCCTGCAGCACTGGGCTGTGCTGATTAACCGGCCCCTCCAGCAGCCTCCCCATAAAAGTTCTCCTGAGCGCAATCAGGAGCGCGCATTGCCTCATCCTTTTAACAAATCTGTTTTGTAGCCCTATTAAAAGGGGTCTTCATCTATCCTGTCAAAGCTATTCTGCTGGGGTTTTTTAGTTTAATTACACTATCCAATTAAAACTCCTCGCTGCATTTTGATTCTCCTCTCCTCGGGCCTGAGTGGATGTGACATTTACAAGGCTCGCCTCTCCGGCAGACAATGCGTGATTGATGAGGTGCAGACGCAGTGGAGGAGCCGATTGCCATGTGGAAACACTGCCTTTTGATTTATTTATCTTTTTTTCCCCAAACAAGGTTGCTGGTAAAGAGGTTTTTGGGCAACCCCGAGTTGCACCTCAATTTTCAGCTTTTTTGCAAAAATCTTCATCAGTATTCTTCCTCTGATAATAAGTTGAAGAAGAAACAAAAGGCTTTGGGGGAAAAGAATCCAGATGTGTGAATAGTTACCACAATTTGACACAAAAGTAGGTGTGTGCTGCACTTTAATTCCAGCTCTGTTTTCAGGATGTCTGGACACATGGCAGCCTGTAACAGCAATGCTGGGTAAGAAGCCTACAGTGGAACATAAAGGGTAGGAGGAAAAGAGATCATGGAATATGCTGCGGCCTGAGAGAATGGGGCAAGCCAGCTGGACCACAGCTGTTATGTTTTTCCTTAACAGTCTTTTCATTTGTTCCCACTTAAGTACTGCCCTGGTTTGAGGAGATCCACCCCGGGTTCATGGTGGGCAGCCCGAACCCATCAGTGGCTCCGCTGGAATCAGTGGGGAAGGATTTCATCCAGAACCGACTGTCCTCACTGCCTCTGAATTATGTGTCTCTGGGATAAATATCCCTTGCATAAAATGGGATTAAGCCCACCTGAACATGCAGGTCCACATCCCTTTTCTGTCAGTCCCTAGAGCTCGATCTGGACAATCCAACTCCAGCCATGCTGCAAACTTGTGACGTGCCCTGTGAACTTTTTTTTTGTTACCACAGGGTGTCAGGAAAGTTTTTGGGTGGTAACACAACTCCTGCAGCTTTGTAGGCCTTTCTGCAGGGTCAGGGCATCATTTCTGAGGTATCACACGTGGGTTTCAGGGAGCTGAGCCCCTCCTCAGTGCTTGGGGAGCAGAGGCTCCCCCAGCTCATGCAGGGTTTGATGGAAATGTGTCTTTGTACAAACGTATTGCTGATGCGCATTTTATTATCCTCATTCCTTGCCTTTTACTGGTGTATTTCTAATCCTTTTGCATCCTTTCTGGGCCCATGAGAAGAGATTTCAGGGTCTGAGCCTGTTGAGGTCACAGTTTCTGAAGCAGTGAGAATCAGTGATGTCTATGTCCATAAGTGCTTTGTTCTTCAGAGAGTCCTTCTCCAGCTATTTATTCCACTAATAACTCTTAATTGTTGACTTCTGCCTTATGGCCCTGTAATGACAAAGCAATCATCAAGGTATATTGAAAAATTAACATAAATTTGCATTTCCAGTGTTTGTTTGTTTTCTGCTTTGTCCAAATTCATTAATATTCTTTTCGTCCCCCATCTAATTAGTGATTTAATTCTGTGCATTCTGTTGGCAAAGAGAGGGTTTGGGTAAGGGCTGAATTGTGGAGTGGGAGGGAAAGAAGAAAAACTTTCTTGGCTTGGCAGATACAGTAAAAAAATTACCTTTTCTTATGCAAATTTATATCCTTGTTTTCCAGGCCAAAAATGTATTTTTTAGACTTTGATAAAGAGAGTTCATTTACTTAGATTAGAGTGATTATTTTTTTTTACCTGTGTCAGGTGCAGTGTGGGGCCCACCAAGGCAGAAATTGCAGAAATTAGCGCAAGATTCACTGTTGCCTGTCCAAGCACACCATGGCCAGTGACTCTGGAGCTGGAACTCCCCAGGATTTCTCAGTGCTGCGTGTGGAGAAGCCGGGGCTGACGTGCAGGGTGGAGCTGCACGGGGAGTTCCAGCAGCCCTGGGCAGGGCGAGGAGCCCCGAGAGCTGCAGCGCTGCAGGGCCTCTTCCCTCGCCTCGTTGGCAGTGCAGTGGTGCTAAAAATCAGGAGATGGGCTGAGCAGCTGAACGTGAGAGCGGTGCTGAAGGAGTAAATGAGCTCTCCGTGGTGAATTCCCGGTGAATTAGCATCCTGCCCTTCCGCCGCCGCGGCTGCAGGCTCCTCTCCAGGAGTAACCACACAGGAACCCATTAGCACCGGGGCTGGGGAGGATTTATCAGCGCTCTGGGCTGGGGCCAGAGGGCAGCAGCAGGGTGTTGTTGCTCTGCTGCAGCTGCGGCAGGGCAGGGGCAGGGGGCTCAGCAGTGCTGAGGGGCACCGGGGGCACTGGCACAGCCCCCTTGGCCGTGCCGAGCTCACCCTGGGCTGTGCCCACCCCGTGACAAAGCTGTTGGTAACTGAGTTTCTGCCGTTCCATTTGCTTTCCATAACTGTCCTAACAGACAAACGTGGCCGGGAATAACCTGGATTTTCTGTTGGTGTGCAGTTGATTAATCCAGACTGCGGGGCACTGGGGTTCCCTGCAAGCACCCAGCCACTGTTGGTGTGGAGTGATGGTGGCAGCTGCTTGTGCAGCCTCTGCATTTGCTTTAAATCCCCCATCACGTGCAGTAGGAGCCACTTGAGCTGCTGCTGTCTGTTACCAGATCCTCTCGCACGGAAACATCAAACCATGGAAGCTCCTATTGATCTCAGAATTGTCAGGGGTGGTGCTCTATTGGAAAGAGGTACATCACATATTTAAGCACTCTTGGAAATGGAAATCAATCTCACAATTCATAAATTCCATCTGGCTAGAAGAGTAGCAGAGCAAAGTGCCAGTTAGGATTTCAGTGCGCTCATATTTCATGCTGTAAGTAGTGTGTTGTGGACTTGGAGCCCATAAACATGATGCTGTAATGGGGCTTTCTAAGGAAAAGTCTTCTTGGCTTCTTTCCACTGAATCTCCAGCAGGATGGGGCTGGGTGTTCTGCACACATCTGGCACCAGTGCCTGTCCTGGGAGCCCCTGCAGGGGCTGGGCCAGTGCCCTGCCAGGCAGGAGGACCAGAGCAGCCTCTGTGCCCGTGGGAGCAGCAGTGCTGCCCTTGGCAGTGCTGCCCTGGGCAGGGCAGTGCCCCAGGGACACGTGGCTGGGGCTCCCGGGGGAGCAGGGGACGTCTGCAGGGGTTTTGTCTTGATCCACAGCAAGAACTACCCAGGGACTTTCTAAAACCTGAAATACAGCAGCTCCTTGGGATCCTCTGGCCCTGTTTTGTGCCAGTTTCATTTGTGATAACCAGTATGGAATGTTCAGTGTCCAGGGGAAATGGTGGGAGCTGGTGGAGCACGGTGCTTGTCCCATCCCCAGGAGTGGTGCACTGGCACTTTTGGAGTCATTAAGATGCTGTGTTCCAGGCAGAGCTGCATGCATTAACATGCTGATGAGCTCCCAGCTTGGAATTCCGCATTTTTAGTACCACTGAGGCATCATTTGTCAAATGATTTAAAGGGTTGGGTTTTTATTATTATTATTAGCCAATTTTTCAATACAGAATTTATATTCCAGATTAGTGCATCATAATGGTGTTTAATTAACATGCCACAATAAAATACTTGCATCTCAAATTTCCTGGCCACCAATCTGGGCATATATCAGTCACTTTTTGGAAATCTGGAGAATTAGATAATGTAAATAAGATTTCCAATTAGCTTTCCTGCAGGAAAGACCTGGATTTACAGTAATGTGGCTGTTACTTTATGGATTGCTAACTTTGACCGTTGAACTGAATAAATTAGAAAACCGTTGGAAAAGTATCATGTATAGAATACATTTAATTTTAATTTTGAAGCCATCAGCATCCATACAAGTGAAGGGTGTTTTGCCTTCCTTGCTGTTCCACGTCAGACCTTTGTGTCCAAGTCGTTCCTCCTGGCACGGCGCGTCGGAGCCCGCGGGCACCGTCCCGGGGCCAGCTGCGTGTGGGCACACATGGAACCTCCATCTGGGACAGAGGCCCGAGAGCCAGGAAGGTGCCAGCGGGTCACAGGCAGAGTTTAATCTGATTTTCCTTCCCGTGGGAAGGGCGATCCGGCCCCGGGCGTTGCGGCGGCGGCGCGGCCGCGTCCCTCGGTGCCGCTCGCGGTCGCCGTCAGCCGCCGGCTGGGCTCGCGGGGAGCTTCGGGAGGAGGGTTTGGAGGGTGATCCCGGGATTAATTCCCGCTTTCTTTTCAATCCAAGCCTTCTCCTGCGGGCGGTGACCGCCCCGGGAGCGGTTCCAGGCTGAGCTGCGGCGCCGTCGCGGGCCCAGCAGAGCTAACCAGCCATTTGATGGATTTTTGCGTTTCCTGCGGTGGGGATGTGATGGGAAAAGGAACTTTATTGACTGGAGTTCAGCTGCTCCTGTAAGCCACCACTTGCCTTAAATTGAAATGACATGAGAAGCCTGTCAGCATTTCATTGCTTCCTTCTGTCGTGCTGATGGTACGCTGAGATCACCATCTGTGGGTTTCTTCTGTCAGGCACACGAGCTCCGCTCAAACTTTACAGGAATATTCTAAGCAGTTTTTTTTCTTATCTTTGCAGGTCATGCAATATTTAAACTTACATATCTAAGCAATCATGACTACAAACACCTTTACTTTGAATCAGATGCTGCTACTGTCAATGAAATTGTACTGAAGGTGAGTATTAAATTTTAACGTGACCCAAAATCCTGGTGTTTTACCACTTGTTAGACATGTGAGTATTCAGGAGGCTCTGGAAACACAGGAGGGTGCAGTGCCTGAGGACCACTGGGGTGTGCTTAACCCGCCAAAAGGGCTGTTCCATGCCTGTTGTTTTATTCATCCTTCAAACAGCCACACAGCCACTGCCTGTCTGTGTGTAACATTTCCTTTTGTGCTTGTTTCTAGCTAATAGAGACACCATTTTTGGTGGAACTTTACAGGAAACTAGCAAATTCTGTTGTGTCCAGGTAATTTCCACCTCCAGGGAGCCCCGTGCCGTGCAGGGGTTGGGTGCTCCTGCCCCTCACATCCCAGCCCCACACTCAGGTGTCCCTGCACAGCACACGGATCCTCTCTGGGGACTGTTTGCTTTCCTTGGGGCTCTGCACAGACACAAACTCCCTCCCTTTGGGAAACAAATTTTTGTTACACTCTTGAAAGATTAAATGGAATTTTCCACAAGTTCATCTTCCGTAGCGAGTCAAAATTCAAAAGCAGTAATTTTGGCAAACCATCTGTTATGTTTGCTTTTATTTGCTGTGTGGAGTTTAGAGGATTGTTAAACAGCTGACGTGGGATGAAATAACTTTTATTCATTACACAGGAGGTCAGGGTGTTTGAGGGGGTTTCTGGTTTGTGAACTGTTGGGCCAATTCTTCTGTTCCCACTTTATCTTGGATCAGCCATTGCAATCCCAAACTCTTGGAATCATGGAATCGTAGAATCTTTAAGGCTGGAAAAGACCCCAAGATCATCAAGTCCAACCTTTGCCCAAGTACCCCCATGCCACATCTCCTCAGGTTTTGAACATTTCCAGGGGTGGTAACTCCACACATTTGAGATTGGTCATAAACAAAGGCTAAAAAAAAAATGTTTACTGTCAATAACATGAATATTCAAGAGAGAATATTGAGCAGTACTTTTTCCTAAGTTTCAGTTTGTTTGTGTAGAACATTCTCTGGTTTGATGCACAAGTTACTGGTTTGTTTTCAATTCCATCAGCATTAGGGAGCACGGAAAAATCAGACTTTTCAAATTAGGCTTTTTAGATGATCAAGTGAGAAAGACTGAAACTTTATTGACCATGAAAATTCCCTATATTTTTATGCCTTAAGCTGTAATATGCAATGAAAGTGAAACACTCTACAGTGCATAAAATTGTGCAAGTTTTAAGCCACAGCATATTAACCAGCTAATGACAGACCAAAGGGCATTTTTATCTTTTTGATTCTTGCATTAACCTTCCATTAAAATTATCTCCGAGATTATCACAAAGCATTGGAGATAATAAATTTAGGGAGTAGCGGGCTTGTTAAATATCATTTTAAAATGCTTTCATCAAGTAAAATGTGCCAAAACACAGGGAAACTCTGAGATTAGCTGAGTATGCAAACATCATAATGGAAGAATTCTTTTTACTGGGGCTGATAAGGTCCTTTATTGATGCTCACTACTGGATTATCCCAACACCGGAGGGTCTGCACAAGTTCTCTGCCTTCCCCAGAGGTTGGGGTGACCCTAAATGGGACGAGGGCCACAGGAGGACAGGCCAGGGGTCTCCTGGCACTCCAGGCTCTCTCTGCCATCGTGGTGCTGGTGGTTGGTGGGAGCAGGGACGCCAGGGCCCTGTTCTGGGCTGGGCCGGGGGTCCCTGGGCTGTTAAACACCACCTCGTGTCTTGCAGGTTAACTATATCCTAGAGTCGCGAGCAAGCACGGCCAGAGCGGATTATTTTGCTCAGAAACAAAGAAAACTGAGCAGGAGGACAAGCTTTAGCTTCCAGAAGGAGAAGAAGTCGGGGCAGCAGTGAGGCCGAGCCTGGAGGAGAGCCTGTGTGCCGCGCCGGAGCCGCTCCGCCCGGAGCGCGGGACCGCGGCGCTCCCGCTGCCCGGGGCAGGAGCGGCCGCCAAGGAATCTGAATTATCCCGTCTCTCACGGCTGGAAGATTATCCCTCCGTGG
>VYXD01014183.1:769951-808533 GCA_013397195.1 Hylia prasina
GGTGTGGCCATGGGGACAGACACGGTGTGTCCATGGGGACAGACACAGTGTGGCCATGGTGACAGCCACGGTGTGGCCATGGGGACAGCCGTGGTGTGGCCATGGGGACAGACACGGTGTGTCCATGGGGACAGACACGGTGTGGCCATGGGGACAGCCGTGGTGTGGCCATGCTGAGCCCTGCCAGCCACAGGCACGTACCTGCACAGTGCACCAGAGCTCCCAGCACCTCTCCCGCTGCCTTTGCTCCCAATCCGACCTCGGCACGAGCACCAGGTGTGCGCTGGGGATGTGGGAGAGTTCAGCCCAACCGTGGAGGGTCTTGGTGCCCCCAGGTCCTGCACGGTCCCCACCAGGGCGGTTCAGCCTCTTCCAGGAGCTGCAGATGGAGCACACGGGCTGCCACAGGCGCTGGGGCTGAGCTGCGCTCCTGCTGGAGAGCAAGGTCTCGTCAGGGAGCACCGGGACTCTATTAGGGAGCTGAAATGCCAGATAATTAGAAATACACCAGCAAACCCCATTATTGTCAGGAGGCTGCAACTGCGTACAGTAATGAAGCAATTATTAATGAGCAACTGCAAGGCTGTCATTAATTTCAGCTTTTCAGGATCACAGACTACGACAAGTTAAGCGTTACAGCAGAGTCGGGCTCCTCCTTTCCAGCCTCGTTCTCTCCTCCTTTCCCTTTGCCCCTCTGGGGAAGCGGGGCCGCGGCGCTGACAGGGATGGGGACAAGAACGGGGACAGGGATGGGACGGGGCAGGGAGGGGACGGGCTGGGGGTGCCGGCCCCTCCTGCGGCAGCACAGGCGCGGTGCCGGTGGCTCCGGGTGCGCCCGGGGCCGGGGCAGCCGGGATCTGCTCCCGCACCAGCGCAGCCCCGCGCCGCAATCTGTCACGGCGGCTGGGGCTCGCCGGCTCTGCAATATGTACCTCATGTCTGGGCTGTCATCGGACATAATTCCTCCCTGCTGGCATATTGCTGATTTGTGCATAAGTGATGCGTGCAATCCACCTGAGCCGGGAGTCAGGGGTGCCTCGATCCGGGGCTGTCAGGGCAGAGTGTTTTAGTGCCTCCTGCGATTAGCTGGAATTGACAGGCCCTGAGAGCCGGGAATTGCACAACAGGGGAATTAACAGCCAGGGCTGGAGTGGAGTGTGGCACTCGTTTAATCTGCAATTTATCAGTTTGCGTGGCTCCTTGTCGCAGGCAGGAGATTACACTCCAAAAAAGACGACTCCGTTTTTTTGTAGTGCCACCGGACAGGGAGAGGGCAGAGCAGGGCTCGGGGTGGCTGGGAAGGGCACCCTGGAGAGGGCTGTGCAGGGCACTGCCCCATGGGCTGGGTTCCTCCCTGCCCAAGGTGCCAGCCCCAGTCCTCGCAGCCACTCCCTGGGCCAGCAGGGTCCCCACGGCCTCTGCACCCCTCAGTCCCTCACCTGCAGGATTGTGCTCCAGAGGAGGATCCGTGCAGCCACAGCGCTGTCCCGCTGCTCCCACGGGCTCTCAGGGCACTCAGAGTGGTGGCAGCAGGGACAAATCCTCGGCCCCCACCACGCCACGAGTGCTCCAATTTTGATAATATCATTAGAGGCTGATAATGGTTTCCAGGAACTCTGCAGCCTCTCTGCGAGGTGACAGCCTGTGAAGGCAGTGCACAGATAATGTATTCTGCAAGGGTACAATAATGTGACTCTGAGCACATTAAACTCCTTTAATGTGGGTGACATACACCTTCCTCCTCACATACATTACCCTCCTGGGGGCACGCACAGCCAGGGGAGCCAGAGCCCCGTGTCCATGGGCCTTACTCTGCTCCTGCTGCCCTGCTCCCCCTTCCCTGGCACAGGGACGTCAAACCACGGGATGCAGACATCCCCACTGCGTGCAGATGATCTCCTTGGCCTTCCTCCGTGTCCTGCTCTGATACTGAAACCTTTATGCAACCTCACGGTATCAAAGATTATTTATAATGAATTAAATACGTTTTCAGCAGCTTCTTTCCACACTTACTGCCACACTTCCACTGCCACTTCAACTTAATTAGGGAGAGTTCGCTAAAGAGATGGGAATAAATGCATCTATAGAAATATATCTATGTATAAATGAAGAAAGCCGCCACCGCAGGTCAGACCAGTCCTTTCAATTTATTGCCCTGGTACATTCATTTGTAAATAGCTTTGCCTTGCTGGTTTCTAAGTGCAAGGCTAATGTTGGAGTGCTTAAATTAATAGTGACGCACACCTTTCATTATTGCTATTAAATTAGGTGCTGGGCTTTGATGGATTCACTTGTTGCTGAACTAAAAGCCTCGTGGATGTGGGTGTGCGTATCCATTTGGTTTTACAGCAAGTTTAGGTCCTAATGTCAAGGCAGGCAGAGCTGAGCGGGTTCCTCCTCAGCACACTCCAATTAGCAGGAGGGCACCCCCCGGCCCCTCGGGGGGCTCAGGCAGCCGGGGGGAGCCGGGCAGGAGGACACCACGCACCCACCAGGGGGTTCGGGTTGCGTTTCAGCATCAGCATCCCTGTCCCTGAGCAACGGAGAGGGAGCTGGGAATCCCAGCATCATACCTGGCACCCAAGGGCCGGGTGGATCCCTGCCATTGCCTCCAGCGGGCACTGGCCCCACGCCACACACACGGCATCGGCCTCCCCGTGCCTGGAGAAACGCACGGAAATGTGACAATCACCCCCAAATCCCTGGAGATTGGCACACACCGTCAGCCGGGTCCCCTCTGAGCGGTGCCAGGCGCGGCCCCGGGCCATGCAGAGCCGCACGCTGGGCGTTCCTGAGGGTCCCGTTACCCGCGCTGGCCGGGGGCCCCACCCTGCCACCGGCATGACCCCCTTCTCCTCACCAGTGCTGGGATCTTCGCTGGTGGTATCGGGACCCTCCTGTTCTGTCCAGGGACTTGAGGCTGGGGGCTCTGTGCTGTTGTGGGGGCTCGGATCGGGGCCTTTGTTCTGCCGCGCTGTTCCCACTCTTACGGTGCCACCTTGAGGCCGCCGGTCGCAGCCTCCGGCGCGGCACAGGCTGCGCGACCACCGCCACGGCCTGTCCCCACCCGCTGCCTGCCCCTGTCCCTGTCCTTGTCCCTATCCCTACCCCTATCTCTATCCCTGTTTCTGCTCCTGTCTGACCCCCTCAACCCCCCCGTGCACCTCACCAGTCCGGGACATGAGTCTGTCTGACTCTGGGAATCTGGTCAGGTTGTGGGGTTTTATCCCAGAGAAAGAGCTCAGAACATCTGTGACATTTTGGGGCCACGTTTCTTACTTCTGGACAAAGTCCCCACATTCCCTGTGCCGGCCCAGGCAGTGACTGTGGGCTGCACTGGTGGCATTTTCTGCCTTGTGCCACAGCCCTGTCCGTGGCCACCGAGGGGCTGCGACCCCCGGCGGGGCTGCCAGGCAGGGAGGCACAGCATCATCCATCCCCGGGCTCTCCAAGCAGCTGGCATCGGCAACCAGGTCACCGTCTAGCCTGAGGGACCAACATCCCTGTGTCCAGAGCTGGGCCAGAGACATCTGTTCAGTGCAGCCTCCCTGCGGACAGCAGGGAAGGGCTGGGACGTGGCTGACCCCTCAGCTGACCCTCCCAGCAACACTGGGGACACAGGTGCGGAGCTGGTGACCGTGACAGGTCACACTGGTCACTCGCTGTCCCTCTGGCTCGGGCAGTGCTGGACACACAAGCTGCCTTTCTCTTGCTCGTTGGCATTTTAGGGATAATAAATTCCTAACCATCCCAAATTCCTCCTTGCTGCCCTCTGCAGCAATGCTCCAATATTATATATCAACTCCAATGCTCCAATGTTAATTATAAACTACAAATACTGACCAGCTTCCGTGTCCTCCACCAGTGCTGACAATCATTAACTGGAATATCAAATTTATAATGTTGGGATGCGGAACCTGGTGAGATGAACTGCTCTGCTTTTTAATCAGCTTTATGGGATGATAGAAAGCATTGATCGACAAAGACAAGACACAGCCCGTGTTCCTGTGTCTGTAGCTGTGCAACCTTATTAATTTAGATTTACAGGGGGTTAGTTGAGCTGGAGGGGACAGAGCTGGGCAAGTGGCCTTGTGCTGGATGGACCAGAGCCCCCGCAGCTGCAGGGGTTCCCCGGGCAGGGGGCTCACCTGGCTCTGGGCAGGGGTCCCCAAAGCTCGGCACGGGGGCACAGGAGCCCAAACTGCACCCGAGCAGCGCCCGGGGCGACCCCGGCGGGACCCGCGGGTCGGTCCCGGCGCGACGGGCGCCGGTGCCACCCCAGGGAGGTGGCACTGGGCAGCGTGTGCCTGCCCGCACGTACGTGCCCGAGCCTGGCCCTGCCCTGCCCTCCTCCTCCCCCCGGATGCATCTGTGGCTGGGGCATCGCCCTCCCGCCCGGCAGGGCCCAGTGGCGGCCGGACAGCTGGTAACCATATTGGTGTGTCTTGCGCTGTCATATCGCATTTGCACGCCTGCTCCCGCGCCGCATCCGGGGAGGCTGGGCCCGCATTTTCAGGTCAGAGGCTGCATCCAGCACAGGAGGAAAATTCCCGTTTCCCCACCAAGACTTTAACCGTGAAGGGGCCCGGCCGCGGCTCCTCCGTTCGCCCAGCAGCTCTGCCCTGGCGCCCGGCCCCCGCTCCCCCCTCCGGCCACACTCACCCTCCAGTCGTGTCCGTCCTGGCAAAGGTGAGAGCTGGAACGGCTGCAGGTGGCAACAAGCGGGGTTGTAACCACTGCCAGGAGCATGGCTGGATGGGAATAGGGCTCGTCAAAATATCTGGTTTCATTCCTTGAATATAAAAGTTTACCTAATAAAAGTAACTGAGGAGCACTGGTGTGCTTTGGCTTCTGTTCGGCACTTGATTTAATAGCACATGACGTTTTGATTAAAAAATTAGCCGTATATAATATCAATAGAGCTCACATTAGAAGGATTAAGAATTGGCTGACTGACAGGTCTCAAAAAGTGGTTGTCAATGGGGAATCATCATCGGATGATGATGTTCAACATGTTCATCCACGATTTGGAGGTAAATATCAAATCAGTGCTGATAGGATTTGGGATGACAGGGATTAGTGGGAAGGTGGGAATGCCGACAAGGGGGAGCTGTGGGGAGCTGATGATGCCCTGCACAAGCAGCATCCCCACACTGCTGCCAAGAGGAGCTGAGCCCTCATGAGACACAGCTCATTGGAGCCAACACCTCCCCAGGTACTGGGAGCCCTCAGCAGCCCCAGCAGCCCCCTCAGCTGCAGGTGGGATATGGCATTTCTCAGGGAACTGGAGGTGAGGAAGGTCTGACCCTTGTGGTGCCACTGGCTGCTCCCAGCGTGGGCAGGGCTCTGCAGCTGTTCCTCCTCGGTAGCCATGGATTTTTGAAAGTCAGATCCCTGTTAGTGCAGGTACTGTGCCTAACCCGCGCGAATTCCCAATTGTGAGCAGTTTCAATTAGCGGCCGCGGGCACTCGGCGCCGGGATGTGTTCATTAGTGACACGGCCCCGCCGCGCAGTGACAGGCTGGATGACAAACCTCTCTGAGGGACACTCGAGGTTTCGGCTGTGGCGCAGCTCCTACGTTGTCCCTGGTGGGGGACAGGGAGGGGAGGCATTCCCAGGCGGGATGGGCTCCCACCACCGGGCATGTGGAGCCCTCACCCATCCCTCCAAGGGCAGAGCCCCGGCACTCACCTTCCCACAAGGGCCTGTCTGTGCCTGTCACGGTGCCCACTGGTGCAGGAGCCTCCCCTGTGCCAGCCCAGCACATCCACCAGCAGGAAAGGCACCCGGAGAACCCCCGGCTCCATGAGTGCTGAGTCCTGTAAATCCTGCTGAGCAGATGTCCCTGAGCCACCTCCAGAGACACCTGGCAGGGGAAGGACACCTCCTGTCCTCCACCATAGGCAGGGTGAGCAAAACCACGGGGACTTCAGTGCTTCTGCAGGGCATCAGCTCAGGGCACAGGCCTGGGGGACACGTCCCAGCACAGGCACAGCAGTGCCCGAGCTGAGCCCTGCAGGGATGGGCATCACTGCCCTCAGTGCCCGGGGCCATGAGCCCCCAGCTCTGAGCACCCATGGCAGCCAGTAAGGCCCTCATGCTTCTGCAGGGCTCAACTGGCCCAGTAAAAGATTATCAGCTAAATAAAACAAGAAGTGAGTGATGCCACGATGCCCTGTTGCATTGGAATTGTGTGAGTAAAGTGGTTTTCTCAGGGAGATTTATTTCCTCTGCCGGCTGCAGGCAGCCAGCCCAGAGAAGGGAACGAGCCTCTGGCACTGCGACCACTGCTCCCTCCTGGTCTCAGCACACAGCTTTTATCCCACTGGTGAGGGAATCAGAATAAAGGAAATACAAACAGGTGTTCACCCATTGCAAAGCACGGGAGCACAGGCTCCAGTTGTGTTCCCCGGGCCCTGCTCTCTTCCCAGCCCACACCTTGGCCCCAGACTCCCACCTGTCACCCACAGCCAGGTCCAGAAAGACAAATCCCCTGCCCGTGGGAACAGCTCCTGCCCCAGGCCTGGACATGGCATCAGCTGTGACAGTGCCCAGAGGCTCTGGGACACTCGTGGCCTCTGCCAGGGATGATGGCAGAGATGACACCCAGCACCTGCGGTTACAAAATCTCACCGCGACCCTCCCGCAGACAGTGCGGCAGAGACGAGCCTGGCCCCGCTCACCTTCACCACTCCTGCCACGGCTTCACCTTCTGCCACCATCCCTCCAAGGCCCAGGTACCTGCGGGGAGGCTCAGAACTGGATCCCCAGGGAGGGTAAATACTGCTGGAGTCAGCACTATCGCTGAATTTTGCTTTCAGCATCTGCAGCCCAATAAATCTTTGTCTCCTTCCAGTGAACTGTGCTCCTGCTCGGGCTCCAATTTACATCCCTCAGCGCTGTCCCCACAGCAGCACACGGGTCCCACGGCCAGCCCGGGTCACCACCCTGCGGGCCCAGGGGGCAGCGAGGGACCCACCCTGGGCCCCACCAGCCCGAGCGGCCGCGGCTCCCCGGGCCTGGTGACCACGGGCACTGCTCACTTTGTGCCAAAACCCTTCCGCCCGCCAGACCTTCACTGGGCTTTTTTTTTTTTTGGTTTTAATTGTTTTCAAAACAGATTTCATGTGGTCCCAAAATGAGACCATGATTGTAAATTAAAGTGTAATTAGCCTTTACGCTTTTATATTCATTAACTCTTCTCTGTTAATGATGCAGAGGCTGGAGCACAAACCCGGCATTATGAAACCACATCCAGGAAATAAAATAGTGATTTAGATAATGGCCAGAATGTATTGCTGCTTACACATAATTAAACAAATGCTCAATTTACGCTTGGAAACATGAATGAATGTTGATTAACCCCAGCTCAGCGACTGTGCTGGCTCCGCGGCTCAGCGCGGCTCTGCCGGCGGGGCTGGCACTGCCCCGCTCCCTCCCGCACCTGCCCGGCCCGGCCGCCGCAGCCGGACCCGCGGCTCCAGCTCTGCAGGAGGGTGCCAAAAGCCACCCCTGCCACAGGGGTGACACCGCCACACGGACGGGGACACTGCCAGGGCAGAGCCACCACTGTCTCCTCCCGGAGCAGCGGGGACAGCGGGGCCCGGGGTCCCTGTGCCGCTCCCGCACAGGCTTTGTCTCCCGTCCCCTGCTCCTCCTGCCCTCCAAATGTGCCAGTTACTATGGAGACATCTCCTTCTCCGCGCAGGAGGAGCCTGAGACCCCTTGTGCAGGATAACGCTCTGTTCTTCTGCAGATCCGGGAGCCTGGGCTGGGGCCAGGGCCCCTCAGAGGGGCACGGCCCTGCCTGGCCCCACAGCCAAGGCCGGGGCTCCTGGGGGGACTGGGGAGTGGGGGCACGAGGTGCCGTCCACCACGGGCTCCTCTGCCTCATCAGCTGGGCTTGAGGAACAGGCTGAGGCAGGGATGTCCTGGTGGATGCAGAGCTGGATCCAGGGCCAAGCGTTTGTGGCGTTTCCTGGCGAGGATGGCTGCCCTGCTGGTCACAGGGAATCCCTGTGCAGGCACCAGGGGAGCCGGAGCTGGGGGACATCCCCTGGGGAACCCTGGGGCCCAGCAGAGCCATTCCCCACCTCAGGCTGCCCATGGCAGGACAGGGCAGCTGGCAGCATGCCCAAACCCTCCTGCCCCCTCACCTTGTGGTGCCGTGGCGTGCCCAGACCTCTGCTCCCACGAACCCGTTCATGGATCGCTGCCTCAACAGCCCATAATGGCTCCATCCATCGGGGTCAATACGGGCGCCTTTGACACATGATAGACAATAATTGCTCTTTCTTAGAGACTTTTTAGTTCATGGATCATTGACCTGATGGGCTGTAACAGCTCCGACAGAGGCTGCACACCCCTGTGCTTAACCACCCTCAGGAGCAGGCAGCTCCGTACAACCTCGGCACGGGGCCACGAGGAACAGCCTCTCCAAATCCACGCTCCCAGAGCAGGCTGCCAAGGGCCCTTCTGCTGGCATGGCCATAGAGGGGAGGCCCTGGCAGGAGGCACGGGAGCCCAGGAGACAAGGCCAGCACACCCCAGGATCCCTCGAGTACCATGGGACAGAACCAGGATGCACAGGACGAGGTCACCTCCCAAGCTCTGCAGGCTGGAGATCCCCACTCTGACAGCAACTTCCAGGTATATGATTTAATGAAAGGCACAATAAGAAGTGAAACAATTAGAATTTCTGCCTCATTATCATGGTAATCTTATCAGTCGGATAATGAGGTATTAATGGAGATTTAATGTGCCTCTCATAACAGAATCCCTTGGAGAAAACACATAAGGAAATTGCTGTAAATCCACTTAATGATGGAAAGGTCCCCAAACACCATATTCCAGAGGATGAAAAATGCTGGATGCAAATGAGAGAGAATCAAGGTCAATAACACTGCGGGGACCAAGCTCACGGCAGCACCGGCAGCCCCGCCCCGGCCCCGCCCGGCTGCGGGACAGGGGCGGGTGCATGACAGCTCGAGAAATCCTGCTGCCTCATCAGGAAAAATGAACATTTCCTAGGAAAAAACACGCCAAACATAATACTTTTGGAGTTGACCATTCTCACCAAGGCATCAAGCAGCAGCCGGCAGAGGGACAGGCACAGTCCTGCTGCAGGCAGAGCTATTTCTCTCCTCTCAAGCTACTCGAACAGCCAAGCTGCAGATTCAAAGTAATAACTGAAGAGCTCTGTGTTAAGCAGTCAGTGCAGCAGAGCTTCCTCTGCCCTTTACTGGATTTTGGTCCTTTTTTGCCAATGTCCCTTCCCTGTGAGGTGCAAGGATGGCGCAGAGCAGCAATGCCCAACGCAAAACCAGAGTTAGTGGGAAGCTGCTCACACTTGCACTGCCATCCCCAGCACAACTGCTGATGGCACTGGAACAAGGCAGAAACGTCAAAGCCAGGTGGTTAAACTGCTCTCCTTTTAATCAGTTTTTACAGAATAATACATTAATAATCACGTTAAGAGACAAGATGGGGTTCCTGTATACAAGATTGTGCAAGCTCGTTAATTTAGATTTTATAAAGGCTTTACCAAAGAGGAGAGGCAGTACAAAGCTTTTCAATAGAGGTAAAGCACAATTAAAAGGTACAGAACACACACTACTAACTCAGCAGAGGTTAATTCTCAAGTAGTACAGGCTCAACCACGTCCCCAGCCGTACCCAGACATGAGCATCCTTCCCCCTCTGTCCCCACTGCCTTCCTGCTGCTCCAGGCACACTGACTCACTCGTGCCAACACACAGCTCTGCTGCCAGCAGCTCTGCCCCCTCTCCTACCCCCTTCCCCCACCCCATTCCCATGGCAGTGAGCTCTCCAATTCTGTGAGAATTTGGCTTAACAGAACAAGAACATTTTCAAGCAATACAAACCAACACTGTGCTCACCAGACTCACCCACAGGAAACAGCATCATGTTCGTGGCTTTTTTTCCTGAAGTTTATGGCAGTTACATTCAGCATTTGGTAGTAAAAGGTCTTCAAAACAAAAACTTTTAAACTCAAATCCTTGATAGGCCAGACACATTCTGATTCTCCTTAAAGAGGATTTTAAAAAGGTTTAAAGAGAAATCTCACTTAGGAGCACAAAGGAATCTCCTAGAGATGAAAAACCCAGCCCTTTCCTTTCCCTCCTCTACCCAAAAAGGAAACCAGCACCTCTGTAACATTCCCAGGCACAGACATGCCATTGTTTTACGTGGCAGTTCCTCAGAACGTGCCAACAATCGGCGCTGACACAAAACCAAGCATGAAGACCACGACTGTGACCTGCTACCAAGGACCTTTCCCTGCTCCCCTTTGCCCAAAATGTTCCATTCCTCCTCCAGTGGCTGAAGGAGTTCAATTCACAGAAAGCACCGAGATTACAGCAACAGGCCCGTGGCTGGCGCCTTTTGGCAGCAGTTCTGGTACTTTTGGTCCTTTATGCAGAGTCTTTTCACCTTCGCTATTGCACATCAAACCTAACAACATCACGTCCTAGACACGGAATTTAGCATTTTAAAACAAAACATTACGGGACACCGGGAAAAACAGGACATTACAGGCAGGTTTTTAATTCTTTGGAAAGCCTAATTCTCTAACTACACCTATCAAGACTATATAAAGGACCTTCAGAGTAGGCTGGAAAAAAGAAGCAAAGGAGCATCTTGCTACAAAAACTCTCAGCTCACCTGGGGCTTGCTGAAACACCTACTGGTTTTAAAATAACTAAGTAACATTTAAAAAAAGACTCCAGTTCTTTTAAGTATTTTTCTATGCAGAGAAACCAAGTGATAAAAGCTGTGAAGGAAATGGTTCTTGCCCCTTCCATAAAGGAGAGTGAACCTGAAAGCCCCGGTGGTGCTGACCAAACCCCGTGAGCCAGGCCAGCACAGAGAGGCAACACAGAGGGTGATCACCACCCCCGTGCCTTCCTCAGGGATCCTACAAACACTCTCCTCAACTGACACCCAAACTGCAGAACTTTCACACATCAGTCTTAACGTCTTGGATATTCAAGTAATAATTACATGTTACAGGACACTTCAATAGAAATGAATTTATATTGCTTTTTGATATGATCTGGCCATATCTTCAAGGGCATGTTTGTGCTTTGCTGCAGGGCTGTGCTTGCAATATTGAGTTACATGTTCAGCACCAAAAACCCATCAAGGCTCAATAACCAGAATATTGCAATGCTACACAGACTGAGACACCAAGTAAGGCAGATCAGAAGAATTCTGTTTTGACTGAGTATTGCTCCTCCACACAATCGAGTCTCTAACAGAGGAGAAAGACTATAAAGAAAAGGAAAAGGTTACCATCCCACATTCTCACCTGTGATTAGTTTGGCAAAACTGCTAGATTGAGTTATATCTGAGAGCCCTAAAAAGTAAGTTTCCTGATTATGCCTTGACAAGTAGCACAGCCAAATCAAGCACTCACTACTTTAGATAAACTGCTCTAATTCCAATTAACCACGTGATTTTCCCAAGTACTAGTTCCTTACAGGTTTTAATCATCAAAACGCACACACACACAAAACGAACCAATCGTGTTTTGAAAACAATGTGAGAAAGTTTTTGTTTTCTTTACCACTCACAGACAACAAGTCTTACCTCATCCCTATGTCAGAAGTGCAATGAACACTCTGGAAAGAGCAAGAAGTAATACTGACATGAGAAAGTTCAACGCTCGCTGTCCTTTTTCACTGTATTGAAACTGAAAAAGAGCAGCAAGTGCTTGTATACAGCCAACACCCACTGGCCATGCCCCAGACCACTCCACTCAGGAAAAACCCACGTGGTGTTGTGCATAAAAACCTCTTTAAATTGATAACTGTCAGTTTAAGGGGAAGGTGGGGTGAGAAATCTATAAAACACCCTGAACTGATGTCATGATATGTTTCATAAAGAACAGTGTTATATTATTTTAAAATATTTTTTATGAACAGTAAAACTTGCACTGCTGCATAGCAGACAACACGAAGAACATTTAGTAAAAACATTCACTGAACCCCCTGGCATATGTATTTAATGTCACTAATCAAAATATATATTACAGCCCAAGGTTCTGTTAAGGATCTCTGTTTGGGGTTTGTACAGTATACACAATAGCTCAGAAAAAATATTACAGTAAGGTATTTTATTTCTCCTTTTTATATTAGACTTCTCTATTGTAACTTACAATTCCTCTCCTCTATATATCCAAACCTCTGTAACACCCTAATGCCCTAGCCAAGAAGTGTTCAGCTAGCTAATAAGCCCTATTATAAATTCCAGTTTTAGAAATTTCAGCAATCTTAATTACATCTTAATAAATAGTTCAGTTTGCCCTTTTTAAATCTTAGCCTTTTGAGGAAGTCCTTTTGTCACCAAAACATGGTACATCATAACCTGTTAGAGGTCAGAGAGGCTTTTGCTTGTTTATTCAAAGGATAGTAAGTCCAAAGATACTTGCAATGCATTAAATATAGTTATATAATATTTACACTGTCCTCTCAGATTTTAAATTTAGGTGAAATATAACCAACAACTGATGTCAGCTACTACAAACTTTCAGTGTGGCTGGTGTTTTCTTAATAAAAGGTGTATTCAGCTAGAAAGTTTACTACGTGGCTGCCCTGATTCCTCTTGTTTCAGTTTTCTGTTAGAAATTAAATGAAGTGAATTATTCACGTGAAAAAGAATTCAGGAAAAGGGGTGGTGGAGAAAGCATGAGGAATTTTCTGAATGTTTTGAGATTCCAAAATACCTGAAAACTGTGGTCCCTTTTGCAGTGCCAGTATCTACAGGGGAGAAAAACGCAACCCAAAGAGAAGAGGAAAATCCGTTAAATTAATTAGATTAGTAAAGGTATGTTTTAAAATGCCTCAATTCTGTACAGTATTTTACAAGGAAAGTCTTTTTTCTTCAGCTTTTGCAGCTGTTGTACATTCTTAGAAGCTCCTCTCCTGCTCCCAGCCTGCCTGTGCTGTGCCAGCTACTTGCGGTCATCGATAGTTTTGATGAACTCCACGGCTGCCGTGAACTGCATCCACCAGTACGACTCCTCTCCAGACAAACAGTTGGCATAGAAACTGCTGATGTACTGCACAGTGGACAGCAGGCAAGGGGGGTTTGCCTGGGGTGGCAGAAGAGAGAGATGCTCACAGCTTGTTTGCAAGGCTCAACGTCAATAGAACACCGCAAGATACAGAACAAAACCACAATTCCCTTTGTGCAGTGATCCTCATCCTACAGAGAATGTAACCCACCTGCAGGGCAGGGACTGTTTATCCTCACCAGCCCCACTTCGCACGCTCAGAAGGCATCAGGTTGGGTGAAAGGAACATTTTTCCAACAAGGAAAAATGGACTTGCAGGCCAAGAGAAAGAAGGGGAGCACTGGCACAATCTGTGAAGGTCATCAGGACCTCAACACATGTAAAGCCTGTTGTTCCAGCATTTTACAGGTCAGACCATTCTCCACACGTGTCACAAAAGAGTAGCAACACAACCAAGTCAGTCCTGGGCTGGATCTTGGTGCTGAGGACAGCACGAAGCAGGCACAGATGACAGATTCTGGTGGACACACCTGGAACAAACTACTCCACACATCTGCACCCCAATTTCCTTGGTTCCAAATGCAAACTTTGCTTGGATTAAAAAACTGTGACTCTGATCACATTGCTGACATTCCCATTCAAACCCTGCTGAATCAGATCTCGGTTTGAGTCTGGCCAGCTCCCCATAACCCACAGGCATTCTCTCTCCTCCTAAATCTGCTTGTCTATTACAAGAATTAACTGGGGTTTGCGATCTCTGCAGAAGAACTCACCTTTATGAGGACAAAGACCAGAACAGGAACGAAATCATCTGCCCCAGGCACGGAATCCTCGTTGGCCAGGCTGAGCAGGTTCATGATGGTGGAGCACATCCTCAGGATACACTGCACCTTGTCCCGGGGGGTTTTGTAGGCGCTGATCGTGCGGATCTCGGACTGCGCCGACGGCCACGGCGCCTCCCGCAGATACACCTGGGGAAAACCAGCCCAGCCCTCACTCAGCCAAGCCACTGCTGTGCTCACTGGAGGACCAGAGGCTCACAGGTTTTGGAGAAAGGCAAAGCATTAAGGCAAGATGAATTCAAACAGGAAGAGGGGGGGGTTAAGTTATATATATGGAAGAAATTCTCTGCTGCGAGGATGGCGAGGCCCTGGCACAGGTTGCCCAGAGAAGCTGAGGCTGGGTACAGACATGGGTGTTGCATGAACATAATATATTTTTCCCTGCTCAGAAATCTTCTCTGGGAAAGCAGAGAATTGCAGCAAAGTTCTGTAAACAATTCTCTCCAGTGTCTGTCCTATCTCTTGTCTCCAAGGAGATGGGAATTTGTTTTCTTTCCTAACCTATAGGTGAAGTTTTGTTATCTCCCTGGTATGGGAAGGATTGGGGGAGAAAGGATTCAGCACGGGAGCAGGGGAAGAAGCAACAGCTTGCTCTTCACCTGGGCAGAAATAGCTAAGCCCAGAAAGAATGGAGTCAACTTTAATAAATCTTGTTAAGCCTTCTGACACGGAGTCCACGAGTGGTGACCCTCGACGTGTGACTGGACGCCAGCCAGGGGAAGCACACACATGGGTACAGTGTATTTTTCCTGCAGGATATTTCAGCTGTCACAGACAGCAAAGCCACCCTTCTAAGTGTAAAACAGAATAATCCTCTCCCCATCCCAATCCCAGTACAAACCCCAACACACATACAGCAGCAAAGGAAAAGAGCTGTTACCTCAGGTATCTGAAGTGCCTTGTGGTTTGCAGTCACTACTTTGGATAACCTCTGTATGTGTTCGTGAAGGACCCTGAAAACACAAAAAACAAGAGTGAAAAGTAAGCAGCAGCCAGCCAGCTGAAGAAACTTGTTTCATGTTAGGACAAAAAAGATCTTCAGGAATGTAGCCCTACAGATGGTGGACACCAGGTCAGTGAAGATGCAGAGGATTGTTCTGTACAGCCAAGAACAACCACATGTCCTCTAGGGCATCCCAACAGCATTTGTTCTAAACCATAGGAACCCCAAATGCATGCAAAATACTGACTGAAACCAGAAAATGGACCAGGTCCAGTCCTGAACCAGGTTTTGATCATTCTCTCAGCACACACACTGACAGTCTGTATCCCAAAGCATTACAATTACAACTTTTTTTTTTTTTCCCTGTTCTAGCAGTTTGTTGCAAACACATTTGCACATGGTGCTAAAGCCCTTCCTCGTTCTTTTACAAAATGTTCTGAACAAAAACATGGATTTGTGTGGTTGACTCAGACAAGTCTGTCACAGGAGGGCTGCACAGCTTCCGCTGCACCAACTGCAAAAGAGAAAACAAGTCCTTTGGATTCCATTAACTTACTGGTCACGCAAAATATCTCCGTCCTGATTAGGGTAGAAGGCGAGTTTGAAAATGCGATTCATCACGCTGCGCTCTATGGCTAATTGTGCATCCTGGAGCTGCTCCTCACTGGCGTTCTGCCATATGGCATCCTGAGCCATAGCCCCGTACAGGAACTGGAGAAAATCCTCTACTTGGGCTGTTTTATCATCTGCTGCCGTGAGTTTCTGGAAATCTGATGAAAAGGAGGAAGAAAAAGAACATTCGCTTAAGTAAAAAAATATTATTTCTGATAGGTTTTTCAGGCACATTTAATGTGCAGCACTACATGCTCCAGAAGCAAGAACTGACTCCAAATTCCTTATGTGCTTCATTTAGTCAGATATGTGCACAGAGAACACAGAACCAGTTTGGTGTAAGTGCCTGTTTTGAGTTTCCTGGTGCCACTGTCTCTTATGCTGTGCTATTTTTGAATCTTTGATTCACTTGATTCACACTATTGCTATCCTCCATATCTTCTAAGGTGCAGCCATAGGTTCTGGACTAAGAACTGGATGCTGCAACTTAATTTATCTTCTATCAGTGGATATAAAATAATTAATAGTATTCACGCTTCTGCCATGGAACAGATGATTTAGCATAACTTTTTCAGCCAAGTAAGGTCAAATTACCTTCCTTCTCTCAGCCCATGAAAAATGCACACAATTACCATGGCTTAGTTGCCACAACATACTGTGAAGTCACAGTAATCTGTCTGTTTAGCCATTAATTCGCCATCTGAAATTAAAATTATTTTAGGAATTCGCTGCTCAGATCAAAAGACATACTTTAAAACATTATCCCAAGTCAGCATCTAAATACGGAGTAAAGGAATATAAAAGCTTTGGTCTGCATTAATCTTACCTTGAATGAACTCCCTTATTTTCTTTTCCTTGCTCTCCAGCAGTAGCCTCACACAGACTGTAGTGAAGTATCTGTTGGCCACTTCCTTGTCCCTCAGGACTCTCTGCAGGAGCCTCTCCAGGTGTGCCTGTGTTGTCTGCAGGCCTTGACGACAGCGAGTTAAATAAGCGATATACGGAGCTCTTTTCCTGCAGCAAAGAGCTCTACATCAGATTCACAATAAAGACAGAGCCTAACAGCTTTACACACTGCTCAGTCACAGTGCAAAGGATTCTTCCACTCGCTGCTCTCAAAACAAAACACAAAACAACGCCTGAATTGGGAAGTTTGCCTCACGTGGGTGAGACAATTTCATCCTTTCCTGGGGAAGCAGAGAAGCCATAACCTGGTTAGGTAAAGTACAATTTACAACAAAAGGGACCTTCCCAACCTGCTGGTGAATAAACACACGACTTTGGGAGCCCGCTGCTGAGGAGCCAGGGGACGGGGTACCTGTAGTCCTCTGCAATGGAGGCCAGCAGCTTGCGGCAGGTGCGGTTGTCGAAGCGGCTCACGCAGCGCATCGTCTCCTGCAGCTGCGCCATCAGGTTCTTGTCCTGCAGGTTGATGGCTTCAGCCAGCTGGACTTTCAAGAAGCACACAATCTCATTGTCTAATAAAGAGCAAAGGAAAAATATTAAGGAAAAGAAGCGTCAGCAGGATGGAAATAAGTTATTTTTGAATATGGGAAATACGTTAATTTAATAGAAGTTTAAAACAAAACTTCTGTACATTAGGATGTAATTGCTATTTTAGAACAATTTAATAAACCTTTTTGAATTTTCCAGCTATCAGAGGATAAGCTTCCATATCACTATCTTATCTAGTATTTAGAACCATTCTGAAATGTGAAGAGGACCAGATAAGGTGACAAATTCACCTGTTCACAGATAAACCTAGAGTGAATGAAAGGATACAACCCAACACATTCATACTAAGTCAATATAAAGACCCAGTAAATCACTCAAGTAGCATAACTCCCAACAGCACATGTATTTTGAGAGTCTATTCTATAGCTTCAGGCTCTACCTGCACTCTATCTGTGATTCTTCATTACAAAAAAATCTAAGACCAGGCTGAGATGGCAGTTTGTCTGTGGAGTAAGAATGAAAACATTCTGGGGGCAAAGGGCAGCCTGTGCCCTCAATATTTATGGCAAAGAGAAGGGACCATAAATGCTGCAGTACAAGTGCCATTACATGGGGACAAGCAGAGACACACGTGGTGCAAAGAGCCTTTACCTTCGGGGTCTGTGTGGTCTGGGAGACCATTCCTTGTTGAATGTGTCAGCATCGGGAGGGCAACAGAATCTGCTGAACAAAGAGCCAGTCTCAATTTCTTCTTTGCATCCCTTAAAGAGGAAAAATACTTTCTTAACACAGCTGATGAGAGGCCTGCTTCTTCAATAAGAAGTCTTTACTTTCTTTTTTATTTAATACTGCCTAGAAGTTATTTAACATCATTTTAATAACAACATTGTCAAGACTTTAGAATATCAGTTCTTTTGATACAGCACCATTTTCAAAGGGATTTTCTTAAACACTGAATCTGTCCTCTCTGGTTACAACATCCCTCCTTCATCAGTGGAAATATGACAGTTTGAGATGCTTAAAACTAAAAGCACATGAAGTTCACAGTGAATCTGTATTAAGATTCTTGTGGGAACCAGTCACACAGCTTCAGCTTTTAATTCCCCTTTGTGGGTAAGATGAAACCTGCAAATGTATTTACCTATAGGAGAAAGCAGAACCTTGTGGCTGTGCTACTTGACTTGCAGAGTCTGGGAGGTCGTCTGCAGACATGTTCTGCAAAGCCTCATCCCGTGGGGAGTCGTGCATGCTCTCACCATCCCCAATTGCCTCTGTGGAAACAAAAAACACCTTACACCTCAAGACAGGAGTCGGAAGAAGAAACCAGTAATTTTCTGCTCATTATTCTAAGGTCAGGGAGAGAATGGAGACAGCAAATAAACCAGCTTGCTCTGGATATATGAAAAAAGGCACATTAAAACATACAACCTAGAAGCTCCTAAGAAGAAACTGCAAAAGCTTTGGGCGGCACTTCTTCACTGTGCTTTTAAAACAAACAAAACAAAAAACTGATAGGAGATGTGCTATCAACAACCAGCTCCCACAATGGCAATACGAAAGAGCTGTCCTTGGGAATACTGATTTAATTCCCAGCCTCTGAGGGACTGTCCCACAGATTATTTGACAAAACATTCCTCGTTCAGAGCTCACACTGTTCAGCTGCTAATGCTGAGATTGGTCTCAAAACCACTGAAGTGTTTTTATCTTTAAGGAGCAGAGGCCATGTTGGTGGGGATTACAAAAGCCAGGTTCTCACCTGCACTGTCGTAGTTCACTATGGCTCCTTCACTGGGACTTGTTCTCTTGATTGCATTCCTGTACTTGTCCAGAATGTCCTCAGCAGCTTGTGCCTGTGCACTGAGCCTTGGGTTGGGATCATCTGAAAGCACCATAAAAAACAACAGGAGTTACCCTGGTGTTGGGCCAACTGAAAGCAAATACAAAAACTTAAGCCTACACTTTTGGACTCTGAGTTCAGCCAGATCAAACAAAGAGTTGCTTGTGTCCCACGTAGCCCAAATTCAAATGTATTAATAAGTCCAAAGCAAACCAGAAAACCAACAGTACAATCAAAGTGAACAAATGAAGTCAGATCCTGAGCAGATCCTCATCACATTTATACTGCATACACAAACACCTCTTGGATATTTGAAGACTTATTTGAAGAAAGGATCAGGCAAACAGAAAATGAAACACCCAGGTTCAAACCATGTTTAATTTAACACTTAAATAACTATTACAGGACTGTGTGTGCAGCTATCCTTACAGCTCAGCTGTGACAAGGACAGGAGCTCCATAATGAGGGTGGGGGAGAAGTGAGTACTTGAGAATCCACTACATGCACAGACAGATGTGACAACTTAAAACCAGCCTTCAAGTCAGGAAATCTTTATCCATTTTCTTATTCAAAATGCCAGTTCTGAACATCAACTACAACAGCACATACCTGTCTGTCAATAGCTACCTGGTGGGTACTCTGGAGCTGCAGGAGGCACATTCTGAGAGAAAATTACTATGATGATGTTATTCACATACCTTGAAGCGTTGCGTATCTGTCAGGCACCATGTCATCTTTGTCTTTTTCTGGTTTTTCTTTCTTCCTAAATGGAATAGGAGCTGAAAATGCAAGATACCTCATCAAAGACTAGTCTGAGATAATGGCCAAATAGCAGAAACCTTAAGGAAGAGGCTAATGCAGAAAATTTTCAACAAATCAACTTCTATAAAAGCATAAGCTTATCCATGGGGTAGAACAGAACTGTACTGTCATCATCTATAGCCAACTCCACCTTTAACAGACTTGAGGTCAGGCAGAACTGTTTTGCCTTCCAGGTACAGCACATTCTAGGGAACTACGAGCCAAGGGAATCAGATAGCTTGTCGCCCTGTTTTTCACTTTCTTACTAAGCCTTCTGATGTTTACATTTTTGGAGTCAGATTCTCACGCATTTTCTATAAACAACTAGATGTTTTCATAATTAACTGTTCTTGTTTTTACGTTCTCTCCTGGTAGGAGGGACAAATGATTGGCATTTTCTTAGACCTGTGGAAGCGATGGTTGACCCTCAACCTTCCAATGATGGTTCACCTTTCTGAGCCCTATAAAAGTGTAAAATCATAATAAACCTTCCTTCTTTCCTCTCACTCGATCCAGTGTGCGTCTGTGCCTCTTACTCTTGTTAGAGTGACAATAGCTTCCCATTTTTATTTACATATTTATTTACATTTTAACCATAAAAGTGACTAAAGATAAAATGAAGGCAGTGTGAACTCTGACTCCTACCTTTGGGCATGGCAGACACAAAACGTTTCCTCCACCAGGGCTTGTTCCTGTCAGACTTCTCATCATCACTGTCTTTCCGTTCCTCAATCTACAGAAGGGCAGAGTCTACATTTGAGCATTTACCAAACCAAGTGTAAAGAGAAAATTTCTCCTTCACATCAGCTTTTGCTACACTGACTGTAAAAACAGAACTACAGCAGTGCACAAAGAGCAGATTAAGTCAGAAATATCTCTCCTGAAGAAGAACATTCTGAAATGCAAACCCATAGCCACAAAGACCCTTAAGTTTCACTTATTTCTTTTTAAAAGAAAATTAGTTTTCAGGCTCCTGCAGCAATTTAACACTCCAACGGATCTGTTTCTGAAGTACCACCAAATCCAGTAAACCTCATCCAGGACATTTAAGAAAAGCCAGATCCATTTAGGCCACTCTGAACATCTGCAGCTTCGTCTTATAAACTGACCATTATTGGCCAACGTTTAAAGGGTAACCAAAGTGTGTTGCAATTCCTTGGCTAAAGACATTTAATTCCAACTTTCTGGCATTAGATGTGTAGTTAAAGTGGGCATGAGAGAGAAAGATACAATGACAAACAGAAGCCTCACCTCTCCCCTGGAGGAGTCCTTGCTGGGAGATGAAGACGAGGACTGGGAGGCGGCCGCCAGCGCCGCGGCCCCGGCGCTGCTGGAGGCCATGGGCAGCTCCCTGTCCTCGTTCCCAGCACGCCTGTTCCAGCCAGGGTCACTCATAGGCCTCCGCATGGAGGACACCACGTCCGAGCTCCTGCTGCGGACCAGCCTCTCCGGGTAGGAATGTCTCTGCTTGAAGGCCTCCAGGTCCGTCGGGATCAAGGCGTGAGACCCAAAGCTCGGCAATCGCGCCTCGTTACCGCCCACGGCGCCCTCCAGGATGGGGGGATCTGGAGGTGGATGGGAGGGTCTGGCATAGTGCACTTTGGGCCTTACTACAGCTGACACACCTGTGGTCACAAGCAGGAAAGAAGTTTCTTTTAATATTGTTCCAAATTACCCGATTACCTGGTATTAACATAGAAGCATCGAGAAGCCTATTTTTAAAACAAAAAATCTTTATAACTCACCCTCATTTGAGGACAGAGGGTCAAACAACGCAAGCAAAGAATCTGTCTGAGAAGGAGGAGATGTCAACTGACTGGCTCCTGAAATACAGAGAGAGCAAAGTTAGCGCCATACCAAAACCACCTCCAACACGAGAGACACTGGAAAAACAGACTTCAGCAACAAGAGTTTACAAAACTTATACTGCAAAGTATTTGTAAAGATATTCCTATATGGAAAGAACTCTGTAGAACATTGAAATGATCAAAGAACTACATCACAAAAAATAGGGAACTCTTGAGGAGCAGCCCAGCTCCAAAATGCAAGAGGACAGTCAATGTAAACAAACAGAATTAGGGATCTTAGCTCTAGTACTGAAGCCCTAGTACTGCAAAGCACTGGAGCGTCTTTGTCAAACAAATACAGTACTGGCAAATAAGGAAAATATTCAGCTTGGTCACCAGCACTTTGAAATTGGGGAGAAATTGTAAAATTTAAGGATTCCATAAATGTCACTTGTTTTTATCAGAGATTCCAGATAAGTAACTTACCATGGGCTGTTTCATCCATGTCAGGACTTGTTACGGAATCTTTTCCCCCGAAGTCAGAGCTACATTCAGACCTGAGATCCTCAATCTTGTTAGGAATATCTTCAGATGTGGCACTAATACCTTACACATAACAAAAGAAGCATCTGTAATAGTCTTTCAAAGAGCAAGGAAGCAAAATCTTGTGGCTGTTAAAATGTTTGGTGGACAGTGAGTAACCAAGTTCCAACTCACAGCAGCACCCACAGACACTACAAATTTCTATGCTCATAAAATAACAGTTTATTTCTGCTCTACATCCTCAAAAGTGTTTCCATAGCCATGAATACACTCTGACAAGGGGCATTAGAAAGAGACTCCACTCTTAAATACTTTGCAGAAAATTAAGAACTAGAGCTATGATTTACTTAAAGAAAACAAGTTGTGATAATAAAACTAAATGTGAGAAAGTCTGGAGTTTCTTCCAAAGCAACACTCCTTTGCTAACCACTGCTATTGCAGCACAGGGCATTCACCTCTGCTGCCTTTTTTGTTTCTTCTGTGAGGTGAACAAAGAGTCACTGCTTTGACAACTCCAGAATGAGTGCAGGAAGTTATCTCACAAGTGAAGTGATGTACAAATACAGCCCGTGCAGCAAAGTGAGGGAGCAGCATGGCCAGAGACAGTGGCACACACCTGACACAACGCTCAGGCCGGGGGTGCTGGGCCGGGAGCTGACCTCCCTCACATCTGTGTCATCAGACGTGCTACCCAGCCCAGAGCAGCTCTCCAGCTCTTGCAGTCTTTCCTCCTGTTTTAAATCTGGAGCCTCTACAGAAGGGAGACAATGGAGAGTAGAGAGAGGAAGTATCATTACTCAATGCCATGCTCCCTAAACATTCACAAGCAGAAGGAAGGGGTAGGGGGTGATTCAGTGTATCAAGTTTTAAGGTAACTCCACCACTTCAGCAAGAGTTTTCTTACACACTTTGGTACAGAAGGCAAGACTCTGCACAGACAGCAATGCTCTGTCTGCACAGACAAGCTAAGGAGTGTTTACTGTCTCAATTGTTGTACTTGTTAGACAACAGGATACAGTCACATCTTCATTAACCAAAGTAAACCGTGGTCCTGGATAGCTCCTACCACAGGGAAGGAAAGCAAGCACAAGTTTGCTTTGCAAACCCTTCTCTTCCCCTTCAGACCTTAAGAATTTCTTAAGTGACAGAAGTCTCTCCCAATGCTTTCCATCTTCTTTCTCCCTGGGAGCATTTTGTCCTTTTAATCCTGGAAGTATTCACAAAAACTAACTTAACCTAGGACAGTAATTTCTCGAAGAAAGAGGAAGAGGCTGATTGTTTTGCATTCTATGCCTCTGGAAGAGTCTTAGAATCATGCTAAAGAAAGAAGCAAAAACTGCCCGATTCTGACCTGAATCACTTGGTAACACTTCCACACTCCACGCCTCACTTGTGGTTTCTGATATGGTTGAACCTGTGCAGGGATCAAGCAACACGGATCCTGAACCTGGCAAACACAGCAAGCTGCCTAGCATGTTCTCTGCAGCTGCACCTGCAAAAGTAAAGCCGGAGCATATGGCTAGAGCTGGGCCTGGGGAGTCAGCTCTAGAGAGAAAAGTAAGGACACATCTTAAGTGTCCTCAATAAAGCAATCAGGAAACACAATGTTGAAAAGAAACGAGTAACTAAGTACAGTCCAGGTCATGCATACAAAAATCCTCCTAGAGCAAATCTCCAGTTGAATCCATGGAAATGCCCCTGTTGAGGAAGGGAGGGGAGGAGGAGGAGGAGGAGGAGGAAGGCTCTGCAGCCCTGGGCTCCAGAGCAGCACAGGACCTACCCAGAGCACACCCGTTACCTGCGATTTCCTGCAGCCTGTCCTCGTCGATGTTGGGGTCGAAGTCACTTCCCAAGACATCTGTGCTCCAGGTCTCACTCACAGTTTCTGAAATATCTCTGTCATCAGTCAAACCCATCATGTCACGGATTTCAAACTTACGGAGCTTGTCATCCAGGTTATCCTGAGTTGTGGCTGTGGAAAGATGAACAGTCCTTGATTTTCTGAAAGGCTTCTCCAATTACTTCAGAGTGAAAACCTGTAAGAGTACATTAGGAAAAAAATCCCAAACAAGTAACACCCTAATCCTGTCAGGTAAGGCAGAGGTTTAAAGGAAGGCCTGTAAAGCACCATCACACTGTTCAGGAAATGCTGCCTGGAAACACATTTGAGACATAAGAAGAAAAATCTGGAAGTACAAATGGCAATCTATCAGCTAAACTGACAGAAAAAAATAAATGAAATGTAGTGCTCCAAAGACACAACACAATTCCTGTAGAGGAAGAGGATCACAGAAAAGCTGAGGCCTCCAGGGATCATTCCACCCAAACCCCCTGCCCTGGTTAAGGACACCAGGTTGCTTATAATCATGTCCAGTCATATTTTGAGTATCTCCAGGCTGGAGACACCACAACCTCCGGGCAGCCTGTTCAGTGTTTGACAAATGGACATTAAACAGAAAATTATCTAGACACTTCCAGACTACTCCAATCCAGATCACCCTACTCCTGATGGGAAGAGCTTGGTATCAAGCAAAACTTTACAAGCAGTTTCCTATAAAGGACTTAAGTCTCAAAATTCCAGGCGATTTCCTTTTCCTAACAACAGACTACAAACAGTATTTCCCGGGGGGGAAAAAAAAAGAACAAACCAAAACCAAATAAATACAAGAGCGATCGCACAAGGAAAATTCCCACTTTTTTTTTCTTCCTTGAGCTCATCAACTTTGCCACCTCTTTGCACAAAGGCTTTGGCTTTAGCATCCCCAGCAGCTCAGGCACTTGTGAGAGGGAAGGGGACCTGCCTTGCTCGTGCTCCAGCAGCTGCAGAGCCTCCACGCCGTTGCTGCCCGAGGGGCCCGCGCCCAGCTCCGACACCGACTCCCCCTCCAGATCCAGAGAGGACACGGAGTTGGAGCGGTTGGAAGGGCCTGGGGAAAAACAGATTTTACTGCAAAACTGATTTGAATAGCAGGCCCTTAAATATACAGCATTAGCAATTCAGGATGCGAAAACTCGCTAGAAAAATGACAAGAAATGAAGTAGCAGTTCCAACAAAAAATATTGAATCTCATCACTGCTGTACTTAGCTGTAACTTAAAAGCCTTTGTAAATGTCTTTGTCTTTAATTTATTTACTTGCTCATGAATTTGTTTTCTTATTTTCAGGAGACAGAGAGCAAAAATAAAGTTACAGAAGTTATACAAAATAAGGCAAAAGTGATGTGTCCAAACCTCTTCCATCCCACAGACATCTGTGCTTTGTTATGTCTGAGGTTCATATAAAGGAGTTGTGCAGAAATTATTCTGAGATACGTAACAGCTAATTAGAACATGACGAAAAGTAAGTCTGAGAAGTGCAAGTTTTGAGCTAAGTTATATTATCTTAATAACTAGTACTGCACTTAACTTTCAAAAAAAAAAAATCCCTCTATTTTCTCTTTCTAAACAAACTTAGTCTTTTTGTTCCTAACTCTCAGACTCAGTTATGCCTTTGTAGGTCAAAATTTAGCTCCAGGCTTTATTCTCTGAACAACTAAGAAAGAAGGCAGGCTCTCAGAGTGAAACAAGACAGCCTTCAAAACAGCAAAGACAAGATGCTGTATTTAACACGCCTTCCATTTACCATTAAAGGGGAGAAAAAAAACCCAACAGAGCAACAAAACTTCTTCAAGACTTAAGCAGCCCTTCACCTTCAGATATTCCTTCCAGATTATCACTGCAGAGGGAAAAGCGCAAGGTTTTATCAGGTTTACCATGGAGTTTGTTCTCGTCGATGGGGACATCTCCCTGCCCGCCATCTGCAAGCTGCATATTTAACACCTGGAGGGGGGGAGAAAGAAACAAGACTTCATTAAAAATGATCCACTTTTCAGATAATTAAACAGCAAATAAAACATCGGAGACGTGTTTTTGTGTTGTTAACGGAACAATCAAATTTCTAACATTCTGCTTGAAAAGAAGACAGCAACCTCCCAGGTCAGAGCCTGGGGAGAATGGAAGGAACCACCCCATGGACATCAGGAATGTCCTGATAACAATGGAGCCACAGCTCCCTCACCACCCCCAGGGCAGTGCAGCGTGGAATGGATCTGCAGGAGGCTGCCAGAGGAGATAATCCCAACCACCAGGCAGGGAGCAAAGCTGAAAGCAGCAGCTGTGCTACAGCTGGATAAAGAAAAGCCCTGCCCTACGAACAGTCTGCAGGCACTGATGGCACCCTGAGCTCAGCTCTGCCCTCAGGAGAACCTGGGCCTGTGCCTTTCATGAGCTACCAAAAGCATCAGGATCAGAGCTCCAGTTCACCTGGGTCCCTGGATCCAAAGGACAGGCCATGCAGAGAGACACAGCAGTCTCTTAATGCTCAGAAACAAGAGCCCAGGTTCCCTCTTAAGCAAAGGAAAAAACCCACCTAACAAAGGCCAATTTGAAAGCTACAACCCCCAAGCTCAGCAGCACAGAGTAAGGATTTTAATTCCCATCCCAGATTTATTACCAAAATTTAGCTTTGCAACCTCACTGCTGTGCTATTAGAGAAGACAGAGGCTGCACAGTTCAAAACATCTGAGATGTCATCATTCTGATACCTCATTTTCTGACATCATTCCTGGAGTAATCTGTGGACCTGTCCCCAAAGAGATCACCAGCACTTCTTCTGGCTGAACCTCTGGAATGGTCTCCTGGGAGGATCCTTCGTGATCTCCGTGCTGGTCCATGAGCATGTTTGATCTGCTTCTGCTTCGCGTGGCTACGAAAATATTGAGCAATATCGACATCAGAAAGCTTTTCCTCGTTGTTTAAGGAGGAAAAAAAGACAATGCAATGGAAATACAGAACTGTAGTGTTTTCATCAGCAATACACACTAAATAAATTTTCAAAATCAAAGCGTTACTCAACTTTTGAGAGATGGAACTGGTATTTAAACCTGAGTACTGCCCTGTGAAGAAGGAAACTTTCAACATAAAAGTTGAGAAGCAGAAAAACAAGGTACACTATGACCTGTTTGCCTACAGAAATTCAGCCAGTTCGAATCACAGAAAGACTTTTTACACATTGTATGAGAAAATTAAGTTTGTTACAAGAAAAAAGTCTAGGTTTATGTGGTGTAAAACTCTAATTAATTTGTTTAAAAGGCTTTTTCTCCTAAGAAGCAGGAAATTTTATTCTAACAGGTGTTTCAAACCCAGACACACAATACAACATCAGTGGTTTACTCTGATTACTTTGCCACTCTTAAGTCCTCTTTTCAACTGGCCTCAGATTCCCATATTTGGCTCCATGGAAGTAAAAACACTCACATGAAATTAAGGTTTCTAAGAATGGCAGCATGACACCAATTACTTCTTTATTTGACCCAAGGAAAACAAGGCAAGTGTGCAGAAGTTGCAGCCAAATTCTGATGATCACACAGAGGGGTTTTTCAAACCCACACGTACACAAAATGAGTTCAGACACTGCAGAAATCTGCCAGGGGAACTGATTGCCAGGGTGACCCAAAGGCATGCTGAGTTATGTGACATGAGTCAAAGTTTCACAGAAGAATGGAAAGAGGGCATTACCCACCAAAAGGGGTTACTAGAGTTATGTGAGCTGACAGATTGGTAGCAGAGGTATCCCAGGCAGTAATCGCTGCCAACTGCTGTCCTGGAGGTCGAAAGCATTAAAATGAAACAAAAGAAACAAAAACTTTGAGCAAAAACTATTTTATACCATAAAATAAATGCTGTAAAGTGCAACTACTTTAGCAGTGTAAGACCAGAACCATTCAAAAGCAGAGCTAAACCAACGTGGGACAGGTTTGTTTTGGGGGTGGTTTTTTGGGGGTTTTTTGCCTATCATTGGCCTCTGTATATTTCCTCCTTTTACACACTGACACCAAATCTCTCAAACAAAAATATCCCACGTGGTCATATTCACATAAATATACACTGAAGAAGAGTACTATCCTTTCTATTTTAAAATAAAGCGTTATCAATATGAAAACAATCTAAACCCAGAAGTCCTATTGAAAAAACAAAACCCAACCAACCTAAAATTGCATTCCAGAATACTGACAGCTCGAATTAGAGCAGGCAAGGAACGGAGAAAGGACAAACCTTCTCTTCTCAGCAAAAATACTCCAAAAGTCCTGCTCCTACTTGTTCACCCTCCTGTCCATTTGTTCTCTAACAAAAATGTTAAACTTATTCTATCCCACTAATTAAATGCCTCTGCTTCCATCTTACTACTTTCCTAAGCAATTTTCCCCCTAGATCTGCTTCCCACCTTCAAACCTTCCTTTTATTATCACTGCCAACCACCACCATTAACAACCACTCCAGCAATTTCCTCCACTTCAGGCTGGAGTGATGAAGGTCATCCACCATACTTCCATTAGACACTAAGCAAGTTACCTGGTTTTCTATGCTAAAGAAAATTCTTCACCATCTGCACAGAAAAAGTGGGAACTGAAAGTGTAGGTGATGACAGAGAGTGGCACAGAAATGTCCAAGGTGTCAGAAATCACGTGGGAACTCCGCCTGCTCTCCTTACCTATGGGCAGTCGATTTTTTTTGTTAGCTGGAGTAGTTGCAGGAGAAAGCTGGGGGGTGTTATACGGAGTCATTTCAAGGCTGCTGCTTTTCCCTGGCTTGTTCTGGGGTAAATTTGCCAGCAAGTTTTCCAAAGCCATCCGATCTTCCTTCAGCTGATCGCTTGACATCACGTTCCGCATGAAGCCAACCTAAACACGGACGGTTGTTTTGGTGAGAGGTGGTGCAGCGCAAAGCAGCCTGCCTCTGCCACGGGGTGGGGGGCTCAGGGGGGGCAGGCTGGCACTGCCTCTCACCAGGGCGGTGAGCTGGCTGTAGGTCATGTACACCACCGTGCGGCTCAGCCCCTCCAGCAGGTTCACGGCCGACATCGGCGGCGTCTCCACCGCGCGCCCGTCGATCACCACGTCCAGGAAAGCAGCAACACAGCTCTGGGAGACAGCACAGAGGGCAGTGAGACACCCTTCCCCGGCCTCTGCAAAGGAACTTGTGACAGGAGGTAAGTGGCTCACAGAGGAATTTAAGTTTCGCTTCCTGCTTCTAAAATCTTAGGATAAAACTGCAGATGTTGTAAGGTCGCTGAGGAGCAAGCAAGGAAAGTCTGCAGTTGCTTTTAGCATTTTCCTCGCTCGTTTCCTGCATTCCAAAGTGTTACTTACTTAAGTGTCCTCTTACAATTTAAAGGGAAAAAAACAATGGCAATAAACCGGCCCTTCCTGACGAATCTGCTGAGCAGGGACTGAAATTGAAACAAGCAACAACAACATCACTTTCTAATCAGCGAAAATGTTACTTGTACAATAATTGTGTAGCTTTGTGTGGCGACTGTGTAACAACTAGAATTACCGAAACCTGGAGGGATACAAGGTTACCAAGGATACCAAAGGGTTTTTAAACACTTGACAATCTATCAAACCTCATCGGCTTCACTGTTGCTCTGATGAACTGCTCTATGGCTATGCATGATTCATACTAACAGAAAAATCTGAATAAAAAAAGCAAAAGTACGCAAAAAGAAAGAAAAGTTACTTGCACTAACAAATTGCTTGGTGCTAAAACAGATATTACACTAAGGTTGTCTTCAGATCAAAGTGTTTTGTTAGGTTCAGTTGAAAAACCACAGACAGTAATTGAGCATTTCACAGAATCACAGACTGGTTTGGTTTGGAAGAACCTTAAACACCACCCAGTGCCAACCCCCTGTCATGCAGGGACACTTTCCACTATATCAGGTTATTCCTGGCCTTGGACACTCACAGCTCTCAGCTCAAAATACCATTTCATTTAATTTTTTAAAATATTTCCTTTTAAGAAGTATTAGGTGAGAGTAGAAGCAAGAATCCCCAACCCTTAATTCTAGTACTCAAGACTTTTTTTTTTTCCCCCAGCTTTCTGCAGGATTCAGTCTGCTTTTCATTACATGTAACTTGGAAATTAAACACTTAGTAAGTCTTTTGCAAAGTCTGAGAAAGGAGGCTGCAGGAGGATGACGACGTATTCACCAAATCTTGGATTTTTTCAGCCTGGATTCTTACTTTGTCAAATTTAGCAAGGTTGCTCTTCGTACGTGGATCTCCCTCCTCAGACCCTGTCATTGCCAGCTGCTGCAGGAGTCTCCCAACCTGAAATTAAAAAGAAGTCCACAGAATAAGCCTTTCAAACCATGATGGACCTGATTATAAAAAATATTCAAAAAACTTGCTGCTTTCTAAATCCTTTTTCATTTAATGCTCCAAGAAACACTTCAGACTGAGTGGACAGAGCTTTCTGCTTGCTTTTGGGGGGGAAAAAATGCAAGAAGCTTTAGGAAAAAAAAAGCAGTCATTGCCTTTAACAAGAAAATGTGCACACACAGTAGGCTGTGAGCATCCATACTTCCCCCTCCCAGGAACAAAGCATGTTTTGTTTTTGCAACACGTCAGAATTGAGAGTTGAATCTAGGTCATCTAAACCTAGAGATTTTCAAAGGCTGCATATATTTTACTAAGGAAAAATAGCAGGAAGGCTAACCCTTATTTCAGAGCACATATTCATCTCCAACTGCAAAACAACCCTCAGTTTAAAGAGTTGCCAACTGCTCTGCCACAGCACGTGAGCAGTGACACAGGAGAGAATTGCTGCTGGATTTTAGAAAAACACTGAGCAAAACTCAGCAGCGTGATTGCACTGTGACAATCACTCCCTGCCCACTCCACAGACAACAGTAAAAAGCAGGTTTTGTTCCTCGCGTGGAGGAACATCCTCAGTCAGACAAGTGTTGCTCAACACTCCAGATGACTCCTCTATGTAATATCATTAAATTGTCCAAGTGTTTGCATAATGACAAGAACTGGTCATGAGGGCTGGGGAATGCTCCAAGTAGAGCACTGAGCATTACTGCCAGACAACAAGGGGTTTTCAGCAAAGTATTTCATTATTTTTTGCAATACCTGGTATAATATTTAACGTTAGCAAGAACAGCACAACATCCTTTTTCACGCATTCCAGAATTCATCTTACAGTCATTTTTATGCCTTAGCTTCCATCCCTTAAAACAGCTTTTATAAAGGATATTTGCAACTCCTCTAAGGGATACAGGAATACATGCTGCCAATTTTTTCAAGTCAGTATTTTAAGCAAACAGATAAACTTTGGAGCCTGCCTTTTCAGCAACAATTAACACAAATGTTTCGTTAGCATTCATTTTATAGGTAGGAGAGACAGTACCTTCACTTTTACTGTAGTAGCATCAGTTCTAGAAGGAAGAAAAAGGCCATTTATATATTTTTAGGGCTGCCTTACTGTGAATCATACCTGCATCAGATTAAATCTTGCCACCTCATTTATAGGAGCATCAGAAATGATGCCGTACTGCTCGGGGTTGACGATGGCAGGGCAGATGAAGCAGGCCAGGAGGAGATCTGTGCACATGGCTCTGACCTCGCCAACCTCCAGCCTGTCCACACACGACAGCGTTTTGTACATCTGAGACACGATCCACCTCAAGCTGTGAGGGAAACAGTACGTGTTTTGTTTGAGATAGCCAATGAATTTGTTGACCAAGGTCACCAGCTTGGCCTCGTTAGAGTCGACCATCTCTTGGACTCTCTGCTTGAACTTTTCTGTGCCTTTCTCTCCAAACAACTTTTCCTGCTGTACTGGGGAGAACCTCTCAATTAACTTGTTCGCGTCGGTTTCCAGGTGGTCTTCATCTTCAACCAGAAGCTGCATGATGGGCTCATGTAAGGTTGCAGTAAGAAAAAGTTTTGCAGAAAAGAGTCCTTCGGAGAAGAGCTTGAACAGGATGCTGAAGGCACAGGTGCCTCTCCTCAGCAGCCGCCTGGGGTTGTCGCTTTCCTTCAGTTCAAACTCAATCAGGTACCGGAGCACCTGCAGGAGGTAACTCTCGTCCTCCTGCATGATGCAGTTGCCATAAATGGAGGTGAAGACCGTGTGAATGACGCTCTGGGTGTTGTCCTGGTTGAGCTTCTCTCCGGCAACCAGGCAGGATGCAATAAGCCTGGGGTTCTCTCTCAGTCTGTTCAGGAATTCTCCATAAGCAGTCTCCTGGAATCCCAGCTGCTTGTATCCATCCACAAACTGCGTGTCCTCCAAGACTTTCGCGTGCTGGCAACACTCAGCAGGAGAAGCTTCGGCACTTGAAAGAAAAACATTGAACTGGTTTAAGTAACTCTTAAGTAAACAAACTTGCTAAGAGATGCCATATCTATTAACCAGGCTGCCACAGAGGAAAATAGTCTTTCCAGATAGTTACTACAAATCATTTGCAAATTCTGGAGAGTTGTTGTCATGAGCAGAAGTAAAACAAATCCAACTGTTTTTTTAAAAAAAACAACTGCTTAAATGCCCAACAAGTAACTTGCAGTGTAAGATTCCCCAGCTGAGGTTTGGTTTACAACCTGGCTGTTTTTATGATGAGCACAGCAAAGGCCTCCAGACGGTGAGGATGACGTGTGTGGCAGTACCTGTATCGTGGGGTGTGTATATGAAGCAAAGCCTAGGCCCCAGTAAACCTCTCAGGTGAGAGAGGCTGCTTGGAAGCTCAGGTGAGGCAGGGCTCACACATCCACGTGTGAGCTCAGCAAAGAGAGGAGGAGGCTCNCAGGGGCTGCAGTGATTGCACAGTACCTGGTGATGATGAGCCTGTCGAGGTTGATGCGCTGCTGCTTGGAGATCCAGGCCGTGCGGTACAGCCGCTCCGCCGTCTTCAGCACGTCGGCGTTGAGCCGCTGGATCAGCTGCTTCTCCGAGGTCACGTACAGCCGCTCCTGCTTCAGGTGGTGGGCCAGCGTGTGGATGTCCAGCTTCACCATGGTGGCACGGCCCCCTGGCACGCAGACAGAGCGGGTCAGCCCCAGCAGGCAGGGGACAGGTCCTGTCTGCCCCACGGCGGCGCGGCTGGGAACGCTGCTGTGCCCTCCCCTCACGTCCCCGCTGAGCCGCCCTCTCTCCACGCCAGGTGTCCCAGGGCCAGGGCCACTGCCCTGTCACGCAGCAGGGACACTGGCAGAGAAGCAGATGGTGTTTTCAGGAACGGGAGCACACGAGGTGGGAGCCTGGCCCTTACCTGGGGACACGTGGCCCTTGCTACAGCTCAGGTGATGCAGGTTCAGGGAGGTGAAGACCAGCCCCCATCCCCACTCACTGTCTGGGAACAGGCACTTACTCCTCCATCCTAAAGCCCATTCCCTAACCCAGCACTACCCAAGCACTTGGGTGTTGCAATCTCTGGCCTGTTACCTCTCTCACCTATGCACCAGAAGCATCAAGCCCCCAATGCTGCTCTTTTCTGCTAAAAAAAAAAGAATAATAGTAATATTACTAATTAAGAAAAAAAACCCTGAACCAAGGAGTATCAATATCCAGATAAGGCAGTGATTGGAAATAAGTTTAGAGACTTTGCTAAACAGTAGTATTCATTCAGAAAAAAATCCTCAAATATTTCAATTCAGAAGAATATTTCTTTGGGTCGTGATCCAAAAATGTTGTTTTATAGAGAGAAAAACTGAAACAACCATAGGCTTTCATAGCACATCATGGGCTAAAATCTATAGAAGCTACTATTCTGTATGAATGTAATACCAGATTGAACTTCACAACTCTCAGCAGAGTACTGCACCAGACAGGACATGTTCCAGGAGCAAATCCATCTAAAAACTAACTTTTTGGGAGAAAAAAACCCCATCAAGTGCATTAATACTGACAAAGGAAGGGGTGCAATCATGCAGATCATGGATTTGATGGTTAACTGCTTTATGTCTTCCCCACCAGCACTAACAGCCACAGCAGCTGATTTGGGAAGGACAAGGGTTTGATGCAGATATGATCTGTAACAGATCATAATACACCTGCCATGTGTATGAGTAATGGGGATGTCAGAGGGCTCTGTGAGGAACCCTGCAAAGCCAAACTACAGTCAAAACAAAAACTCACTTCCCACAACCTCCAGTGACTGTGGACAAGCCTTGCTTCACAAACCCATTTGGACCATGCTTGAGAAACTACAAATAATGTGCTACAACACCACGTGCTGGCCCAGTGCTCTCCCCTGCTAGTGTGTTAAAGATCTGTGTTCCACTGCTCAGCAGAGCAGGAGGTGGTCCTCACTGAAGAATACAGATTAGTTCCCTAATTAGGCACAGGTTTCCCATTTGTTGGGTTTCTGCAGCCTGACAACCAGGTGTACCAACAACAATCATTGCTCTTTGTGTAATTAAGTCCATCTATAGTTTTAACCTCACAACCAGAAGCCAGGCAGACACAAAGGGAGAAGCTGTCACAATGCATTTAAAATTGGCAATTTTAATACACCTGAAGGTTTAAAGGCCATTCCTGGTAAACACAGAAAACTGGGTATAAAGCTCTTTAAAAAAAACCCCAAACTCAAAAAGACCCCAAACCAAATTCAGCAACCCTAACCCGAGGCTACAGCTGATGCATCCAAAAATGAGATTACGACAGGAACTTGAAGGATGTGCTAATTCAGATGTTTTTAACTAGGACAGTCTCAGAGAAATTATTAGAAGAAGAAACATTGCTGTTACTGCCAAAGTTCTTTGTGAAACAAATAACAACTTCTTGCAACAAATTTATTTTTAGTCTCAGAATTTAAGAGCTTGCAAAAAAACACCCCAGCAGTAGACTTGCTACTGCCTGCAAACAGAGTAGTAACCAGTTTTTAGGCTGTGAGCTACTGCTATCAGCCAGGAAAAGGAAGTTGAATCCATAAAAACACACAAACAAGACCTGCAGAGCTGCATTCTGCCTTCTCTGAGCTTCCCCACTGTAGGGCTGTGCTCAAGAGCTGCTCACACTTGATCAAACCTCAACAGTTTTAGTTGGCATTTTCCACTTTCAGGTATCAACCCACAGTTCCCACTTTCCTGGACAGGAAGTCAGTCCAAGTGGATCTGCTTCTAAGCAAGTTTGGGAAGGAAGGGGAGACCCACAGTGAGTACCCCTATGAGCAGCCTGTTGCCTCTGCCTACAGTCCTATGCCTTTGTTTTGTCAAATTTCAAAACAAGTGTCCATTTTTGTGTCTCTGGTTACACACTTGTTTAAGAGCAGCCAAGCCAATTAAACTGCTCCTGAGGTGTTTCCTGCACTTACAAGCAATTCCTCTCAGTTTCAAGGGGGTCTTTTTCTGTTCTTTTTTATTAGAGAAGATGTTTCCAGCATCAGGGATGGACAAAGCTCCCCAAGAAGCCTCTGAGGAAGATGCTTTGCTCCTTCCTCCTCTGCCCACGGGTCAGAGGAAGTTCCAAAAGCCCTGTCAGCAAAAGAGACAAAGGTGTCCTGGAAACAAGAGACTTTTTGTGGTAAGGGATGAGCATCAAAACAGCAGCTACATTGCTGGTAACCTTTTCTGGAGCTATGAACAATGAAAAAAGAAGAAATATACAAAATCAATATACAAAGTTAATACATGGGAAGCAAACAAGACTCCCACACAGTCCAGAGTCCTGTTAGACATGCACTAATCCACCTGCCCAGCAAAACGAGGTCAGACTCCTGCATTGTACCGTTTGTGATGTCACCTGAAAATAACTGACAGCAGAAACCTCAGCCCTACCTGGAAAGTGAGGTGACCACCCCACAGAGGAACAACTTGGGCACTTCTTCATCAAGAGCATCTCAGCCCTTCCACAGACACCGTGGCACTGAGAAGCTGTGGGAAGTTGCCAACCGCTGTGCATTCTCATTTTTCCTTTTAAACTAATTGCCTCTCTGAACTCCAGGCCCACAACAAGGCTCCAAAGAGCACCCTTAGCTGCATCTGTGCTGCTAAATATATTGGTCCTGTGACTACCTGATAGCATCCCACCAGTTGGCCAGTACCCACGTGTGTGTCTTATCTGCCTCTGCTGCAGAACACCAGAAATAATGAAAGCGAGAGGAGAACTGAGCCACAGCAGGCTACTGTGTGCCACTGCTTTGTCAAGAACTGTGAAAATCCACAGGATTTTCCTGTCCATCCACAGGAAGACAACTGCATGACAGCAGCTTTCACCCTATGTGCAAGAAAATGGGATCAGCAGCTTCCCCAGCTTGGTAACCTCCACAAAAATCAAAGTGGCTCGACTGCCAGGATTGCTGCTGAGATCCAGCTCTGTGGAGAGGAACACCTCATCACTGCTTCCCACCAGTTTTTAAATGAATTATTCTGAAGCCACACATGCACAGCAAGCAGGAGCACAAACAACTCTGTCTTCACCTGAGGTCTCTGGCAGACACCAGAGATGTAAAGCAGCAGTTTAACACACAGTGTCCTTCAGCAGGGCTCAGTGAAGAAAACCCAAAAAACCCAGTTGGGCAAGATGCTCGTGCTACTCCTCTCTTCAGACACTGGTACTACCAACACAGCTTGTCCTGCCGGAGGAAACTGTTGTACCACTAACACACCTACCTGACACACAGTGCTCCTCCCCAAAACCTCTTCCCTTTGCAGCAGGACAAAAAGACAGCAGCTGCATCCTCCGACCAGGCTCCATGAGGTTCACTCCAGAGCACCCGGGCCAAAGCTTCAGCAGCACTTGGCCACAGCCAGCATCAGTGACATGCCACAGAACAGCTCTGGAGCAGAGCCTCTGCTGATTCCTCACTTGTCACATTACCTTATCAGCTGCTCATAAACAAAAAGGTGCCTGTAATCATCCAGCAACCTGGTTTATGACTACCACCCACCACACCTGGAATAGCAGGTATCTGTACACAGCTGCATAAAGGAGTCACTTTAGGATATTTAGATATCCCACAGCCTGCTGTGGCTGAAGGAACAACAGATATTTAAGACTGTGCTATGTGCAGATTACATTTCCATTTTCTGCCAGTTATTTCAAGATTACTCAGGAACCTACAACTAACTGTGACACAGTAAGAGCAGCTTAGCACAACAACTCAGACAACTTCCCTTCATGATGCTCCACATACCAACAACAAAGGCTGCATGACCTGACAGCATCCGAGATGCCTTGCCCTGCTGGCAGCACACATTTGTTCAGAACCCGAGGCAGTCTGTCCTTTGATGAACACAGGACACAGACTGCTTCCCACTCTTAAAAGTCCTGGAAAACATGACATTGAACCTTCAGGTGCTGGATTCCACTTTACAATGTCTGTGGGTTTGTCCTGTGACATACAGGAACCAGCCACATCTCTGTTGTATATTTCTGTGATTCAGTTGACAGAAAAGAGATTAAGTAGAGTGGTATTTATTGCTGGTACACCAGATCCTTCTCCTTCCTCCTGTGTTTGCTGCTCAGGGTTTCTTGCTCCTCCTGAGTCTCACTACACAAGACTCAACTTCCAGAGCAAGTTTGGGCACATCTAACGTAGGCAGGGCAGGGCAAGGCAAAGTCACTCAACCCTGGTGAAAAATAACTTCTAAGCAAACCTGAATAATTTCTGAGCTAATTCAGCCCTGATGGGGCATCTCTTCCCTCATTAGTATTTATAGTAGCCTCTCACCAGCCTTATTTCTTTACACAAGCTAACTGCCCATCTCCCACAGCTGAGCTAAAAGAGCTCTTTTTCAGTAGGATGGTTCACCATGACCTAGGGCTCACAGCTGAACCCTCACGTTACTACACCCACCAGCTCAAACACGTGTGCAACACACAAAATGCAGCCCCACTGTCTAGTTGATATTAATAAAAACCCATCCCTCACGTTTGTTTCTGCCCAGAGGCTGCTCTCAGCTAGCCCTGGACATACTGTCCATCCACGTGCAAGGAGCACCTCATTTCTTGTGCCCCATAACAGAACTCCTGTAAAGCACAGATCAGCTGGCTAATCAATTATCTATTACGGCATTGCCATGTAGCATAAAATCAACAAAAGCACATAACCAGGACAAAAACTATTCCAGTTGCTTGTGATGCCAGAAAGTGGAGCTCCCTTTAGGTGAGGGTCACACTAATAAACTTTTAATCAGAACAAGTGCAGGACTTGAATCCGTTCAAACTGACAAAACCAACCTGTTCCCAGCCTGTTCTCCTGAGAGCAGCTCCCTTCCCATCCACCAGGAACGGCAGCTGCTACTGAGGAGAGTATAGTCTCCGTGATCTGACAAATATCCCATCAAAATCCATGTGTTGAGCATCTTAAATATTTCAGAACCCTCCTCAGCAGCAGCACTTGAAAAGTGTTCCCTGAAGCCACCATCCTGCCGCTTTTACAGAGTATTTCAGGTTTCACATACTGCCCGTGCTATTTCCCCTCCATCCTCTTCAAACTGCAGCTTCTACTTGTGAGTCAACTGCATAGTCCACCAAAATAGCACTTTACCTATCAGTAAGTGTAGTGTCACATGCTCGCTCCGAGAGCTCCATCCCAACAGCTCTCAGGAGCGCGGTATCATGACTTTGCAAGAAAAAAAGCCTGATACTGCCTGGATCGAGTTCTCTCCAGCCTTAGGGGTCTGTGAGTAACCAAAAAGGGAAGTCACCACGCTCGTCAAGTTTCAACTTTTAAACCTGCACAGCACAAAAGCCATGAAGGAGACGCGGCAGCGAGCGGCTCCCGGAGCCGCCAGGGCCCCGCTGCCAAGGGCTCCGATTTTCCAAATGCCTCCGCAAAGGGACCGCCGGTGCCCAGCCCCACCGGGCGGGCAGGGCTGGGCAGGAGGAGAAGGGCACACACGAACCCCCGAGCAAACCCCACCAACAACTTCTGCCACCTCCCCCGCGCCGCTCCCCCC
>VYXD01014183.1:816098-838999 GCA_013397195.1 Hylia prasina
CCGGTGGTCCCGGCGCTGACCCCGACCCTGCGTCGCTCCCTCCCCCAGCGCCTCTGTGACTATGTCTGTGACCTGCTGCTGGAGGAGTCCAACGTCCAGCCGGTCTCTACGCCCGTCACCGTCTGCGGGGACATCCACGGGCAGGTAAGGCCGGGCCACTCCCGGTGCAGCCCCGGGCCGGAGTCGGTGCCGATGCCCGGTGCCCCCTCACGCCTCTCTTCCCTCGCAGTTCTATGACCTGTGCGAGCTGTTCCGGACCGGCGGGCAGGTCCCCGACACCAACTACATCTTCATGGTAGGTGAGCCGGGCGCGGCCCGGCCCCGCTGGCTTTGACAGCGGCCGAGAGGTGAAATCCCGCGGCGCTCCCGGGCCCCAGGCCCCGCCCGGCGCTGGGGCCGCTTCGCCTCCTGCCCGCCGGTTGTGTTGCCCGGAGCCCCGCGGGGTGAGGCAGAGCGTCCTGCCCTGCCCGGGTGTCCCGGGGTCACCTCAGGGCAGCGGTGAGGGGAGTGCCCAGAGCTCCCGTGGGTCCGAGCAGATCCCAGCTGCCCTCCAGCGCTGGGTTTCTTTGTGACAGTGAGGAGTTCAGGGCGGATGTGTCACTGTGCACTTTCTCGTGTGACTGTTGCTCCATGTACGGCTGTCTCTGCCCTCAGGGGGACTTTGTAGACCGAGGGTATTACAGCCTGGAGACGTTCACGTACCTCCTTGCACTAAAAGCCAAGTGGCCTGACCGTATCACGCTGCTGCGAGGCAACCACGAGAGCAGGCAGATCACCCAGGTGTACGGGTTCTACGGTGAGTCCCGCCTTCCCCAGCATCTCTGCCTTGGGAACCCAGGGCAAGGCCACAGTACCCGGGGCTCCCCAGGGGCTGGGTGGGACACGGGCTCCAGCGTTGTCGTTTGTTAACATGGTCATTGTGTTTCTGAAATGGAGTGTGTTAAGGCAGATCTCGCAGCTCTTTTCCTCTGGCACGTGGGGCTGCTGTTTGTGTCGTGGTGCCACACGCAGCTGCACAGGCACAGGTGGAGCAGGAGGTGCTTCGGTCCCTCCTGCTGCTGCAGGACCCAGCACAGGGCTCCCAACAGGGCTCCTGTGACACACCTGAGTGTGCAGGTTCTGCTGGCAGTGTTTGCTCTGCCTGTGCTGCCTGTTTTGCCGTGGTCCACGAGGAATGAAAGCATTCTTTCCAACAGACGAGTGCCAAACCAAATACGGGAACGCGAACGCCTGGAGATACTGTACCAAAGTCTTCGACATGCTCACAATAGCAGCTGTAAGTGCAAACGCCACGTTAACACCACCAGCACATTGTCTGGATGGGAACTGTAGAGGTGGTGAGCTGTGCAGGTTCCCCTGCAGCGCCTGGCTGGGTGGATGCTGAGGGTTCTGTGCACGTGTCATTTCCCTGCAGTTAATAGACGAGCAGATTCTGTGCGTGCACGGAGGCCTCTCCCCAGACATCAAGACCCTCGACCAGATCCGGACCATTGAACGTAACCAGGAAATCCCTCACAAAGGCGCCTTCTGCGACCTGGTGTGGTCGGACCCGGAGGACGTGGACACGTGGGCCATCAGCCCACGTGGGGCGGGCTGGCTCTTCGGGGCCAAGGTCACCAACGAGGTAACGCTGCTGCTCGGGGCCACAACCCAGCTGTGGGCGTGGGGGAGCTGAGGGGCTCAGCTCAGCGTGGTGTTGGGGTGGACCGAGGGCACTGCAAGACAATGAACTCCCCTCTCACGTCGCTGCCAGTAGCTTTGCTTGTGCCAGCTGAAAAAAAATGAGGCACTTGAACCTAAAAGCACAAATATAACTGCCAGACGTATTAATACCCATCTTGCTTTTGAAAGTATGATGTGGTGAGACTCACTAGTGTCCCTGCGCTCTGTGTGGAATGCTCTGCCACGGATCTAGGAGAAAAATACCATTTTTTAAGCAATTTTTGAGTTAATTTTGTTGCGTCTGCACTGAGCAGACTCCTCAGGGCTCCACAGGCCTTGCAGGCTCGGAGCTGGCCACATCACAACAGCTGCACTCTCCCTGGATTGTCGTGTGGCCCTTGCACAGCACGCTCAGAAAGGGTTGAGCCTGGGGACAGCACAGCCCTGCTGCCTGGATTTCATGCTGTTCCTCAGTGCTGGGGTGTTGCCACCTGTATTTCACAGGGGTTTCTCACCGTTCAGGTCTCCAAAGCCTCCTGTTGTTCTGTTCTGTCCTGTCCTGTTCTGTTCTCCCTCCTGCTGTGCAGGAGCAGCAGCCACTCCAGGCACACTGACCTTCCCCCTTTCCCTTGCAGTTTGTTCACATCAACAACCTGAAGCTGATCTGCAGAGCACACCAGCTCGTGCACGAAGGATACAAATTCATGTTTGATGAGAAGTTGGTAACGGTATGGTCAGCTCCCAACTACTGCTACCGCTGCGGGAACATCGCGTCCATCATGGTCTTTAAAGATGTAAATACAAGAGAACCAAAGTTATTCCGCGCAGTCCCAGACTCAGAGCGTGTCATTCCTCCCAGGACAACCACGCCGTACTTCCTCTGAGCCCTCGCCTGCCTGCTGTCACCTCTCCCTGTCCTGCCCCTTTACAATATACTTTTTATTGAGCACTTTGCTGCTGAAATGCTGCCTCTTGCCTTTTTTATTTTTAAATTATCTAAATTTATTGTGTAATATGGTGTCTGTAGCAAGTTTTTTTTCCCCTCATCCCCTAGATTAATTTCAGAGTATTTGTAATATGTCCTTGAGATTTGTACTACTGCATGTAGTCCTCGCCTAGTTCTGGGTTAGATGAACCGATTCCTTTTAACCACCACGCTCCGGGAGCCGCTCGGGCCCGTCTCTTGTTCAGCTTTTTGTTTTCGGTAAGTTTTAAGAAATTTCAGCAGCAAAGTCAGTGCCCGGTGCGCGGCGGGGCCGGGGCTGCCCGTGCTGCGTTCACGGCGCAGGACCGAGCCAGCCTTTTCCGAGTGTTACGTGGATCCCAATAAAGCGGTCGAAGGGCTGTTCCCCATTCCCGGTTTGTTCCGTTTTCCTCGGGATCCCGATTCAACCCGCGAACGTGCTGCAGCGACGGGATTTGTACATTAAAGTCATTGTTCGGATTTTTTCCAGGCTCTGTTGTGTTTTTGCTGCCCCGGTGTGTGTGTGNTGAGTCCTTGACCCGCCGCCGCACAGGCGAGGCGCTCCGGGCCTTCCACACCGCCATCCGCAGCTCCCCGGGCAACACCAGGAACCCGGCGATGAAGGTAACGGGACGGGGGCCGTGAAGTGACCGCGGCGGTTCATGAGCTTGTGCTGCCGTGGGTGATCCCCGTGTGCGTACCCTCTCCTCCTTTTACCCCAAAACCGCTCACCTCGCTTTCAGAAATAACCCTGCCTGGAGCGCGGCCGTCTCTTGCCAAACACGAGTCTTGGGGTCGTTCCCGGCTGTTCCCATTCTCACATTTCTCTCTTTGCCTTGTCTTCCCAGGAGCAAGCCCAGGGAACGATGCTTAAAGTCCTCACATCTTTTAAAAGCAGTGAAATAGAACAAGCGGTGAATTCCTTAGACAGAAACGGTGTTGATTTGTTAATGAAGTACATTTATAAAGGATTTGAAAAGCCAACAGAAAACAGCAGTGCAATATTACTTCAGTGGCACGAAAAGGTACGTGTTGGGGCACTCCTGGCTCAGCCACGCTCGCAGGGTGCTGGTCAGTGGTTTCAGGAGAGTCCCTGAAGAGAAGCAGGTGATGGCAGGGCCTCATCCCTGAGGAGCTCAGCGTTTCCTTTTATCTTTGGTCCCTCTGAGCCTGCATTCACAAAGCCTTTGCCTGGATTTCAAACCTTACCCTCTGCCATGGGGAGAGGAAACTTAAGGCAGGGATTTCTCCCTGCTGGAGGAAGCCTCGTGCTGCCTTTGGCACCCAGTGCCTGCAGGGCCCCAGCGAGGAGAGGGGTGGGAGTGGAGACGTGGCTGCCTGCACGGGGCAGCTGCAGCTTCCTCTGGCTGAGCTGAGGGGGCTCAGGCTGGCTCAGCTCTGGCAGTTTTCATCAGCTGAGTCACAGGGTTTAGCAAGAGAGGATTTTCAGGTCTCCAGAGATTCCATTGGGGACCAGCAGTGGCCTCTTGTGTTTCTGTGGAATGTCAGTTGTGAAACAGGGAGTGTGGCGTGTGTTCAGCAGCTGATTGTGGAACCCTCCTCCCTGTCTGTGACACACGGGACATTCTGGGCTGAGGAACATCCCTGAAGCAGCTGCTGGGTGTCACTGCCCCTGGGCAGGAATCCAAGTGAAATCTTCCCCCACTGCAGGGGTTTTAGCTGAAGCCCTGGCTGTCAGTGCTCCTAGGAAAACTGATCCCTGGGAATGCTGCAGGGCAGCTGCTGCAAATGCTGGTGTCATTTTCCCAAGGTGCAGAGTTTTTTCCTGTGATGTAGCATGACTCCAGCTATTGGCTGCAGTCACCAGCTTTGCCAAGCCTTGACAAGGGAGGAGGGAATTTCTCAGGACAGCAAAGAACATGTTTGTGCTTGTTTTCTTTTTCTTTTTTTCCTGTTGTTTCCACTGAGGTGCTTTCAGGTAAGTGTGGGTGGTGCTCCCAGCGTGGGAAGTGACACACCACCACCCTGACTGGTAGTCAGGGCATGCAGGGACATGAAAGGCATCTCGTCCTCTGTGTTGTGAAAGGAACAAGGCAGGTCTGAGTAGGCTGGGCAGGGTTTAAAGCCTGGTGGTGTGCTTTGTGGCAGTACTGGTAGGATGTGTGGCTTACTCAGAGCAAGTCTGCTCAGTGGTAGTACCAGTCTGTCCTCTGAAAAAAAGCCTGTGGCAGTTCTGGTGGCTCAGGAACATTTACCTGCCTGAAGCACCTGCAGTCCTGCTCCAGGTGGGTGCTTTGCCTTTGTCCAGTCGTGTTCCCCAGCGTCGTGTCTCGCACTGCTCTGATACCCCTGTGCTCTGCTGGATTGTGGCTGCAAAGTAAACGCCCCATGGAGAAAGAAACACTGTTCACATTGAGGGACACAAAAGAAACTGAAGCGAGCTCTTCCTGCTCCTCAGGGATAGGGGGAGGTGAGACATTCTGCTCTGTCAGTGACACGAAACACTGGAGCCCTGGAGATCCAGCAGAGGGTTACATTGTGCAGAATGACAGTTCCTGGTTTTGGAGAAGAGCCACAGTCCCTTCTGTGGCTAAACTCTTCAGTGTGTGTTGTGTGTGGGACGTGGTGACTCTGTAACCTCTCTCCTTTCCCACAGGCACTGGCAGTAGGAGGCCTGGGCTCCATAGTAAGAGTTCTCACAGCAAGAAAGACTGTGTAAAGACTGTTAACTTGGACAGAGGTGACGGTCAGGTTTGGACTCAGAAGAAGGAATGAGCTGAAATTACACTGGTCCATCTTTATTAGAGATTGCAATCTACTGAAATCCTACAGTAACCTCCTCTTGGAATGCTTTTAACCTTAAAGGTGGGGGAAGAGTAAAGGTGTTCCTGCATATTCCGACTATCACATATAGGAGCCAAGACATTCTCCTGCTCCCTTCTTTAACAGGCAGAGAGAAGGCACACTCCTGCCTCCTGTTACTGTAAGTGAACAGGTCCTTCAGATGCTGCTTTAGCCAGGTGTGGTGATACAAGCTCCCGTGTGTCCTGCTTAGTCCCAAGGTAGCAGTGTCTGGGCTGAGATCCTGCAGCTGAGGGTGGGAGAGGGGCTGTTAAATGGCAGCTTGAACGCGTGGGCCAAGGACTCTTGGGCTCTGGGGTTGGGTTAATGTAAAGTGAAGTGCCTGCTGCATCAATAAAGTTCTTGGATCACATGAGTTAAATTCATTTTCAGCTAAACTCTAAGTGTGACACTCCAAAGCAGGCCTGCAGTAACCCAGTCCAACCCAGTGTCCACCTTTGTAGGACTGCTCCTAACTCCAGCTACTTAGAGAATTTGTCCTCAAATCCAGCTCTGTCCTGGATGGAGGGAGTGAGACCAAGCTCAGCTGTTTCAGTCAAGACTTCTAAGATGCAGTGAACAGAACATATAATCACCCCAGGTTTGGTTTTATATTCTTGTCCACGCTAGAAAGTTGAGAAGATACACTAATACACAAATCTCAAGTTCTGAAGTGTTGCCTGTGCCTTGCCCAGGCAGGACACAACTCCTGGATCCGTGCCTGTCCCCACGGGGGTCCCTTTGGCACCAAGGAGCAGCTGCTCAGGGAGCCCCAGCTCCACCCAGTCCTGGCTTCCATCAGCTGCTCCAAGTGCAGCAGCAGCTCTTCTGGTGGGAGGTGATTCTGGGACCAGCAGTGCCACCTCACTGTGGCACAGCTCCCTGTCAGAGGCCTTGGTGGCACAGCTGGCACACCCATCCTCACTCTGGGCAAAGGTGGGGTTTGGGTCATGCTTTAAAAGTCAATTTCAAATAGCTATAGCATCCCAGGGGAGATAACCAGAACATAAAAAGAAAGCAATCAAGATTAGGGGTTTGATCCAAAATGTATTGCACCACAAATTTCATAGTGTTTCATCATACAATCCATATTTACAGCATAGAAGGAAAGAAATCCAATGGTGATAGAAAGGACTATGGATAACCACTGTTCTGAGACAAGGGAAAGTGCATTAGCTTTTTAATACATGTATACACACCAGTCTTGCTCTGATACCTAACGAAAATTCAACACTTAAGAACTAGTTTATGGTAAGTTGATCCTGTACGAGGATTTGGGATCTGAAACTGAAGTTGTTAGTGAATATTTAACCCAAGATTTTACTTTGTCACTCTGTTCCAGGCTGCCTGTCCTGCTTTCCTTACTGTTCAGCAGTAACCTTTGAAGCCAGGATCAGCATAAACCCAATATCATTCAGCAGGGAGCAGTGGGAGTGAGGGAGTCCTGACCCCTGGTCCCACAGAAAAGGGGCAGGGCAAAGGGACATTAGAAAGGAAAAGGTCTCAGAAAATAAAATCTTCCCAGAACCAACAGGGTTATTCCACCCCACTGTATCTCAGTAGAGAAACAATTGAAATAACTTTTTGATTGTCTATTTTCACAGTAGAGCAGGGGTGAACCCTTCCATGCTCTGTCCTGTCTGGAAGTGCCATGAATCTGGTTACTAAAGACACTTGGGACAAGCTTTAGTGTACCAAAAAATTACGTTGGTTTTCTTAACTTCAGACAAATCCTACCTGGCTGTAGGCTGAGGAGCATCACCTGTGCCCAGTAACAGCTCCTGGGAGTACCTGTGTCAGGGGTGGGGCTGAGAGACCAGCAGGGTCTGGATCCACACATTCATCCCCTGCTGGATCTCCACTGGAGAAAGCTTGAATTTTCCTGGATACATTTAACAGAAGGATGAACTTCCTTGCAAGAGAATTCCCAGAACTACAGCATGCTCACTGAGTTCCATACACATCTAGATTTTTGGAAATAGGTCTCGGTTTTCAGAAGTCAGACTTAGTGCTGCTTCCCATTTGGATCCAGATTTTGCAGTGATGTTAATAACTCTGGGCAAAATTGTGCTTCCAGGGAGGAGGGACCACCTTGGTCCCCTTTCCTTTTTGTATTAAGGAAAACAAGCTGCTGGAACCATGACTTGTTCACTAAGAGTTGAATTTTGCCCTTAAACCCCTCATGAACAGCATTTCTTTTACCATAATAGGACACAGTTATTAACACTTTTTAAGCATCAGTATTTGAAGTACAGAAAACCACAACCAAAGAGGCAGATCGTGGTTATGAGGCTTTGTTGCTAGCAGATTTGGAAGAAAAAAAATGAAAGTGTTTAGTACCAGCATTCTTCACCCTTTGTCACTAGATTTTTATTTTTTTAAATAAAAGTTATTTTTCAGTGTGGATTTACAATACCTGGAACTCACCTTTAAAAATCTAAAACGGTTTCCTACCCCTTTTCCCACTGCTAACAAGCCATGGAACAGGCTAATGGATTAGTTTTAAAGGCGACTGAGGATTAGGTACTATAATTAAGACCATTTTAAATATTATTTTTCTTTAAGAAAAGTAAAATCAGACAACTCTAAAGTTGTGCTCTCAAATTAAATAATCATCAACATGCAGCCTCGAGGACTGCAGGCCAGGATAAATGCACCTTAAATTACACAGTGATATGAAAAAATGCCAACCATTAGTTATGTCAGTATTAGAAGGCAAGGCAGAGTTCTTTTTTGGTTAAAGCTCCTGCTCCTGTCCTGTGAAAGGCTTTGCAAGCCATCCTGCTCTCAACACTGCTCTGCCAACACATTTTTCATTGCTGGCTTCCCACAGCCAGACAAGCAGCTTTTCTGTGCCCAGAGGCGCTGGACTCCAGCACCCTGCAGAGCAGCTGGAATCACCATCCCAAGAGACTGAACTGGCAGCCCTTCCTCTGGTTCCAGGAACCCAGGAGTGATGAGCACAAGGAGCTGCTCCCAGCACAGACACCGAGGTGGTCCCTGACTCCAGCCCAGGGCTGGTCAGTCTGTAGTGAAAATGTCTCCTTGCACAGCATGAGTTTTGTAAACAGAGCCAGAAGTTCTTGTACAAAATACTGCAATGACAGTGATTAAGACACACCTGGAGCAGTGTGTTCAGCATTCTTTTCACAGAAAGAAGTGCCTGCATACTGCCTGCCACCTTCAGGTTCCCTTAAGGCCACAGAGTCCTTGGGCTCGAGATAGACGGCCGGATGCTGCCTTTGGGAGACGGCTTTGACCCAAACCAGGACATCTAGGACACAACAGCACAACACACATCACACAGCGTGCACACTTCCAAGGTGTGAAAAAGAAATAATATGGTACACAGCCGTGTTCTCATCATTTGATGGAAGGACCTGTTTATAAATCATGCAGACTCCAGACTGAAGAAGTGGAGACAGCTCCACGCAATCAAATCTGGAAGGAACAGCACCCACTTCCCACAGGCGAAAATGACTGAAGATTATACTTTGTATATTCCTTTAAAATATTTTCAGATTAGAACTCTACAGTCATTGAACACCTTTAGTCAATGTAGCATTACAGTGTTCCCTGAGCCAGACGGTGAGGAATTCTCTTCCCCTGCAGACTGAACATCCCAGCTCCTGGGTGGGCAGGGCTGATGCAGCACCTGCAGCTGAGGCAGCACTCACTGTGGAACATTCCCTAACCACCCACAGCCAGGGCCATGCAGATCTCAGCCCATGGAAAGGAGACACAGATCTTCATGTCTGAGCCCAATGTCAAAAGGACAAACCCAGAATTAGGCTCCTGCTGTTAAACACTGACTCAGTTTGGGCAAGGAGCTTCCAGCTTCTCCCCGCAGATCAAGTCCACTGGGCAAAGCTGTGCCCTAATTCCTCTGACCACCAGAAAGCTGCTATTTCCCTCACTGAAATGGACAATTCCTGCACGTGGTCAACTAACATTTTAATAATAAATTACATTTATTATTGTAGCTAACATTTGGAAAAAAGACACTTTTCCTAATCTCTCACTCAATTTTCATTGTCTCCTGGGAATCCCATCAGAGACCACATATGGCACAGAAGCCTTACCTTGTACTCCAGAGTTTCTTTGAGCATGTTTTCTTCCTCTTGTGAAAAATTCAGCAACACAGACACAGCTTTAATGAGATGGAATGCCTGAAAGAAACCACAGAGTCGTGTTGCTGATGATGCTCTTGGGCTCTACACTCAGGCCTAGGGTGCAGCACAGAATTCTGTAGGACTATCACAGACATTCTGCAGACCAGCAGCCTCCCATTATTCCCAGTTTCAGTGGACTAGGATGGTCTGTATCTTGCTTCTGTGTTTCCTGGCCTTCTGTTCTTTAACAGTTGTTTTGGGGAAAGGAGACGAGTGGGAGCCTGGTTAGTCAGAGCAGAGAAGCAGCCTGGTTCCTGCTTTGAAAAGTGGTTTAAACCAGCGTGAGGCAGGAGAGATTCTTGTCATTTCAGATACACACTGAGGCACATGAACTGCACAGTCTAACTGGGGCACAGTGACAGAGTCAAGCACTTGGGATACCATGAAATTGTACAGGTATTTTTTTATCTTACCCACTGACTTGCCATTCAGTGTTTTGTTGGCATGACTTTCTAACTTTAACACAACGTGTGGAGAACAGGAAGGAGCTCCAAATGCATAAGGAATTACCTCTTACAGACCAGTAGCAAGTGATTTATGTATTTTTCTTTTTTTTTCCCTCTTCCTAAAATGTAAATCCATTCTAATTTCATACTCCATATGCTCTTTAGAGCAGTGCAGAGGGAATCTCTTGTAGAGGCAGATCAGTAACACCCAGATGTAACTACCTCCTAAAAACTCACATTTCCCCTTTCATGTAGTTCACAGTAGTCTGTACTTCCAAACATGTTGCTGTCAGCTATTCTGCCTTACTGCCCCCACTGTACACTTTTAAATTGTAAAATTGTGGAATTGGCATAGAGTGTCCTCAGGAGGTGACAGGTGGCAATTTCTAGAGAAAGACAGGTGTAGAAAGAGAAGGTAAGTGGCACTTTTACCTCAGACTCCCTGCAGGACATGAACTTTAGTACAACGTGTTTAAGGTACTCGAAGTTTATCTCCCTCGAGTCGTTCAAGTCAGAGTTGTTGGTGACAGTCACAGAAGCATTAGGCACTTCAGAATTTGCACGTAGCTCAGGCACCTCACTGTCAGGCCTTATTTTCTACAAAAAAAAAACCAAAACAACAAAAAGCATAAGAAAAAGAGAAGTACATTGCAGATGCTGTCAGCTTGACACTGGGATGGGTCTGGGTTCAGGGTATCTAAAGAGGGTTGTACCCACAGGTGGGTACAAACTGGGCATCAGCAGCAGAGAAGTGTGTCCAGCTCTCTCCACACTCCAGGACAGGAGCTGGTTGATGTCAGTGTTCTGTTCTGTCAGTGTTCACCTTACCCAAACCAGCATGGAACTGGCCCCATGGTGGAAACTATCCCTTGGTCATTTTCTCCTACCATTAACCTGCTCTGAGCCTTTCAAATGCAGGCTTTTTTCAGAATAATTTTCTACGTCAGAGCAAAAATAACAATTTTAAAACCTCTGATTTTTTTTAAAAATAGATTTTTTTTTCTTGGAGAGATAAACCATTGCAGAGAGATGAAAGGGGAGTTAGAAGTCAAGCTTTTGGGATGACAGTGCAAGTACCTGCCAGCAAGTGCCATCTGAAGAGACTGAAAACACACAACCCTTACCAGCTCTTTCTGGAGAGTTTTCTTGAGTTCTGCCATTCTTTGCTGAAGCTGCTTTATCATCTGTAAGCACAGCAAAGGAGAGTTGAACACATTGTCAGGACCCCCGGGTATCTGGAAAAACCCACAATGAACGAGTACTGAATGAAGCAATAATTAACTAACACTGACAGCTGTGAGGAAGCAACCTGAAAGCCTTGCCTTGCCTTGCCAGCTGCAGCTAGCAGCAGGCATGTGACAGGGCACTTGGGTTTTCATGTGACAGCACCATGGAACTGAACCCAATTCACACACAAGGGCTCTGCAGGACAGATGGAAATGGTATCATTTGCTGCATCTTCCTGCCAAAACAGATCAGGATTCATGCAGCTCTTGCTGCAGTTTTTATTCATGGTTGGTAGATACTTGTGCAGTCCAGAGAAAAGCATTTACTCACAGCGTACTGGATTCAAACTGGACAGGCCTGTCCTTCAAAGGCTGCAGCATGGGCAGCACCAATTACTCAGCTTCCTAATTAAATCTGTTCCTGCTCACCTTGTTTTTCTCAGCAATTTGCTGTTCCAGCTCTCTGTTATCCTTCTGAAGTTGAGTGACATCTGCAGGTGCCACCTCTCCGTTCTGCTCCACCACAGACTTTTCTGGAGAAGGGAAATGCTCATTGTTCAAGGCCCTTGTCGACTCCTCCAGTTCCAAAACCTATAAAAACAAACAGTGAAGTGGAGAGATATCATGACATTTGCAGCCCAAGAACACTCTCCAGGGAGAAAGCCAGACTTGTTTTTGGCTGTGCAGGCAGGACAGAACTGGGGGGGGCTCCTGCACACCTCCCTCTTTTCCCAGGAGGTCTGACACAATGAATTTGCAACTGCACTCACATTTTTCTCATGCTCTCTGGCCAACAGGCACTCCTGTACCTGCAGCTTCAGCTCATCAATTTCTTTTCTTGCCGTTTCCTCCTTCTCCACTGCTTGGCTCTGACTTGCTTCTATGTCCAGCTGTAACTGATGCACCTGCAGCAAGGCAGCTTCATGGTCTGGGAAAGGAGAGACCTGCTTAGCATCAGTGCTGCACATCAGATGGGAGTTCCTAATCCATTTGTCTGTCATGAAGACACAAAGCCAAGGGAGAGACAGACAGAAGAGAGACTGTCCCATTGTCAGTGAACTCTAAGCCATTTTGAAATTTTTAAGAGATTAAATTGGGAAGAGAAATCTAGAAAAATTACACTCTACCAGGCAAGGCCAGAACTAGAGACTGCACTTAAAGTTGTCTGGGATACAGAAGACTCATTTGGTCTAACCTTGACTGAGTTGGTTCAGTTCTTCCTTCTGTTTTAGCAGCAGATCACCTTTTTCATCAATCAGCTGGTCTTTCTCCTTTATTAGGGCACTCAGATGGGAAACCTTCACAGCAGAAAAACAATGAACAGAAGTCATTAGATATAAAACAGGAAGAGGGTGTTGAAAGATCCAACATCCTTCAGAGGCTCAGCAGGAATCACCTCCACAATGCTGCCCCCAGTAACAAGCACTGAAGTTAACACTGGAAGAGCTAAACCCTGCCTGGCTTCTGTGCCACCATCAGATTGTCACAGCCAGCTCGTGGCAGCTGCCACAGCCCCTGAGCAAAGCAGGAGATGGCCTTAAACCCCTTCTACACAGATCTGGCCCAGCAAGCACAGATCTACAGCAGCCCCAGAAGAATACAGAAACCAAAAGATGGGACTAACTCCAGTCAAACTTGCTCAGTTGACAGTTCCTACTTAAGGCAAACACAAGCTCATTTTATCCACTATTTTTTATACACAAAGAGCAAAACAAGACTACCTGGAGCTGACATTTGGTAATGCTGTGGATATGATTCTGTCTTGAATGTTAGGATAAATAAATCCAAACCTACTCTGCTCTTTGAAAGGTTGGGACGTCTCAAATATATTTTATAACAGTCATTATTAACCAACCTGCTGTTGTAATTCCTCTCTCTGTTTCCGTGTTTCTTCCAATGCTTTGGCAATTTCCACACTGACAGTTTCTCTGCTGCTCATCTCACTCTGTAAACCAGAAGTAATTGAGAGGTTATGTGAGACAAATCATGCCAGTCATCTTTAACCCAAAGCTATTAGGACTACATTTATGAGTGTTCTGACACAGTAAAACTTCCACATGAGTTAGGTTTGTTTTACTGACTGCTGCTCTCTGCATAGGCAAGAGCAACATGGAACTGATGTAAGAACCCAAACAAACCCAATGCTTACAAGATCTTTCAGCTTGAAGTCTCTATTACAAAGAAGTAGCTCCTTGCTACAACAGATCTTTATTCCAATTGTGCATCCAGGAGTAGCTATGGAAAAAATTTCAACCATCTAAAATTACAGTCAAAATTGGATAAACTGTAAACACCCAACTAATTCAAGTTTTTAACTTTTTGGTTTGAACACTGTGAGTGGAATCTGACATTGAACCCTTCTGTATGCACCACTGCTAACAGGATTTCCAAGCTCTTCACATCCCTGACAATATATGTATTATTTCTGCCTGATTTAGGCAGACCCAAGCATTCTGGTCCAGAAAAGGATCAGCCCTTTGAAATGCTTCTCAAACACGTTTCTGCTGAGTACCAGAGGTGATTGACTGCTCCAAGTACCTGCACCTGAACACAAGAGGCCTCCAAGCACTGGATGTAACCCACTGTGTAAACAGCGTTTAACCAGCCTCAGCTCTGTCCCAACAATGCCAACACCCAGTTCAGCCCCTACCTTTAGCCTGTTCAGTTCAGACTCTTGTTGTTTTAAAGAACTTTCATACCCTTCTTTGCTTCCCTTGAGGTTTTCATTTTCCTTTTCCAATTGGCTCTGTAAAATAAACAGCGTTTAAATATGGAGTGCAATTATTCTAATGCTTTGTTTAAACAATTAAACACATCTAATGCTTTGTTTGAAGTATGATATTTTCTATTATAATGCCAGGAGTGCTGAATAACATTCAGACAACAAGCAAGCTCTACAAGCTCTGTTAAACCCATGTTGTGAAGACTCTCACAACCCACCAGACAGTTTCTGTACTTACAATCCTGTGCTGAGTTGTTGTTTTATCCAATTCCCAAGCTTTTTCAAGAGCAGCAATCTGAGACTCCAGCCCAGTAACTTTCTGATCATATTGATGTTTCTCACTTAAAATCTGTTGCTGCAGTTGATTTCTTTCATCCTCTAGATCAGTTTGCTTACAAGAAATAAAGAAAACCACATTAATAAAATGGTATTCTGACATCATTCTGACAAGATTAGACACCATTCCATGAGACACTCTCAAAGAGAGGAACATTGTTCCTTTGGCAGCAGTGTCCTGTACTCACAGACCGGAGTTCAGGAGACAAACAGCAAGAAAACAAACACTTGAATAACAAAAAAGAGAAGTGATTGTCTCTGGGGTGCTGAAGACTGGTCTGTTACTGGTCAGTGAAACATGCAGGATACTCACCAGCTTCTGGATCTTCAGATCCTGGTCAGCAGCTGCTTCTTTGGTCTTTTTCAATGTTTCTGTTACAATCTGTAGTTTCTCTTCCAGTTCTTTATTCTAAAATTACACCATGAATTAAATTCCTTATCCACTGGCATCTATGCTATGAAAAAAAGCTTGCATAGTACAGAGTGGCCCAGGAGGGGAAGATAAATGTTAAATCCCTGAAACTACAGAGATCAAAGAGGCTGCCTATTTGACACATGCTGGTTTTAGGAATTCTTCACCACAGCACTGCCCCAGCAATGCTTGCACTTGAGTTTTTTGTTTCTTTGTACAGGGAGGATCTGCACAAAACCTGTCTTCACCTCTGTCAACACCCACATCAAGTGGGGAGATCCCCAGAGACACTGACCAATTTTCCTCCTTCCTGGACTAAATGTGACAAAATGTTCAGTCTCACCTTTGGCTGGGAGCGCAGCGAGGGGAGGAGGAGCAGAGGATGAAGGGAGTGGGGACGTGGTGAGATCAAAACCCACTGACCTGCGTTTCCAAGCGGCTCAGGGCCTCGCTGTGCCGTGTCCTGTCTGTCAGTGCCTGCTGCCTGCTCTCCTCCAGCCTCTGCTCAACAGCAGCTTTCTGAAGATGACATTGAGGTGAAGAAGGATGGACAGAGACATAAGTTGGGGGGGAGGGGGGTGTAATTAAAATTTTCCTTTTTATTTCACTAATAAGGTCAAACTAAAACGGGACAGGATGTTTTAATGTCTCTGTATGAATTTTAACTGCCTTGAGTTCACTGAGCCAAGTCCTTTTGTCACAGCAACACCGAGGTGATGTGACTGTAGGCACCCTGACCAGGGAAGAGCAAACATCCCCCTGTGTCCCCAAGACCCAGCTGGGGAAACATTGCTCCAGGCTGATTCTGAGCAGGAGCAGCAGTGCTTGAGAAAGAGATTAAGAAGCAGTGAGAGAAAGGGGATTAACCACAGCTAAGTTTCTGATTTCAGCTGTTGTTTAGTACTTCTGAGGCTGAGATTTTCAGCACACAACATTCTGTTTGCACACCTATGTGCAAACAGTTCCCCTCCCAGCCCCACTGACTTGCCAAAGAACAAGGAAAGGCATTCACTGTTCTTGCAAGGATTACGTTAAAAAAAAACAAAACCAAATTGTCCCACCTCCTGCGGGGATGCTAGAAAGCTGCTCTCTTCCTTCTAAGCAGTCAGATGCAGTGCCCAAACAGACAATGCAGAAAGGCCAACACAGACATCTGTGCAGGATCTGCACAAACAGGCTCAGTGTAGCCACCCACAAGTTCTGCCCAGCACAGACAGTGTGCCAAAACACACTGACAGGACAAATGTGCCTGTATGACATCAGCAGCTTTCTTTCCATGGGTGAGAAGTAATGTACTACCTAAAAAACCCAAACCAATCAACTCACTAATATTTTACTTCTAAGTAGCCTTTAACTGCTTAATTACCTCTTTGAGCAGCTCCTGCATGTGTTCATCTCCTGAGAGATTTCTTTCTAGCTTGTTTTCCAGGGAAGACACCTTTTCCTGCAGCTGTTCAGTAAGTTTCTCTCTCTCAGCACATTCAAAAGTCATCTGTGAAAATGACAAATCACAGCATCATTTTTTGTAATGAAGCTTTCAGGTAATCTGTTGTGGTTTGACTTTTGGAAATGCCAGTAGAAAGGACAGTCCTATTTGAAAAGACAATGTGATCCTGGAACACTTTCTAGACACCAAACTTCCACCTACACAAAGATGTACATAACCCAAATGTGCACCTTTACACCAGCAGCAGCACATGCATCTGAAAGCACCTCACCTTTTGCTTCTGTTGCTCATATTCCACCTTCAGAGATTCATGCTCCACTTGTAACATTTCCAGTCTCTTCTCACAACCAGAACCAGCCACTCGAGCCTAAACATTTTGAGAAATTACTTACTTTGAAACTTAAATTTTCAACACCATGTAACTGACATCTAATCTAACTTCTGCAGACATGGAGCTCTTTGAATCAAATCTCACTTGGCTCAAACTTACATTTTGCAAGTCTACAGAAAGCTGCTGAATGACACTTTGTAGCTCCTGTTCTCTTAACTCCAGAGCAGTGATCTTATTTTCTGCATTTGTCTCAGCTGTCATTAGTTCATCTCTTCACAGAAAGAGAATAAAAACAAGTGACATAGTGTTCCAGAAAAATAATCTTTAGCAGATAATTCTGCTGCTTATGAAAATGGATTAAGCATCAACAAAACTTTCTTGTCCTAAAACCAGCCACCATTATCAATCACTGCTTCATGATACATTTTCCAAAAAGAGTGACAGTTAAGCATCCAAACGATGAAAAAAGGAAACAACTTACAAAAAAAGGTATTGCTATCATTGGCTTGCCATTTACATCCCCATGGCCATAGCAGAGGCAAAAATTCAGTACTACATATAGAAATTCAGTCACTACATATATAAACTCTTGCAAAGAGACAGAACTGAGCGTGAGGGGAAACACACCCACTGCTCCTCTGCAAGGCTCAGCTCCGTACCTGCGAGCCTCCAGCTCCAGGAACTGCTGCTGCAGGTGCTGGAGGTCCCTCCTGAGGCCCGAGCCCTCGCTCCTCGCCGCCTGCAGCTCCTGCTGTGCTCTGCTCAGGGACTCCTCCTTTTTCAAAAGCTGGATATCAGAAAATGGTCCTTGGCATTACAGATCATCAGTAACACTGATAAAGCTTTCACTGAAACTTGCCCGTTTTACTAATTTGTGGGCTGAATTAAGTGAGATAATAAACTATGTGATATTGTGCTCCTTAGCTACTGTTAGGGTTTTGACACTGACCAAATCTGTGTACAAGCATAAAGGCTGAAAAAATGAATGCTGGGCTACCACTAACTTAAAATCCTAGTAAAAAGTTTAGTAAACAAAAAGTTTGAAATATTCTTACCATGTGTTTAACTTTGGCAATTTCCTGCTGCTGAAAGCCCTCCAGTTCATCGATTTCATCTCGTTTTTGGAAAAGGTTCAAACTCTGCTCCCTCATTTCTTGTAACTGTGTTTGCAGCATTTTTTTTTCCTGATAAATGAACAGAACAAAAAGAAATGAAAGGACATCTGTATGCTCATATCAAGTTAATGGGAGTGGAGGTAAACTCTCTGGGAAAGTAATCTTGTCTTGCAGCCATACAGCTCCTGATGGTGCTCAACAGAGAACTAGAAATCCTTTCAGATTCATGTCCCAGTGCAAATTACCAAACTTCAAAATAACATAAAAAGAAACCTGAATTCATTACAGTGCCACCAATGACCACCTAAACTGAACTCTTAAAAATGGACAGTGTCCCACCTTACAGAAGGACAACTTTCCCATCACAACCCATCATTCTTTACTTCCCTGCTGAACAGTAAAACCAGAAAGACCTCCCCAAGCATTTGGGCTGGTAACAAAAAGCAAATGATTGGCCTCTCCCACTGAACAAAGACCAAATAATAAAAAGGGCTGAGTTGAGTTGAGTTCTGATCGAGATGGAAGTGTGCAAGATGGCATTTGCAAATACACACAAATACACACTACACCCCCCAAAAAACCATCCCAGGTTAATTACCTTTTCAACTTGACCAAGCTTTTCCATCCATTCCTGAACAAGAAAGGAGAAAAAAGATATCAAAATCCATTTGTAGACTTTCAAGGACAGCAAATATAGTTTAAAAAAAAAGAATATCTATTGTCAGGAGATACTAAGCTTTAGTAATGATTGAAAAAATAATCAGCAGCAGCACAGTAACAGCCAGTGCTTGAATAGATAAAGGCTGAGGAATCATTTATGCTACCCAAATACATAAGTTTTATGCAAGTAAAAGAAATGTGACAACAGACCCACTGCCATTGAATCTTACCCAAGCACAAGCTCAACCTTTCAGTAGGAATTTTTGTGGGCCCTTGTTAAAACCAGTCGGAACAGTCTGAGCAGTGACAAGTCCTGCACCATTCCTGGCACTGAGCTCAGCCCTCCCTCCTTCCCTCAGCGCTGACACACAGTGCTGAACAATTATTTTAATTAACAGCAACACCTGCTTAAAACATCAGGGTCATGAGAGTCAGAGGTGCTGCTCAAGCTCTCTTACCTTGTCCTTTTTTTCCAAGGCCAAAGCCATTGCTTCAGCCATCTTGGCTCGACTGGCCTGATGAGCTTCATTCTGCTCCTGAAACTTCCTCATGGAGGCTATCAACAGAGATACATTAAAAACTCATCTTTTAAAACCGCTTCTCACTTTTCTGTAAGTTATTTATAACTTTAAAGAGCTTCTTCTGCAAGTAATTAGCCCCATCTTGACTGTAGCACTAGTGCTGTGCTACTCATTCCCTCACGCTGTTTGCACACTGGCCAGGAGCCAAAGCTAACAGCAGACAGAATACTGCTCCTTGCTGGATTGGAACAAAGCTGTGGGCTTCCAAAAGGTCTTTCCTGCATGTTAGCACCGAATTTGTCAGAAGGAGTATAATAACAACTTTGTTCAACACGCTGCTGCTGCTTCTTATGCTGTAAATGAGGTAACAACTCGTGTTCTAATTGTTCACAGAACAGAAGTGCACAGTTTGAAAGGAAATCATTAGCACACCTGTATACCAAACCTCTTTCCTTCCAACCACAGCAATTTGCAACTTAACTGAACAAAAAGGGAAGAAAAGAGAAATACGTACAATCCTGATGCTTTTCTAATGCATTTTCAAGCTTCTCTTTTATCTTCTGCAGATTTCGGATCTGATCAGCATAATCTTGTGTGAGGAGGGAGAAGAAGAGACCAGGAATGGACAGACATTGGGGAAGGACATTTTTAGGGTAACACAAAAATAAAAAAGAAGAAGGGAAAAAAAAAAAAAAAGAAAAAAGGATGAGTGGCAAATGACAATGATTTTCTCAATCAGAAAATCATTCCTGCTGAGGCAAACTTGGGTGACCACAACAATGAACACAAGCAAATAGTTCTGTACTGTCCACAGGGTTGGCACAAACAGAAGGGCCTGTCCCAGGGGTGTCAGTCACACAGACAAGAGCAGAACCAGAGAATGAACAACTGTCCCTCCCTTTCTACTCCATCCCACGACAGTGACATATTTAACTCTGCTCAGGAAAGGTGTCTGGCACTGGAGGGTGCAAGGAAGGGTTAATTCATGGCCACTGCATCCACCTGCTCAATGTTCCAGTCCCACAGCACTGCCCTCACCTCACTCAGCAGAACTGACATGGGAGGCAGGGAATAAAAACAACAGAGTACACACACACACCCTGGAGAAGTTCCTGTACAATGGAGAAGAGGATTTACTCACTGGTTGGCTGCCTGTGTGAGACTCCTGATACTGAGCCTCCCTCTCCTGCATTAAGCCCCAGCCAGAACTTTTAAGTTTACCTTGTGCAAGAAGATGAGCACTTGGGCCTTTCAAATTCAATGTGAAATAATTTTTGAACCCTCTATTTTCTTGAACTGAACAGAAACCCGATAAGTCTCCAGAATAAATTAAAATAATCCTGATCTGGCTGTAACCCTTCCTAGTTTTCCAAGGCCTCTCATGAGCTTTGGGAAGCAGCAGTGTAACACAGTTCAGCCTGGTCTCTGGTCCCCTCCCTACAGCAGGGATGGAGAGCAGTGCCAGCCTTCACTACAGCTTTGCAGAACAAGGGATAAGAAAGAAAAAAGCCTCAGGACTGTTTTATGTTGCATTCTTTGTTTCTTCTTCATTTCCCAGCCCACTTCTTTAAGGATGGCACTGTGTTACTGTCAACATCAGAAAGCTCAGGCCCTGTGAGAAACAAACCATTACACACACGTGGGCACAGACACTGTTTGAAACATGGGACAAAAAGATATCCCAGCTCTTCCAAGGAATCACATAAATTGATTGCTGAAATCAGCAAAGACCCAGTTGCCTTTATAAAAAATTAATGATACTAGATGCTCCCTTGTTGTCAATCAACAGGGCAGCTACAAATCAATTTTCAAAAGACCCTAACCCCATGTATTTTTAATAAATTAAACCATGTAAATTCAAAGGAAAACATTTCCTAAAGTAACAAGTTTTATATGTATCAGGGCACATACCAGACAGCTTCACCTCCAGTTTTCTTATTTGTTCATTTCTTCTGAACAACTGGGATGAAAGATCCTCTCTGGAACTGCTTCCATCAGAAGCCTTGGGAGAAAAGCAACACCCTGTAAGTTACAAAATTTAGAAAAAGTGACCCTGCCATACATTAAGTCTGGGATAATACCCCCCCTCCTGCCTAGGAATGGCACTTGTTTTTCACACAGAGGGGGAAATTGTACTAGCGCAGCAGAATGTGCAAAAAATGCTGAAGGAGAAAACCAGCAAGGGCTTAGCAGTGCCAGGCTGCCTGCTCCCCAGAGCACAGCACTTGGGAAGGGGCTGGGCTGGGAACTGCTTGTCCAAACTGCCACGAGGAGATGGGGGAATGGAAGGACTGAGGGGCAGGAAATCAGGCTCTGCAGCACAGGCACCAGGAGAGGTCAAAGAGAGTGTCACAAAAATCCACGTGATTAGAAAAGAAGCAGTAATGCTTTTCAGGTGGGATAAACTCACTCAAGCCCTGATGCAGCAATCTGTCCACACAAAGTCTGCTGCATAACTGACTTATGAGTCCTCTGCTGGTTTTTGCTCCATAAAAATCAATAGCAAGAGCAGTTAAATGAATATTGATAAAACAACTAATTCTTGGAGGTTTTCTGAAAACCACTCAAGACTTCAGTCACTGCCATTATTTGCTTTCTGTTCTACAAACTTGCAAGATGGTAAACAGAACTTCTACATGAGAATTTCTTAAGTGTGAAAGAAAAAACAACTCTCAGAAAAACACAAGGGTAATATATATCCACTATAAAATGTATTTAAACATCAGGAGCTCCAACTTCCTGCTTAACAGAACTGAAATTTCAGTTGAGTTTCAAAAAAAAATTATTTAAAGCTCAACTGTGTAAATAACTTCTTCAGTCTGCAGACAGCAAACAAGACTTGCTGCTGGCTCTGCAGTGGGTCCTGCTGGCTCCAGCAGTGGGGTGACACTGCCTTAATCCAGGCTTTCAAAAATGTGACAGCCAGACAGCCAGGGCAGAGGAGCCAGAGCATTCCAGGGTTTCATTTAACCCATACGCTCCTGGAATTTCACCACTTGTTTGAACAATGTTTTATAATGAAAGAGAGGAACTACAACAGTTTTGAGTGCAACAACACTGCACACGTTTTCAGCAAAGACATACACAATGCCTCAGGTAGGAAGAGTACCAGGAAGCCAAGAGGTAAAATGAAAACTGGCCAGCATGTAGCTGGCTTTTCCAATGACAGAGAAGCTGTGGCTGTCCCATCCCTAGAATTGTTCCAGGCCAGGTGGGACAGGACTTGCAGCAACCTGGTCTGGTGGAAGGTGTCCCTGTCCATGGAGGGGGTGGATGAGCTTAAAGGTCACCTCCAACCCAAACACTCTATGCTTCAGTAATTAATTCTACTACCATGTATCTTACACATAATTACAGCACTATTCAATATTTTATGTCTATTTATCAACGGTTTGTATTGAAACAGCTTTGTAACTCATGTTTACATGGAAATGGAAGCCTCCTGGTAACTACTATGTTTAACAAACATTTTCTCTTCAATATTTAAGTTCAGTCAAGCTAATGATATATTTATACACTAAGAGATACACTTACAAAGACATCACAGCTCCTATTCAAATTACACACTAGACTTAAAATGGTTGTCTGCAAAACCATAACAAAAACACTGTCAGAGAAGTCAGGTTTCAGAGCAAGGTGTAACTCACAAAGTCGTCTCCGGAGTCTGCTCCCACAGACGTGATCGATTCCCTGCTGACAGACCTGGGGATGCGGGCGGCTCCTGCGGGCCTGGGAGCCCCCGCTGCCTCCTCTGCGATCTTCTTCTTCAATTTGGCAAACATTTTACTGCTCTACAGCCCTCAAAGATCCAGGTCCTTTGGAAAGCCACGACCTCCAACGTTTCGTACACTGACACTCTTGTCTGAAGCTTCCAAATGCTGAGACTTAATTCTGAGCCTCGTCCACTGGTTTACTGCCATTAAAGCCCTCAAGGCCTGGCAGTACCTGAAAAATCAAACAGAAATGGGTTCCACACTAACTAATCACACAGGCATGAATCATTTAAAGGTAAGAGAAAACCTTTTAGCATCGCATCTGTTACAACACGTTAAAAAATCCGCTCTCCCGGAGCAGAATCCGTTAAA
>VYXD01014184.1:3516-14380 GCA_013397195.1 Hylia prasina
TGCCTTGCCTTGCCTCCAAAGTTCCCAGTTTTATACACAGAGACTTAATTTTCTTTGCCATTCTGGGTTTAAACTGGATTGTAACTCCCCCCCATTCCCATGGATCCCCCCAGCTCCTGGCTCCTCCCATTCTCCCTGCTCTCGTTGTGTTGGATCTGCAGTGTCTCCAGATCACAGGGGTGACTTTGTTGGAGGTACTCACCCATCTGGGTGTGAGAATCCCAACGTTCTGGCTCAACTCTGGCCCTACTCAAATAAGGTCCTGTCCAGATACCCCAAAACCATGAAGTAGGGGAGCCCCGGGCCAGGCTCTGACAGTGCCACAAACAGGAAACAGGAGTGGGAAACTGGGGAGCTTTTAGGGGTCTGAGGAGTCCCAGAGTCAAGGAAAAGGGAGAGAGAATAGGGATTGGGAGAGGTGGGATAGTAGGGAAAGGGGATGCAGGTGGATATTGGTCCAGAATAGAGGCCTGCAAGGTCTCAAGGGAGTCTCAGGAAAAGGGGTACAGTGACTTGGAGAGGTGGGAAGCAGAGTCCAGGGGTCCCCAGTGTCTAGAAAGGAAGGGTCATGGAGTGAAGAGACCTCGAATGGCTGGGAAGGGGAGTGCAGGATGTCCCTGGTATAAAGAAAATGGGGTCTGGGAAAGGAATGGGTGTCCAGTGAAATTCCAGAGTCAAGGAAAAGAGGGAACTGGAGACTGGGAGAGATGAGATGACTGGGAAAAGTGGCGCAGGCGAATATTGGTTAAGGATAAAGGCGCAGCACCACAATCTAGGTGACAAGAAGAAGACACAAAGAACATGTTTTTGTCCTGGCACTTTTTCCTGTGTGAGATGTCTCTCCAGATCTTTAAGTCCTTGTGAGGCTGTAATGTGCGTGGGTGTACTTCAAGCTGAACAGGACCATGCGGAGAGCATGGCAACGTGGCAGCACTTTGCACATTGTAAAGGAAAGAGGACTGCCCCTTGAATGTGGTGCAAATACAAGTTTCCACAAGTTTCAGGGGCAAGGTCCACGCAAGCTTGTTCTCCGGGCACAGTTCTCTGTGCAAGATGGCCAAGAAGCTTTCCATTTACATTCAGATTGCGAGAGAAGCCAAACGTGGTGGTACGTAGCGCTTAGAAGGAAAGTGCATGGCCCAGGTGTGTCTTGGCAGAAGCAATGCTTTGGAGCACTTTGCGGCTGGCAGAGTGTTCTGTGCAAGAAGTAGATGATGATTCACATCCAGGAGAATGAAAGCACAACAGGTTACAAATGGTGAGGAACAAAACCACAGAGCACTGGACTGGTGTGCACAGCATATTGGCTGCCAGAGGAGCATGGCTGCCACTTGCTTGCCTGCAAAATTCACATTAGCTAATCATAAGGGGGAAGTTCAAAGGCTACTTGTGCTGCTACCTCTTCGTCTTCCAGCCCTCTGTGGAAACAATTGTGCTTAGCTTTCAATGCCAAGATGCAGAGAATAGTAGATGCAGCAGAGAAGGGAAGGACAGAGTGCACTGGGAAGTTTGATGTGGCTTACTTGCAGCAAGGGGAAGCTGCAGACCAGCAATGGCTTTTTCTTCTGGAGCCTATTTGATGGAAGCAGCTGCTGGATGTTTGCAACAGAGCTGCAAGAATAAAAAATATGATGGTCCATATACGTGAGAAGGAGGGGACATAACCGCAGTTTGTTGTGTGCAATTGAAATGCTGCTAGGAGAAATTACTTCTTTAAGGATGTCTTCTGTGCTGACACTTCCTTCTCTGTGCACTCTAGCTGCTTGCACTTGAGGACACTGAAGGTGTGTGAAAGCAATTGTGCTGCATATATCAAGTTTCCCAGGGAAGAGAGAAGGTTAGCAAATGCCGTCTGTCCTGGCACATCTGTCAGTATGAACTGCAGTTGAAAACACTTTACCCATGGACTCTGCCACCTTGGAAGAATGTGCTGATGCGATGTATTATATAGTTGAGAAGGAAAGTACGAATCACTAGTGTGTTTTGTCTAGTTTAGAGATTGTAGGACTTCTATTTTGCAAGCAGCTGCTGGACATTTTGAAGGAGTTTGGGATCTGCAACAGTGAGAGATACATAGATGGTACATAGGGCTTGAGGGAAAGTGCCTATCTCCAGGGAGGTGGATGCAGTTCAGTGGGTGCGAATTACATGTTGAGTGGGTGACTGCACAGAAAAAGTCCCAAAAGAAAGAGGCCATGCTGCAATTGCCTTTTCTTTTTCAGCCTATAAACTGCACAGCCAATGATGAAACGATTCCTCTTCCTTCCCTGCTACATGCAGGATCACACTCTATCAGTCTCCAAGAGCTAGGATGCACAGCAGAGCTCTTTTAAGAACTGCTTCCACACAAATGGGCCTGGGCCAGGAAAGCACTTGGCTTTTTCCTTGGCACTGTCAGTGCTCGTCAGAACAACCACACGTCGAGCTACAAAAGAAGGAAACGCACTCAGCCCATCTCGGAAACACTGCAAGGGCAGAGCCAAGTTGCAAACATCCCTGCTCTCAAATCAACTGTATCAGGACAAAAAGATTTCCCTGATCTTCCTCTTCCAAGTGCATACTCTTCTTTGCACCACACTCAAAGGACAGCACAAACTCCATTGCCCTAACAAAGCTTTTCACTCTCGCAGAGTCCGTTAACAAACTTGAAAACATCTGGCAAAAACAGAGCTCACCAGTGTCGGCTGAGAAAGCTCTTGCTGCCTACAACTTCAACTGCACCCATCAAGCTACCAGCAGACATCCTGCTATGGGCACCTTCCTTCTCAGCTCCAGCTAACATCCTAAGTCTTCAGTCTCACAGCATCAGGCTCCAAATGGAATGGCACCAGCGACTGCTCACACACTAAAGCTATCAGGACAAAAAGCTCAACAGCTTGGTGTCTGCATTCCTACTGACAGTTCAACAGCTCTAACCCAGAGAACTGCAGATAGGGAGCTGCCTTTGTGGAGGTCAAGGGCAGCAGCAACTTTCTGTTGTGGCACGGTATTTGGTTTGGAAGCACTGCCTCAACGTGTATAATTATGGAGTCGGTATCTATAAAAAATAAATTCCCCCTACAGAGGGGATTTGGCTGGGGTTCTACAGGCCTCCTCTCTGGGTCTCTCACTGGGGGCTGCGACCTTTCCCAGGAGCTGCCCTTAAAAGGGTGGCTTGAGTCGTGGGCGGCACAGGCTCCTAATGTCAGCTCTAGAGGCTGTGAAAACAGCCCAGTGATATCAGCTCAGTATGTTAGCAGTGATACTAGCAGTAGCAGTGATACCAGGAGCAGCAGTGATATCAGCGGCGCCTAAGAGCGATGGCACGAAGCTGCCAAGCAGCTTCTCCCAGCTAGCAGGCAGGCAGGTGACGCGGGGAAAGAAGAGCAGGAGCCGATGATCTTCAGGTTCTCCTTTATTCCGGAGCTAGGAACAGGACCTAAAGGCAGGACCTAAAGACCCAGAGTCTTCTCTGGACCCAGTTTATATAGGGTGGCTCAAGGGGCGGGGATAACAAACTGTCCAATGGGGCCTTGACATTCGTCTCAGGCCAATCAGGGAGCGGATCCAAAACGGACCAATCCTGTGGGGCGAAAACCAGGAAGAGAGGGCTCTTCCAATGGAGAGAAAGCTCAAACTTCTGCCTTATCAGGCAGAGTTTTCAAAGCTTGGCTGCCTATCACAGCACACTTTCCCTCCATGGCAGAGCAGGCTCTCCCTCCTGCTCCTGATGGTTCCCCACAGGTATCCATCTTTAAAAGGTGGTCTCCTGAAAGATTCAATTTGGCAGGTGCTTTCCACTTCCCAGAGGTGGCCTTCTTGAAATTCTGGAAGCACACATATTTTGGAGAAGGTAAGCAGCTATGCTGAGTCTTGGTGTACACCAGATCTAGTGCCGTGGACAGGAAATGCCCAGGAACAGTGTTCTGGCACGTTTGTATGGGATCAGTCCCTGGACGTTTTGTGTTTTGGAGGAGGGGTTGCCATTTCTTTTGAGACGGGCTTCTAGTTCCTCTCTTTGGCAAAGAAGACAAGTTTGGATGCACACTTTGGGTGGTCTCGGTGAGTTTAAAGGCTTTTCCCAAAAGGCAGTTCTCTGGGTTAGAGCTGTTGAACTGTCAGTGGGAATGCAGACACCAAGCTGTTGAGCTTTTTGTCCTGATAGCTTTAGTGTGTGAGCAGTCGCTGGTGCCATTCCATTTGGAGCCTGATGCTGTGAGACTGAAGACTTAGGATGTTAGCTGGAGCTGAAAAGGAAGGTGCCCATAGCAGGATGTCTGCTGGTAGCTTGATGGGTGCAGTTGAAGTTGTAGGCAGCAAGAGCTTTCTCAGCAGGCACTTTTGTGAGCTCTGCAATTTATAGGCTGAAAAAGAAAAGGCAATTGCAGCATGGCCTCTTTCTTTTGGGACTTCTTCTGTCCCAAATCAGTGGAATCAGCCACTCAACGTGTAACTTGCACCCACTGAACTGCATCCACCTCCGTGGACATGCACACTTTCTCTGAAGCCCCATGTACCATCTATGTGTCTCACTCGCGCAGACCTCAAATCCCTTCAAAACATCCAGTACCTGCTCGCAAAGAAAAAGTCCTACAACAGAAAGCCATTGCTGGTCTTCATCATCCCTTTGCAGTCTGTAAACTACGTGAAACATACTAGTGATTTGCACTTTCCTTCTCAACTATATAATATATAGCATCAGCACATTCTCTCAAAGTAGCAGAGTCCATTGTCAGCAAAATGTTTACTACTGCAGTTTAGGCTGAGACATGTGCCACTACAGAAAGCATCTGCTGCACTTCCCTCTTCTCTGAATGACCTCATATACGCAGTGCAATCTCTTTCACACAGCTTCAGTGTTGCTGAGTGCAGTCAGCTAGAGCTCACGGAGAAGGAAGGAAGTGTCAGGGCAGACTGAAGTAGCCATTTCTCCTAGCAGCATTTAAATTGTGCGCAACACACTTGGGACTATATACCTCCTTTTAATATATATGAACTCTCGCATTTTTCACTCTTGCAGTTCTGTTGCCAACTTTGAGCATCTGCCCTCCTCAGTTAGACTGTAGAAGACAAAGCCATTCTTGGGCTGCACCTTCCCCTTGCCATATGTAAGCCACATCAAGCTCACCAGTGCACTCTGTATATCTGTATATCTCTTCTCTGCTGCATCTACCATGGTTTTCTCTAGATCTCAGGGCCTAAATGTAAGGGCAGTAGTTTTCTCATAGGGCAGGAAGAGGAAGAGGTAGCAGCATAAGTTGGTCTCATTGAACTTCCCACTTGACTACTGTCAATGTGAATTTGGCAGCCACACTCTTCTAGCAGCCTGTACACTGAGCACACCAGCCCAGTACTCTGTGGCTTCGTTCTTCGTCTTTTTAACTTGTCACAATTTCATTCTCCCAGAGGTGAATCGTCATCTCCGTCACGCACAGAACACTCTGCCAGCCGCAAAGTGCTCCAAAGCATTGCTTCTGCCAAGACACACCTGGGCCATGCACTTTCCTTCTAAGCGCTACGTACCACCACATTCGGCCTTCCTTGTCATCTGAATCTAAGGAGAAAGCTTCTTGGCTACATCTCACACAGAGAACTGTGCCAGGACAACAAGCTTCCTCAGGGCTTGCCCCTGAAACTTGTATTTGCACCACATTCAAGATGCAGTCCTTTCTTTTACAACCTGCAAAGTGCTGCCACATCGCCATGCTCTCTGCCCAAGGCCTTCTCAGCTTGAAGTATCACTGTGCACATTACAGCCTCACAAGAACTAAAGCTCTGGAGAAACATCTCACATGGAAAAATGTGCCAGGACAAAACTATGTTCTCATGCCCTCTTCTCATCACTCAGATTGCAGTGCTGTGTTGAATGTCTTGGACATAAAATGACTAATCCAGCAAGTGCTTCTCTTCTGGCACATTTTGCTGAGCGAGAGCGTCACAGACAGTTTGGACTTGGCAAAACAAGGATATGAGTGTACCTAAAGATGAGAAGAAACAGTGTGCAGCACTTTGTGGGTGCGTACAGCATACACAGGGAAAAGTGGCAGAGCTTGAATGCCATCGCTGGGCTTCAGTTCTGTCTGGATCACATAAGGTGAAGAATGAAGTGGCAGAGCACCAGGCTTGTGTGCACAGTGTACCCAACTGAAAATGTCCAGCAAAAGATCTTCTCAATTAGAGTAAGCTGAGAATGCTCTTGCTGCTTGAAAAGTAATGCAAAGCCATTGGACTTCATCACAAAATGTGGAAATTAGCTCTTTTTACACTGTCAGTGTTGCAGAGTCCATAGATAATCGAGTCCATAGATCACCCAGAAGCACATGTCAAAACAGAAGGCACTCTTTACATATCCCTTCTCCAAGCAGCTCTGAAACAGTGCACAACACACTGCGTCTCTGTACTTTCTTTCTTAGATAGACATGCTGTCACATTTTCCACTCTTGCAGCTCCATTGCCAACTTTCACCAACTGGTCTCATGGAAAAAAACTCTAGAAGTAAAAACAAGTGCAGGGCTGCACCATCCACTTGCCACACGTAAGTCACATCAAACTCCTCGGTGCACTGGCTCCATCCCTTCTCCTCTTCAACTACCATTGTATTGCCTGGATTTTGGAGCCTAGATGAAAGCAGTTGTTTCCACATAGGGCTGGATGAAAAATCGGTAGCAGCAAGAAGAGCTGTCCTTAAGCTTTTTGCTTAAGACTGCCAATATGAATTCAGCAGGCAAGAAACTAGCAGCCAGGAGCCTTTTTCAGCATTTACACTATGCAGGGGGGAGCTGGACTCAAGCAACTGGGACACGTGATGGGGTGTCCACTGCTCCCAGTGCTCCCAGTGCCTCATCTCAGTGCTCCCAGTTCCCTTCACGGCTTCCAGTAGGACTCCTGGTTCCCATGCATAGGGAGGGGAACCAGGGAATTCAACCAGCGCTCCCAGCTAACTCTCAGTTCAGTCCTGGTATTCTCAGTGTTGCTCCCTGAAGTGCCATCCCAGTCTCACCCTTTGTCTCACCCCAGTGCTTCCAGTGTCATCACTGTGTCACTCCCAGACTCTCCTCAGTGCTTCCAGTTGACTTCAGTGCTCCCAGGATCACCCCTTGTCTTCTTCCACATCTTTTCAATCTCTCTTGTGTGTTGGGCTCACCCCAAACTCACTCTAGATCTTTTGGATTCATCAAGGCCAGAACAAAGGGGAATTTCTGTGGAAGCTGCAGAATCCCTGTCAGCACTGAAATTCCCAATGTTTCACCCACTGACCCAAGGCAACACCTAGGCTTTTCCCACCTAAACCCAGCTTTTCCCACCACCAACTCTGGGAAATCATGTGTGTCAAGGACCCGAAATCCTGGACCAAAGTGCAGACACAAAATTTCCTGCAGAGCCCAAGCCCCAAATCCTGTGGCTGCTTTGGCCTTTATCAACCTGGAAAACAGCCTGAGATCTCCTGGAGCACAGGGATGGGGCACGAGGACACCCCAAGACCCTCATACCCCCTTGGGGGAGGTGGAGGGTACAGACACCAAGACTCCCCCAGGCCTGAAGAGGTTTGAAGAGGTGCCTGCAGTGGCCCCTCAACCCTGTTGGGATCCCCCTGAGTTCAATCCCCCACATGGCTCTCCCTGAATTTTCTTGACCAGTGTTTATTGACTGGGATTTTCCTAGTTTTTCTTTGTTTCCAGGAAAGGTTTCTCCAGGATGATTAATAACCCACCTTTCTCCCATCCCTGTGTGATTTAAGAATTCATCCAGATGTGTCACAAATGACCTCCAATTCTTTCAAATGGGAAAAAGATGCCATCTTTTACCTGATCTGGTCCATCCCCATAGGGAGGATTTTGGTGTCTGTGCCAGGGGTTCTGCAGACACTTTGGGGTGGAGCAGAGGCTCAGATGTGTATCAGAGATCCTCTCACCTTCGAAGAACTTGCTCTGCCCACACCAAATACACAATTTAGTAGTTTTGGCCCATTTAACCATTTCTCCAGTGTCCTACACTATTCAGTGTCAGCCATTGTCAGAAAATCATGCTGTTTTCAATGGCTGCAGCTTTAAATGAGAAAGCTTGTGTCTTGGGTTATGGAAGCAAAAATGTGTATTCTATTTTCATCTGATGAAAGCAGTTGGGGAAATGTTTTTTCTTTATCTCTTGTTACTCTGGGGGGAGGGGGCGGATGCCTTTCTGATAATGGCTCAGCTGTTAAAACCGGGTGGGGTATTGTTTCTTATCTCTTTCACCACCCATCCTCCCTCCAGGGGGATATTTTCTGCTAATGGGCCATTAAGGCTCACGAATGACATTACGCATTTACATCATCCCATTGTGAGATGCTCCACCCAGTGGTGGGCGGTCCAGGGCCCTACCTACATCAAAACTGAAACTCAGAACACCAGGGATCCTGTTTTCCACTGAATTCCAGAGGATGATTGGATTCATCTCACCATCACTGGACCCTTCTTCAACGGGATCATCTCTACTCCAACAGAACCACACCTGTTTGTCCAGGAGCACTGCTTCCAAACACCCTAAACAACAGTGTGTCAGGTCGTGTCCCTGACTCTGTCAGGGTTTTCTGGGTTTTTTGTTTGTTTGTTGTTAACTTGTTTTTTTGTGCTATTACATTTGTATTTTTAACATTCCTAGTAAAAGAACTCTTATTCCTATATCTTTGCCTAAAAGCCCTTAATTGCAAAATTATAATAATACGGAGGGAGGGGGGTTTACATTCTCCATTCTAAGGAAACTCCAGCTTTCCCTAGTGGATACCTGTCTTCTAAACCAAGACAGCTTGACATGGCAAAAGTTTGGAGTGCTGGAGACAGCAAATATTTCCAGCCTGTGTGTTCCATACTTTGTCTAAAAAGCTGTTGATATGTGGATGTTTGAACACTTTTTTAATTCATTGAATTGCATTTATCATCTGAAGATGTAAAAAGCTTCATCTCCACAGCACACCAGGAGGCCACATTCACCCGGCTCCGCTAATCCCAGACCAATTCCTGCTCTCTGCCTGAAGCTCCCAGTCCCACCCCAGTTTAGGCTGTTCTCATTCAGCACTGCCTGTCCCACCCTGATGTACTGAAGTGCCTGCAGTCCATTTCATGAGCCTCAAAACTAACAGGAAGTTTTCAACTTTAATTTTCAGCTGGTTTAGCCCTGAAGCAGGTCACCAGAGTCACCTAAATCCCCAGAAATGTCCCAAGCAAGGGACAAAGTGCCCAGCCAAGGCTGTGCCAGTGGTACTAAAGTCGTGACTTTCCACTGTTCCAAGAGCAGGCCTGGGACTGCAGCCTGAGGAGCCACATTTCCTCAGGAACAGGAGCAGCAGCCTGATGGATGTTTAAAACTTTAGCAATTCAGATGGACAGTTCTTTCCTGTGGATAGGGGGAATCAGGCACCCCGGGGGACTGTGCCAGGCCAGCACTTCCCACCCCACAACCCAAAAGTCATCACCCCCCAAACCATGACACCCAAACCATCCTCATCATCCCCTACCCGTCATCATCATCACCCCAAAAGTCATCCCCATTATCCCCAACCATCACCCCCAAATTTCTCCCACCCCTCACTCCCACTCTCCCACCCCTGTACCCCCCCTCACCTGCCCCATCCTGCCCCCCCAGCTCTGCCCTGGTGCTGCTGTCACCATGTCCCCTCCTCCTGCCCATGCAGCGCAGGTACCACTGCAGGGGTGGCCTCATCCCTTCGTGTCCCCTCATGTCCCCTGTACCCTTGGGAGCCTTGGAGGGGGTGAAAAACGCCCTCTGGAACAGTGATCAGTGTGTGCTGGCCTTGGGGACACCCCTGTCACCATCGGTGTCTGGGTGGCTGTAGGAGTGTTTCCGGCTCCCTGGGGACCCCCTGCCCCTTTCGGGGTCCCCGCTTGCAGTGGCGGCAGTTGCAGTGTGGCAGTTGTAGTTCTTCAGTAAGGTGAGGGGCTTGGGGGTGGCCGGATGGGCTTCCACCTCCATCTTTGGGAGGGGGAATAGAGTTTGGGAGGTTCAGGAGCTGGATTTGGGGGTGGTGGGATGGGGGGAGGCATTTTGTGGGTTGGATTTGGGAGTGATGGGATGGGGAGAGTAATCTTTGGGGGTCCTGGGGTTGGTGGGATGGAGCGAGACATTTTCAGGAGTCCACAGGATATATGTGGGGGCGGTGGGATGGGGAAAGTTGCTTTGGGGGGCCCAGGGGATGAATTTGGGAGTGGTGGGATGGAAGAAGTAATTTTGTGAGCTGGAATTGGGAATGGCAAGATGGGGAGAGTCATTTTGGGGGGTGCATGGGCCGGATTTGAGGTTAGTGGGATGGGGAGAGTCATTTTGAGGGGTGCATGGTCTGGAATTGCATATTATATAGTTGGCTTTTTGCAAATATTGAGATGAATACTATATGTATAATGTGGGAAGATTGTACTGTATTATCTTTTATTAATAGAGTTTAGAAATGTGATGAATGTATATGTTCTGATTGTAATATATTGATAAAAGTAAAGACTGTGGGGCTTTTTTTGTAACATCTAAACTGGCCAAACCAGAAGGTAGGGGGAGTCATCCTTCATTCCTGCATGAAAATTGCTGACCAAAAGCTATTGAACCTGTTACCAAATATCTCATCCAAATGAAGATGACCACAACCTTGGTAGAAGAATTTACGGGACTTAGAATGGAGCCACCTGCAGATGGATTTACCAGATAAAATGATTGGGGGCAGTTGAAACTGAACAAAGAAAATTGTACCCACAAGAAATGNTGGGGTGAGCATCCCCAACCTGGCATGCCCACTTTAAGGGGTCCCCAATTTTTGGGGTTCCAAATCCCCGGGGTGCTCCTGCCCATCCAAGGTCCCAATTTTTTGGGTGCCCACCCCATGGGTTCCAATTTCGTGGGG